>CM059211.1:1751038-2213538 GCA_030347435.1 Clarias fuscus
ATAAAGCTTGCAGTTTGTCTTACAAAAACTTTATATTTTCATATTTATTAACTTTCAAGTTCAAGTTTATTAACTTTCATATTTATTGATTACACACATTTTTGTTTTATCCATTCAAAGGAGCATTTGCCATACAGGTTACTGTATACATATTTAAATAGGTTATTGTACAAACAACATAGTAGAAGGAGTGCATTAATATAAATCTGTGATTTGAATTACAGCTGGAGCTACTGTCAGAGCTGTTGGTATAGAAAATTAATCATTAATCAATCTTCTGATCAACCGGAATGCAGATTTTAAGGGTGCTCTAGTATAATCTGTTTTTATAAACCGAAATATTTAAGTAATTTATTACTTAAGTACCATAAGTAGCTATTAGATTATTAGAGCATCAGTGGTTATTACAGATCATTTCTTTCTTTGTTTACCTCAAATGGCATTAAGAAAGTATTAAGTAAGTATTAATTAATCAGTATTGTTTTAACTGTTATTCTACACCACAACAGCCATCACACTTTGGTTCTGATGCCATCTGGTATCCTGTTCACATTTGGCCGTGATTGCCAAGGGAAAGCAAATGGTGATACCAAGAACAGCCTGCAGCCTGTCAAACTAGAAGGAGGCTGGAGCAACTCAGATGCAAGGAAACACACAGGTACACAAGCCACAAGTACATTTATTATTTGTTAATTGTTACCCAGTGTCGCCTAGAAAAAAAGATAAATACGACATCCACGATCAGCCAGAATATTATTACAGTACCTCCTACCTTTTTTCCACCAAAATAGTGATGCACTGAGTCTTCTAATACCTTTCTTTTGAAACTAGCATGAACCTTTTTAGCAGTTATTGGATCGGACTACACGGGTCAGCCTTCGGTCCCCACTCGCATTTGCGAGGCTTCGCTGCCCAAGCCCGTTGCCAGTTCACTGGTTTTGCTTTCTTGTATGACTTTTGGTATATCCTACAAAAGCTGCAATTTTGGAGTTGCTGTGACCCAGTAGCCATAACAATTTGTTCCTTGTCACAGTAGCTGCAGTTACAATATCTCAGTACAGTAGCACCTAGAAGTGGGTGGGATATACAGTAGTAAGCAGCAAGTGAATCTGAAATTGAGGTGTTGGAAGCAGAAAAATGTGTGAAGGTAATGATTTGGAGGAGTTTGACAAGGGCCAAATCGTGGTGGTTAGATGACTGGGTCAGAGCAACTGCAAATCTTCAGCGTTTTGGAATGTTCATATTCTGCAGTGGTCAGGACCTATCAAAAGTGCTCAATCAAGTCTCAGTTCGACTTGAACGCCCCGGTCTTAGAATAAAGATATAACTGATTTTAATATATTTTCTTCTTCCACTGTACAGATATTTTGTTAAACTGCCCTGAATGTGAGAACAAAATTAACCAAATTTACACAATCACCTAGTCAATAAAGAATGTTGTCATTTTTTTGTTACAGATGGCTTATTCCTACATTTAATGATGAAAAATAATTGCTTGTGTCACTGTTGTAAAATCTGCTACATGCGATTATTTTTAGTCACTAAATGTATTTGAATTTATTCTAAAATATTTGTTTATTCAAACAGAAATGAAGATCTCATCTGGCTGGAGTTCCAACTTTTTTTACTTTTCACCTTCCAAGGTAATCTCACAGACACTGCACACCTCCTAACACATTAACAGTAGGATTAAATGTGCTTAGATGGTCTGCTGTTTTCGTGTTGTTTGTTGCTGTATTTAGCTAATTTTACTGTTTTATATATAAAATAGTGTCTACAAAATAAGCACATACACATGTATTACATAATTATGTAATTGTTTGCATGCTTGCTTGTTTGTTTGTTTGTTTGTTTGTTGGTCAGACCAATATTCTTGGTGATCCAATTGGAAAACTTGAAGAGGCACAAGTGCAGAGATGGGTTACAACATTGGAGAGTGATAGAGGCATCAAAGAAATCAAAAGGTAAGAATGAAGTGGCTTAACTTTACATTCTAAAAAAACATTAGACCACAATAAATTATCCGATATCTTGTATTATACATTATACTTTTCATCACAGGGAGGTTTCCTTGACTTTCGCTACAAGTTCAAATCTCATCGCCTGCTTCCTTAAAGACAGGTACTGGACCTATTAAATATCGCACACATTAGAAGCTTGTGGACAAAATGTGAACAGCAGTTATTAAATATCAAATATAAAGTAATCTGCAGTATTTTAGATCATTGATATCTATTTAGTTTTTGTTCCTTTTTGGATTCTGTTAAGCTGCTTTGCAATAACAATGACGATTGTTAAAGGCGCTCTATAAATAAAACTGAATTGAACTGAATTAATTTGACTCGGTGCTTGTGATGAGCAAGACAAATGTGAGCAATGAGATTATTAAAGCAAAATAATTTTCTGTCACAACAGGAGCGCTTCACGTAGTATTCAGGTTGATTTGAATGCTGCTAGACAGACCTTTGATCAGCTCCTGAAGATTGCCTGGATCAAGAATTCAGTTGAGGTCAAAGGCAAATCTTATACATTTATATGACTTCACTATGATGTAATTAACTTGGATACTTGAAGTATCTGCTAAATGAATATCTGCTAAAAGTTACAATATAATTTAACTATAGATAAATAGACATATTGCCCTTAAACCCACAAAGATAACAGATAAGTTAAGGTTTAGTTCTAGTTTAATATTGATCCTATGTTTAATAATAATAATAATAATAATAATAATAATAATAATAGTAATAATAATAATAATTATTATTATTATTAAAATATCTGCTGATCAGTTTTGTGCCAATCCCTTCACTGTTCTTTTTCCACAGATGAGCATCAAACAAGTGGTGCACATACTTTTTCACACTGCACCAGTAATGAGGTGTCCTGAGATCTTCCTGCTCCTGCCCACATGCTCCTGTTCTTCACGAACAGCAGAACGTGATAGATCTGGTGTTGCTGTTGGCTGTAACCATCAGAGACCTCTCTGAGACTGCAACAAAAAGCTTGAGTAAGATTTAATTACTATTATTTATTCATGCACACGTTTGTTTTTAAACAAGATCTTTATTAGGAATACAGGATAACAATAGGCAGATCCGGACGGCCTGAGAGGTGCACAGCTGCATAAGGCTTCGCCTCGTTCCTGTACCAAAAGAAGAATTAAAAAATAACCAATGTACTGTCAAAGTTTCATTACAATGTCTGACTGTCTGTGTCTGTATTTTTTCTGTAGTGTATCTTTGTGGTATAGTTTGTAATGCAGACATACAGATACATACAAAAAAATTTCTGAAACTGGTTTTGGGTCCTTCAAGGTATGAAACATAAAGATCTAATTGAAGGAGCGAGTTCTAATCAATCTACAGACAAAACCTTTCCTTTATTTATATGCTGTGGATAAAACGAATGCACACTCTGCACTTGATTCCAAATATGTGACCCAGTCTGTAAAAACCCAGTTCAATGTAATCACAAAACAAATGACTTTATCTGATTTTTCACAGACAGGGTGAGATACAGTCATGCTTCCCCGCTTTCTTTTATATCTTATACAATAGTTTTATACACAGTAGTGTGCCAAAGTCTTAGGCATCTGTGATCGTTTATTTGATTGTTTATTTGTTATAGTGTTCTACATTTACTACACATGCACTTAATTATTAATAAGTCAAGACAAAAAACTTTTCTTATTTCCAGACAAGCCAGAAAAGAAAGCAGGATATTATGTAAAAGACCATTTTCAGACAAAAGGGGCAAAAAAAAAAAATCTTATTAGTTTTGCTGCAAAAAAAAAAAAAAAAAAAAAAAAGAGGCAGGTCTGAAATACTGGAAAGACTGTGACCGGTGCTGCAGAATGTTCAGTAAAACTATGCAGCTCATGTCTTTATAAAACTGGACACACTGTACCTGAGACTATATTTTATTAAAAAAGCTTGTCACTCCAATTATTAACGTTGTTTTATTAATTAATATTAGCTGCTTTGTATAGTATTTTTTTTATGTAGCCTAAGACTTTTGCACTGAACTGTATATTTTCCTTTTCTTCCTGTATAATTGTGAATTCTGGTTTATTTCTTGGTTGTATTATGGATAGTTATAATACAAATTTTATTGTATACTGCGTATGGTTCTGTGCATGACGATGTCAATTTGAATTGAAATAAATAAAGTTTTAAAATAAAATAAATAAATATTTGAGATAAATAAAGCATGACATGACAAATTCTCCCCTGAATATTGAACATTATGAGATTAGAAATGTTTAAGTCAAGCCTTCATTTGTCACATATATGTTACTGCGCTTGAATTTTTTTTTCCTTGCATATCCCAGTTTGTTAGGAAGTGGACCAACAGTATGGACCAACAATAACAATTTGGTGAAGCTTGGGCTTGAACCACCAACTTAGCGCCTCAATTAATACACTGCGCTACCACTTTACAGTAATACGGTATACTGATTAATGATAATTGATTTCATATATTAACGTAATGGTTTATGCTTTTTGTAACTAACAGAGGAGTACTGGTCCTCCATGGATGCCAGCATTATGACTAAACACATCTGTATGTGGAAGCAAGCACTCATCTTCCTCCTGAAGTCCAATGTGTGGTTAAGCTACCTTCCTGGAGTGAAAGCAGTGCTCGAAGTCCTTAAGTTACTTTACAAGGTAAGTGTCCAGTTCATATCTCTAAACATATTTATTATACAATGGAACATTTAAAGCCAGTAATTTGTTGTGGGTATAGAAACGTAAAAAGGTTCAGCATTAGTTTTGCACTGTAGGGGCATTATTATTATTATTATTATTATTATTATTATTATTATTATTATTATTATTATTATTTTAATATCACACATACTTATGTATGAATTATTGTAGCACCTGGATTGGTCACAAATGGTTTCCAGTGAGATCGTGGAACAAGGATTTACTTTTCCAAAGGCATTTGACTACAGACAAACAAAAATGCATTTTTATAAAAGCTTAAATAATTATTTAGTAGATAGTAGATTAAGACCAATTCATATACATCTACACATGTGTTCAATTAAAAGGGAAACAAAAGAGCTGAAAGATCGAGGCAGGTTGCTCTCACTGAGTTCTACATAGAGGAGCTAGGCATCTCGCCTCCGTTTCTCCAGCGGGACGTGACACTGTGGAGGCAGATTAAATGGGGACAAGTTCTGGTAAACACTGTGGCATTTGTAACACAACACTAAATCAAGTAAAAGATAAACAAGCTAGCTTAAATATTATTTTGATTTGTTTTCAATTCTTTTTTTATGACCTGAGAGGAAGTGGAAACTACTCCTGCTATCTTCTGTCGATACCCATTTCTCCTGGATCTAAAGAGCAAAATCTTAATTTTACACTATATTGCATCTGCAACGCAGGTATCAATGTTGTTGGTAATAATCAATATCATGTCATCTTTAATTTTCATCTTTTTAAAGTTTTGTTAATTATTCATTCAGTGATTGCATTACATTGTTACAGTGCATCATCTTTTTTTTTTTTAGACAAACCCCAAAATACTTAATATACATAATACTAAATTCGTCCCACTTTCTTTGATCTAACTGGTTCCAGGTGGCTCATCAGCTCATTCACAATGAGCTGGCAGCCCAGAGGATGTTTCATGAGCTATACAACGGAGACGTACCGACTCCCATCCTTCAGCTGAAACTGAGACGCACTGCCTTACTTGAGGACACGTTTAGACAGCTTGACAACGCTGACCATGACAACTTCAAAAAGGCATTAGTGGTGAGAAGGAAACATCTTTTACAACAGCTATGGAAAGAAATGTTAGCACTGGGGTCATGATTGAAACGTTGTAAGATCAAGTCCCAAGCCATTTTGTCTAGTTGGGGACCAAGCAAGAATGAAGAGACTTGTTAATGAATGAATCAAAAGACTACTGTTCTACCCATCATTAATCTAGCGACATAACATTTGCTAGAATAAAACCTTTTACTCTAGAAATTTATTTGCTAGCTACTTAGACCCAACTTTTTGAATCTGAGTCTGAAATGTGTGAAAATATGTATAAATTAGAATGATAAGATTGTCAATGATGAGCAAGCATTAACAAGTGGAAGCAAGACAATGGCATATTGACTAAATCCAGTTAATTCAGATTAACATCTCATTGGTGCTTTCACTACTTCTACCTTTATCCGTTTGTATTTCTTTTCACTACCTGGTGGACCATAAGATATACTGTACCGTAAATGCTTAATAATCAATGCACTGCAAAATTCCCAGTGTTGATTTAACACCCCAAGTGTTTATATATGACCTAATGGTCACGAATGTACTCTGAAAGTGTTAAATCAAAGTGGTAATTCAAGACTAAGGATCTTGCAGCGTGAACGCTTTTTGTGATCGCTTGATGTTATTTAGTAACCTTGTGTAATGTAAACTGCGGTGTTTATGCTTTAAACATCGCAGGCGAACCTTTTCTAAGGAATATGCAATCAACCCTATAACTAACTTGCAGGTGCAGTTTGTAGAAGACTCCAAAGTGACTGCAGTCAACAAAAGAGATTTCTTTCTCCATGCCTTTGATGAACTTTTGGCTCATGAATCGGGGATGTTTATGTACAATGACACTGAAACAATGATCTGGTTCCCTGCAAAGGTACAAAATGTATTTCTTCCAAAAATACTCAGTGATCTATTTTGTAATGTTAATTAGCTGAAATATCAACTAATCGCTTTGATGTTTTCTCTCAGCCAACGCATGAATCGAAGCGATACTTTCTGTTTGGGATTCTCTGCGGCATGGCCCTCTGCAATGACAACATAGTGCACATGCCCTTTCCTATGGCCATGTACAAGAAGCTGATCAATGTAAAGCCCACTCTGGAGGATTTGATTGAATTCAGTCCACAAGTTGGCAGGTAAAAAAAAAAAAAAAAAAAAAAAGAATCTTGACTTCATTGATTTTTTTTTTTTTTTAGATTAGATGTTAGAGTCTGAAAATGACACAGTTATAATTCTGTGACTATTGATTTATAAGTAAACCAAATATTATGATCTCTTTTATTGTGTCTCTCAGGAGTTTGCGATACCTTTTAAAAGACTACACGGAAGACGATGCTGAGAACATGGACATCACTTTCCGTGTATGAGATGCAGTGAGGTTGCATAAAATGGCCAACTACTTATGTATTGTTTATAATTTATTAGCAAGCATGTGTCCATCATTCCACAGGTTCACTGGGATGGTGAAGATGTGGAGCTGGACTCCCACGAACATGAAAAACGTGTGACAAGTGCTAACAAGTAAAGTGCATCCTATTCAAATGATTGAAAATTAGAGTAGAAATTAATACTTGGTACTTCATTCTCTCTCAAAATAAATTTCACTCATGGTACACATCAGCTTCATTATAGTTACTCAAGTTTTGTGATAACTGAATGACAATGTTTTTTTTTTAATGGTGTTTTATGGTTTTTTAAATTATACTCTATATCAATATAAATCAGTTTTTTTTTCCTGTATGTGTGTTTACTTCAACAGGAAGGAGTTTGTGGAGGCGTATGTAGACTATGCCCTGAACAAGTCAGTCGAACGAGTGTTTAATGAGTTTCAGAGGGGTTTCTACAAAGTGTGTGATGAAGACGTGGTGAATTTCTTCCAACCAGAGGAGCTCAGAGGAGTGATGGTGGGCACAGAGGAGTACGACTGGGACACTTTCAGACAGGTAAATTTAGACACTTATTTAAAACGGAAAACT
Source organism: Clarias fuscus (assembly GCA_030347435.1). NCBI lineage: Eukaryota > Metazoa > Chordata > Actinopteri > Siluriformes > Clariidae > Clarias > Clarias fuscus. The sequence continues at coordinate 1,758,789 of CM059211.1, forward strand.
GAAAATAAGATCCTGTTAGGATTATACACCAAATTCTCAACTACTGTATTATTATATCTAGAACACAGCCTATGCTGGGCAGTACCATGTGAAACACCCCACTATCTGCGCTTTCTGGGAGGTTTTTGAGGAGTTGACGGATAAGCAAAAGAAAGACTTTCTCTGTGAGTTCAATTACGTTTTCCTTTAATTGTTTTATATTCTAAACCAATTTGGGGCAAATATCTTAACTCAGATAGGTTAATTAGGTCATTCTAAACTAAACATTTGTACAATAATTAAAGTTTTCCAGGAAATTAGAAACATACAGAGACAATTTCCAACCCCATGGACTTAGTATGCTTAATGCTTAAAAGCCTATCCTGGTTAAAAAAAAATAAAAATAAAAAAAGACTCCCAATATTATGCAACGTACACCTTTTCATACCCTCTGAGCCTATTTGAAATACAATGGTCAGGTTATCAAATGAAAGACATGTAATGTACAGCATTTTATGACAAAAACCTATATGATGTTTAATGCAATCTACGTGAATCATAATGCTCTGAGGAATACTGTATATAAATGAATTTGAGTTACATACTGTCAAAAATGCAGTCCAGCAACAAAATCAGTCCAGCAACATCTTACTGCCACCATTGTGTCGCTGATATATTAATATGTAATATTTGATATTAGTTCCCCATGAAAAAAACAAAACAAACACAAAATATCATTTTGACTTGCACAAATAAATTAATGGGTGTAAAAAAGTATATATTTTAATGTATTTCTTTCCATATGTAATAATGTATAATTGTTGTAATAATAATAATAATAATAATAATAATAATAATAATAATAAAACAGAAAAACTAGAGCTATAAAATATACAGTATATGTATGTATATATATATACATATGTAATAAAAACACTATTAAGCAAAATTATTTTTGTGAAGATGTTTTGATCACAAACATGGGTGCTTCTGCCAGGTGGGTTTCTTAACAAGATAATGAACCAAATAAAGTCATCATAGGAAGGAAAATGGCCATGTCAGTCAAAAACTGAATTTTTCTCTACAGAAAGTTGTGGAACCACACACTTTAATAAGGGTTTCCACCTAAAACAAGGCAAACAGTAGTTCAAGTAATCTAAAATACAGCATTTCATAGACCAATGGTGACAACTTACTTACACACAAGGAATGGCAAGAATTGGCAATGAGTAACTAGTCCTGGAATGCTTCATGCTGTAAAACCAAGAAAGAAACCAAATGTTCAGCAAAGTTTTCTTTTTTATTTACAATAGATACCTATAAGACAGTTTTTAAGGATATAAGAAGAAACAATTTGGCATTTTTGTTGTTGTATTAACCCTTTTCTGTCATTTCTCTTTTTCAGTGTTTCTGACAGGCTGTGATCGTGTACCCATTCTCGGGATGGAGGCGGTTAAGATGACCATGTTGGACCGTCCTAACTTCACCCAGGACCACCTGCCAGAGTCCCTCACCTGCCACTCTTATTTCATGCTCCCTCCATATGAGACCAAGCAGCGTCTGGAATCGAAACTCATTGAAGCAATAAACCACAACCGAGGCTTTTGGATAGAAGAGACAAAACCTGCAGAAATATAATACTTTAGTTTGATAGCCAGCTTAAACACAATAATGCACATTCAAAACTGAACATGTATTAAAACTATATTCTTTTCTGGTATTTATCATTAAAGATAATATAACGCTATACTTATTTTAAAAATCTAGTTCCAGTAGTTTATAGAAATAACAAGCTTACTGTAGTACATTCTGTTTTCAAGTGCTTTTCCTTTATTTTCTGTCCATTGCATGTAGATAATATATGACAAACAAATATTCTCGCACAATAAATACTGAAATAGTTTATATGTATTTTACATCTTCTGCAGAGGGCTGTGCTAAAAAAAAGAAGAAAACTGATTTACTGAGCATGCTGGAGAATATGAGCTCTTTTGGTAACTTCGTCACACTTGCTCCTTTCTATTTTCATGCAAAACCCAGGAGTCTACATTATCGAAGTTTTTTTTTTTTTTTTTTTCCATCTGAAATCTGGTCTGTCATGTAATATGTCGCTTTCTTCACAGGCATGCAAATATCTTTCTGTAATGTTATTTATTCATTCATTTTAGTGTATCATTATAGGGAATGGTCTTGGACATAATAATGCAGACATAATAAACTTATATAACAAAATTTGCACAGTACTGTATATATATATATATATATATATATATATATATATATATACCCTAACCCTAACCCTAACCCTATCACTGATTGGCACTGTGTTGAATGCTGTTTCACAAATAATTCTGTTTTTAACGTATGAAATGAACGTCGTTGCAGAGCCATTCCCACGTAGCTTTCGTTTCTGCAGAACTGCTCATGCAGTTAAGTTTCACTTTCCTTTCCTGGTCTCAGTGTCTCAGTGAGGTTTTATCACAGACAGGACGCACGGTCGCTCTGGGCGTTATTCCACTGACCACAATCAGTGTGTGTGTGTGTGTGTGTGTGTGTGTGTATGTGTGTGTGTGTGTGCAACATGCTGTGTTACTGGGGAGAAGCTGTAAAACCGGACGGGTTTGGTTTAGTGAAACCCGACAGTGTGAGATTCACCGACACCGGCATTGGGTATCTTTCTCCCAAATCCAGGATCAGTGATGTGTCTCCAGGGAAGAGTCTAATGGGATTCATCCGCGGGGACGGAAACGCTTCTGTCCTGAGACTCAACACCAGGGAACACGTCAAGTCTGGGAAACTCAGTGGGTATTTCTGAGGAATATTTCAGATACCTGATGTGGTACATGCATGCACATGATTATTTTACAATCATTTCCCTCACGGGATCAAAAAAATCAAATATATATCTATCCATATTAATTTATTATGATGAATATCTTTAAAATTAGTTAATAATTAGTTATTATTATTATTAGCTATATTCGTGTAGTTGTGCTGTACTGATCAAACTTTATTGCTTAGTTTATCACTTAATCTGTGGGATGTGAATTGTTGAGAACAACAAACAAATCTAAAGCTTGATTTGAGGTTTGTGGAGTTTATAAATATGATAGGTGATTGTGAAATTGTCAGCTGTTCCTGGAAGTCTGTGTGTGTGTGTGTGTGTGTGTGTATGTGTGTGTGTGTGTGTGTGTATTTTTTTTCTCTCACAATCACTTATCATATGTACAGCCTCTACAAACACACACACACACACACACACACACACACACACACACACACACACACACACACGAGTCAGCCAAACAATGTGTGTATGTATTATATATATATATATATATATATATATATATATATATATATATATATATATATATATATATATATTCGGGGCGGAACTGCACATTTGCTGAGGGGTATGCAAGATAATGGGTTGCCCCCCCCCCCCCCCACCACTTAATGTCATTTACATATAAAATACCATCAGTCAAAGTCCGAATCCTTAGAATGGCCTTTGACTGATGCTATTCAAATAACCTGCAGTACTCTGACAGAAAAAGTGCGTACAGTACGTATGCTTAGACCCTGATGTGGTGCAAAGCATTTTTCCACATCAAGGCCATTTTTAAAAATGTGACCGTTGCCGTGGATTTTGCCGTATCATCTTCACAACAGTAATAAACAACAGAGTAAACAAAATAGATGTTTCACAAACGTTGTTTCTTAAGGCTACAATAACTTATTCTGCATGTTTCTTAATACTGTGTAAGTCATAAAATCCTGTCTGGCCTTTACCTACCTGTTTTCTTCACCTGCTCTGAACTCATTTTCTATCATTGCTTCATTGTCCTCTTCATCTTCATGGCGAAGTAAATGAACCAGATATTTCACAAAATATACCTTAAATCATCAATCCCAAATTTTTGTTTTTTGATATTGTTTAAAGTGGTTGTGACAAGATGAATTCAATTTTACATGTTTTTTTTTTTTTTGACAAATAAGAGGTCACTGCACTATAAAAAAAACATTTTGTAATTCTGGTGCACAAAAAACTATAACTTACTTTATAAGAGTACATCAGAAAACACGTTAAAATGGTAAATGTATGTCATGACCCCTTTAAGTCATAGTATCCTGTGTGGCAGCTCCTACCTGTTCTCTTCACCTGCTCTGGACTTATTTGCTTTCTCTCTGTAACTCTTCATCTTTTTCATCTTTTTTATGAACACTCGTGTACAAAGCATTAAAATGATTGTAGACACATGGACAAAATTGTTGGTACCCTTCGGTCAATGAAAGAAAAACTCACAATGGTCACAGAAATAACTTTAATCTGACAAAAGTAATAATTTAATTTTTTTTTTATGAATGTTAACCAATGAAAGTCAGACATTGCTTTTCAACTATGCTTCAACAGAATTATTTAAAAAAATAAACTCATGGAACAGGCCTGGACAAAAATGATGGTACAGCGAAGGAAAGAGTTGTCTCAGGAGATTCGAAAGAAAATTATAGACAAGTATGTTAAAGGTAAAGGCTATAAGACCATTTCCAAGCAGCTAGATGTTCCTGTGACTACAGTTGCACATATTATTCAGAAATTTAAGATCCATGGGACTGTAGCCAACCTCCCTGGACGTGGAAAATTGATGACAAATCAAAGAGACGGATAATCCGAATGGTAACAAAAGAGCCCAGAAAGACTTCTAAAGAGATCCAAGGTGAACTTCATGCTCAAGGAACATCAGTGTCGGATCGCACCATCCGTCGTTGTTTGAGCCAAAGTGGACTACATGGGAGACGACCAAGGAGGACACCATTGTTGAAACCAAATCATAAAAAAGCCAGACTGGAATATGCCAAACTACATGTTGACAAGCCACAAAGCTTCTGGGAGAATGTCCTATGGACAGATGAGACAAAAATTTAACTTTTTGCCAAGGCACATTAGCTCTATGTTCACAGATGGACAAATGAAGCATATCAAGAAAAGAACACTGTCCCTACTGTGAAACATGGAGGAGGCTCTGTTATGTTCTGGGGCTGCTTTGCTGCATTTGGCACAGGGTGTCTTGAATCTGTGCAGGGTACAATGAAATCTCAAGACTATCAAGGGATTCTAGAGAGAAATGTGCTGGCCAGTGTCAGAAAGCCAGGTCTCAGTCGCAGGTCATGGGTCTTGCAACAGGACAATGACCAAAAACACACAGCTAAAAACACCCAAGAATGGCTAAGAGGAAAACATTGGACTATTCTAAAGTGGCCTTCTATGAGCCCTGACCTCAATCCTATTGAGCATCTTTGGAAGGAGCTGAAACATGCTGTCTGGAAAAGGCACCCTTCAAACCGGAAACAACTGGAGCAGCTTGCTCATGAGGAGTGGGCCAAAATACCTGCAGAGAGGTGCAGAAGTCTCATTGACAGTTACAGGAATCGTTTGATTGCAGTGATTGCCTCAAAAGGTTGTGCAACAAACTATTAAGTTAGGGGTACCATCATTTTTGTCCAGGCCTGTTCCATGAGTTCATTTTTTTTTATAATTCCGTTGAAGCATGGTTGAAAAGCAATGTCTGACTTTCATTGGTTAACATTCAAAGAATTGTTATTTATTATTACTTTTGTCAGATTAAAGTTATTTCTTTGATATATTTCTTTCATTGTGAGTTTTTCTTTCATTGACCGAAGAGTACCAACAATTTTGTCCACGTGTGTATTTGCTAAACAGTGATGTAATTTCATTAGCACTGTTATTACAACAGAAACAAAAAAAAAAAAAACTCATGCATTAATAAATTGAAACTACATAATTTTAGAAACTTTATGGTTTTTTCAAGCTGTTTTGAGAGTCCTGTTTACAAAAAGCTTACAATAGGGTCTGGAATACTGTATGAATGAAGGTGTAGAGGGATCCATATGCTAGTCTTGTTCTGGTTACACAGCAGGGCATTTATTGCGCCCCTGGACTGAACATAACAAACTGAGAGGATAAGGCAAGAGCCCAACAACTTGGTTGTGCTTGGTGGTGAGAACCTCAGTTAACATTTTTAACAATATGTAAAAAAAAAATTCAGGACTAATGATTTGATATTAACAGACGGTAACTAAGCCCAGCCTCACTGGCAATAACGTTAAATGTTGATGAACTTAAAGACTTACAGTAATACAAAATGATAGGTCAAGCTTACCAATCTCTTTTTATTCAGTTTGACATTGCTGTCCTCATTTTAAGACACTGTTTTTCATTTTCATGTTCTGCGCATCAGTTCTGTTCTTCCCTCCTCTGTTCATTTTGCATACGTGACTGCCAACTATAGGGGGTGGGGCTCAATTGATATATATATATTTTTTTACCCGTTTAAAATGCTAAACAAAAATAGTCTCTTAGCAAATATAATTTTTCAAATATTTTAAAAGCTTTATTAAAGACAATTTTCAAAGATTTTTTTTCACAATGGCCCCCCCCGTCCGTGTGGCGCCCCCATGCACTGCATATACTGCATACCCCATTTTTGCGCCCCTGTGTACAGCCTCTACAAACACACACACACACACACACACGAGTCAGCCAAACAATGTGTGTATGTATTATATATATATTGCATGCATGTGTGTATATTATACTGTGCGTGTATATATACACCACACACACACACTCGCCCTATCATCCGGAGATCGCCAGTTCGATTCCCAGGTGATGCTGTAACCTCTCGTAGCCGGAGGTCTAGAGAGAGCTGATTGGCCGAGCTCTCTCAGAGGGGAGGGATGAGAGGTACTTAGTGCTCCCACATTAATCACGGCTCTACAGCCAATCAGGGGCGTCTGTGAGCTCGCGCAACGGAAGGAGCGGATAGCGCTGTCCTCCGAGTGTGTTACGCCGCTCCCAACGGTGCGCGAGCGAGCAGTTCAAAAAGATGCGGTCGGCTGGGGTCACGTGGTTCGGAGGAAACACGTGATAGCGTTAATGTGGGAGCCCCCTAGTGACGGGGAGGAATTGGACATGACTAAATTAAGGAGAAAATCGGGGGGAAATCCCCCCCCCCCCCCCCCCCCCAAAAAAAAAAAAATTTGTATTGATGATGGCAGAGTCAAACCCCTCTGAATCTTCCATCCTAAAGGCTTTCAATGTGGTTAAGGTCAGAACTCTATTTTGGCCAATTTATGTGTGAAAATGATTCCACTTGCTTCCGCAACCACTTTTTTTTTTTTTTTTTTTTACAGTTTACCTAATACAATTTGCAATAATAAACCTAATTATTCAGTACATTCAGGGAATCAACTGTCAGTTATTTATTTTATTGTTACATACAAATCACCTGACTAACTGAAGCAACCCCAGATCATAACACTGTCTCCAGAGGCTTGTACAGTGGACACTATGCATGATGGGAGCATCGCTTCATGCGCTTCCCTTCTTACCCTGACACGCCCATCACTCTGGAACAGACTCAATCCGGACTCATCAGGTCAGATGACTTTTTTTCCATCGCTCCCAAGTCCCATCTTTATGTTCCCTAGCAAATTAAAGGCTTTTTATATTCAGTAGCCTCAATAACAAGTGTTTTTTTTTTATGGCCACCCAGCTGTTTAATCCTAGTCCTGTGCATTCTCATCACATTGTAAATGTGGAAATGCTCTATAAAAAATTACTTCTACTCTTGATTTTTGAGATGCAGCTTTATCAAGTGATTTACTGGTTTGAGATCATGATCATATTTTAAGAATAGGAAGCTACTCATAAAATCGCTCAGAGGTCGATCCTTCCACCCGCTAGAGAGAGCCAGAGTCTGGAACTCTATGGTAGAGTCATAGACCAAACGTGAACCTTGGCGGAGCTTCAACAGCTTGATCCCCGGTTCAGTTCAGCTGAAAGGACTGCTTTTTTGAATATGCAAGACAACACAAAAAGAAGACTATAGTTTAGTTGCTAAAGTGCTGGAGTAATCAATGTGAAATGTGAGACCGGTGTGCAGACGGGGGCGGAAGTGGTGGAGTGGGAAAGAGCACATGACGGGCTTCGGGCTGGTCACATTCCCCAGGAACACGTGGGGAAAGTGACAGCGTGGGAAAAACACTGCAGACAGGTCGTGAATCATGACAACTGTATTAAAGGTGCATGTTTTCTGATACAAAGGGGTAAAAAAAAAATTCTGAAATATTTATACAATTATTATTATTTGTATTATTATTATTATTATTATTATTATTATTATTATTATTATTATTATTATTTCTAGATACTGTAGATCTGAAGAAAGAGAAAATAGGTCTGATCATCTGTGGTGAGATTGATGCTGTCCTTCTGGAATATGAAGAAGGCAGAGTATTCTTTCTGGACAAATCTAATGTTTGCAGGCATGTTTTCCATTATTATTATTATTATTATTATTATTATTATTATTATTATTTGTGTTGTTGTTTTGTTGTTTTAGTTGTTGCTGTTTTTGTAATATAAATATTGGTCACAGGCCTATCAAAGAGCTCTGCAGTTGGACTGTAATACAGGTTGCATGTGGAAACCAGCACTTCATGGCACTGACAAATGGTATTTACTTTATATTTCAATCTTTATTCAGACTGCAAGTTAATTAAGCTACTGTCCTGCAACTCGTACTTTCATCTAAACCAGTCTCTGTTTCTTCTTAAGAAGCTCATTTCAAGAAATTGCTCAGAATGTAATCTTTTCAGATTACGTAAATTGTCTGACTAACGGATAACATTTTTGATGCTATAACTAAGTGAGTACTTAAATGGCGAACCTAAAGGATTAGATTATTCATTACATCAAAAAAGTTATCCAAGTACTCTAATGCATTACTTTGTAACGCGTTACACCCAACACTGTTACTCACAATGATCTCATTCCTGTTCGTGTCTGTTGGTGGCCTTTCTGGGTTTTCCTGCACATGGCTGTTAACTGTGAATGACTTTAAACTGTAAACTATTAAAATATGTAAACTTACTCTTAATTTTCAATAACAGACTGCGGTTAACACTTTATTATTTTTTTTTTTTTCTGTATATTTCTAGCAGCACCTGACATGTTTGGCCATTTGATTGGTCTGACAATGTCACTTTAACTTTTTTAACTTTAGTTTAACTTTTCATAAGTTCCTGGCACAAGCAACATGAGCAAATCAATGCGATGGACCTTTTGGGAATGTACTGCTTAATGTCACTCTGTGCAAAGAAATTGGAAAGCATTGAAGCTAAAGTAGCTTTAAGGATAGTAGACTGAATGTCAGACTAGACTGTCATGCAGTCCTGCTCATATTAGGAGATCTAATAGAGAGGAATAAATGATGAACAGATGCTGTTTTGAGCTTTTTGGAAAATTCTTGTGATGATAACTGCTCTCCAAGATCTCAGCATTAATGATTTTGGAGCAAAGAGTTTTTCATTGGATACATAATGGGGAGAAGTACAGTACTACTGTATGTTTCAGCTGGCAACAAATCTTTTACTTCTAACTGATGCAGGAATTAACTTCTCAAAAAATTTGGTTAGAAAAATAATCATATGTAACTATGATCAGAGACCACTTGAAATGCTTGCAATGCAAAAATCAACAGTAGAAAACATTTGTAATGCCCCACATGCGTTCTCAGGAAATGGTGCAGCCACCTGCACAGGCTTTTTATCATTGCATATTAGTCGCTGAGTGACATCCCCATCTCCTCCACTGGTATTAGGTGTGTATTGACTTGGATGTTACATCTTTCTAATCCTCTCAGATGGTCAGCTGTTCACGTGGGGTCAGAACACGAGCGGTCAACTGGGTTTGGGGAGAGGCGAGCCGAGCTCTTTGTCTCCTCAGCACCTCAAGTCTCTGTGTGGGATCCCTCTGGCTCAGATCAGTGCAGGAGGAGACCACAGCTTCGTCCTGTCCCTCTCCGGAGCCGTGTTTAGCTGGGGCAGGAACAGCGCTGGGCAGCTGGGACTGGGACATAATGAGGGTAAACGAAATAAATGTTCTATTTCAGGTATGCTATTAGGGTTCAGAAAATGCAGCAATTCTTTGAAGTTGAAGTTTAATTGCATGTAAAACCTCCTATCCTTTTCAGAGTTTTTTCAGAGTGATTTATTTTCTACATTGTAGAACAATACTGGAGATGTCTAAACTATGAAATAACACATACTGTATATCATTAGGTAATTGAGTAACAAAAACAAAAGTCAGTCAGCTGTTCTGGAACAGTTATTGCAAGAACAGTATTGTTAAGTGCATTTGCAAAAATCAAGCACCATGATGAAACTGGCACTCATGAAGACCATCCCAGGAAAGCAAGACCAAAACTTACCTCTGCTGCAGAGGAGAAATTGATTCACCAGCCTCAAACATATTCATTACACTGCTAAAGAAGGTTGGACTCTTGCCCCCTTGGCCAAACCTATTAAGGACGTACTGTATAGAGAGCTACAGTACACAATACCCAGCTCTCTCTCTCTCTCTCTCTCTCTCTCTCTCTCTCTCTCTCTCTCTCTCTCTCTCTCTCTTTCTCATGCATAAATGCATAGCACGCAACCTCAGACACCACAAACTGGACAGTATAATCACACACAAATCGCATTTCTATAACAGCTTCTTTCCAGTCACAGTCAGGCTGAGGGAAAAAGAAACAAGAGAAATAAAGAGCATGCCTGCCTCACCCCTGTAAGTTTTCTGTCATATAGAAACCTGAATCAGTGTTCATGCATCTGGTAAAAAAAAAAAAAAAAAAAAAAAAAAAACTTTAGTTACCTACTATCCTTCACCTTATTTATTGTAAAAGAACTTATCCTTTGTCTTTCAGCTGTTCCCTTTCAGGGGTCGCCAGAGCGAATCTAACCCTATCGTCTGTTCTCTCACACCAGCTAACTTCATGTCCTCTCTCACTGCATCCATAAATCTCCACTTTGGTCTTTCTCTAGACCTCCTGTTTGGCAGTTCCAACCTCAGCATCCTTTTGCTTACCAATATGCTCACAATCTCTCCTCTGTCTGGACTCTCTGACTTTATTCCCAAAGCATCTAACATGGGTTGTCCCTGTGAGGAACTCATTATTGTTCCTATCCATCCTTGTCAGCCCCGAAGGAGAACCTCAAGATCTTCATCTCTGCTACATCCAGCTCTGCCTCCTGTCTATTCTCCAGTGCCACTGTCTCTAAGCCGTAGAGCATCGCTGTTCTCACCACTGGTCTCACAACACCTTCCCGTTCATTCTTGCTGATCACACAACACACCTGACACTGTTCTCCACCCGTCCCAACTTGCCTGTACACGCCTCTTCACCTCCTTTCCACACTCTCAGTTTCTCCGGTTCGTTGACCCTACAGTCAGTACATACAGTAAAGTCCTGCACCTTCTTTACCGCTGCTCCCTGTAACTTCACCATTCCACTTGGGTTCCTCTCATTAACGCACATTGCTACGGCTTACCTTCATTCCTCTGCTTTCTAGAGCATACCCTCCACCTCTCTAGATTTTCCTTCACCTGTTTTCTGCTCTTGCTACACAATGTCATCTGCAAACATCATAGTCCATGGAGCCTCCTGTCTAACATCATCTGTCATCCTGTACATCACCAGAGCAAACAAGAAGGGGCACAGAGCCGATCCTTGATGCAGACCCACCTCCACCTTGAACTCACACCTACAGCATATCTTACCGTAGCTCTCATACGTGTTCTGTACCACTCTAACATAATTCTCTGCCAGAGTTCCTCATACAGTACCACAGCTCTTTTCTTGGTACCCTGGCATTTATTGTAAAATAAGAAAGTGCAGTATAAAAACCGTAATATCAAATGCAATTTAAAAATTTTATATACTGTAGTTCCATATCTTTCAATTCAATTCAATTCAATTTTATTTGTATAGCGCTTTTAACAATTGACATCGTCGCAAAGCAGCTTTACACAATCGAAAGAATTATATAAGTTTGTATAAGAAGTGAACATGTATGAATCAAAATGATAATGATAAGGATATCTGAGGATCATGTTTAAAAATATACCATAGTACATTATAGTACTAGATGTTTATCATAGAATGATATCTCCCTTCTTCTATTAGTTTCCTGTGTTGTATTGTGTGACGCAGAGAACATCTGCACATACTGTTAGTATGTGTACAAATAGCAGATAAAACCTTTTGACTCGCTTAGAGGCATTATGAAGGCTTTACAGAGCATAAGGAGCAGAAACTTATCAAACTAATATGAGGCTTATTTGATTATCAATCATTACTTCTTTAACAATTTTCCTTCTTTCACAGACATTTATATTCCAACCTGTTTGAGTACCTTGAGCCAGAAGAAAACCGTTTCCATTTCATGTGGAGAGGAACACACTGCTACTTTGTCAAAGGTATCATTAGAATGAATGTTGTTCATTTTCAATTCTGAAGGAGTTCTGGCTGCAAGGCAAATCATACATCTATATTACTGCATTTGTTATAAAGTATTATAGTTTCTATAGAAGCAATTTTTACCAGTACTTGGAAAGCTGTTCGTATAACTTGATTTAATTTAATTGATTTAAAACTTTGCTGATAATCTCTTTCAGTATTCTTTAACAGTATAACAGTTATGCATGGTGCTTCTAATTTTAATGAAAGTTAAGGATTTAACTTTACGTTTTGCAGATGAAGATGAAATAACTCTAATTTTATAAAATGCCATTGTTTAATTAATGTAAAATTATAATACAGTGGAACCTTGGATTACGAGCATAATTCGTTCCGGAAGTGGGCTCGTATTCCAAACCACTCGTAAACCAAATCATATTTCCCATAAGAAATAATGAAAACTCAAATTATTCATTCCACAGCCTGAAAAAATAAATACATAAAAATAATTAATACAATCTATAAAATGAAAATAAAACAAATTAATCTGCACTTTACCTTTAAAAAAAGTACAAATAAATCCTGACAGATAAGCGTTTCCGTTGGTGCGCTCAGGCGCCCTGTGTGTGTGTGTGTGTGTGTGTGTGTGTGTGTGTGTGTGTGTGTGTGTGTGTGTGTGGAATTAGCCCCTTCCCTCACCTCGTTTTACACAGTAACACTCCTCTTCCCTCTCCCCACCTCGCTTTTTAAGATTCACAACAAACACACACACACAACGGAAACACCGTTTTAACAGGAAAAAAAGAAATCTTTCTGAGACTGACATGAGCGTATTTTAACAGACTCACTTATTAAGTTTCACAACAAGCGCATAAACACAGCGGAAACACCATTTTAACGGAAAAAAAGCGAGACCGGCATGAGCACATACTAAAGGAATCACTTAAGTTTCACAACAAACGGACAAACACACAAACACGGAAACACCGTTTTAACAGGAAAAAAAGAAATCTCTCTGACCTGGCGTGAGCGCATACTAAGGGAATCACTGCTGTAAAGTAAAAAAAAACAAAAAAACAAATGAACCAGCACCTTACCTTTGAAAAGAATCGCGACAGAGCAGAGTTTCTGTGTGTTTGTGAAGCAGAGGAGGGGGTGAAAAGGCAAGAGAGCGTCTGTGCGTGTGTGTGTCAGTGTCAAATTGCGCGGGCACGAGCAGAGTTTCGGTGTGTTTGCGAAGCCGTGGGGGGATGGAGGGGGGGGGGGGGGGGGGCGGTGAGAGAGTGACTCTCGGTGTCAAAATAAGAGTCGCATGTGTGAAGCATAATATTTAGCGCTCGTAAACTAATACTTGCTCGGTTTCCGAATAAAAAATTATTAAAAATCTTTGCTCGGTTTGCGGGAACACTCGTGAACCACGTTACTCGCAATCCGAGGTTCCACTGTACTTGGAAAGTTGCAATGGTATAAAAGAAATGAAAGTCTTTGTGATGTGATACAACTTCAGAGTGCTAATTTAATTCCTAAATTCATGAATTGATAACATTGTAGTTACTGATTAAATTATATTAGTTACTGAACAATAAGTGTTATAACAGGAAACTGATAGCATAGCATAAGTTCAATTTGATATTTAGGTAGCTGTATTTGTGATAGAGTTCAAGTACATAATTTTTTTTTATTCCAGGGAGGAACAGTTTTCACGTTTGGATCCGGCCGTTACGGGCAGCTTGGACATAACTTATTCAGAGATGAACTTCAGCCTCGTGTGGTTACTGCGCTCTGGGGTTTAAACGTGTCCCAAATCACCTGTGGGAGGTATATTTTGCTTATTTATGTGCTATTTTGTCTTATTTATATTTAGTCAATTGTTAATGGAACTACTATTGTAATCTGGAATGTGAAATGATATATACAGTACTCTGTAAAAAAAAAAAAAAAAAAAGGTAAATTTTACAGTAAGAAAACGGCAGCTCTGTTTGCCAGAAGTTTACTGTAAAAAAATACGGTAGCAATGTTTTTGGTTCTATAGGATTGCACTCAATATACTGGATTTTAATTGTTCTTTTTTTTTTCGAGCCAGGTCGAGAATGAAACCCAGACCCTGGAGGTGAAGGGCGACAGTGCTAACCACTACACTACCATGCTTGTTATCTAAGTGTTGTCATTGTTGGAGTGAAAGTCGTGTGGGGGGACGTTGGGAAACCGAGGAAGTCCAACAACGACAACAATTGCGTAGCAAGCATGATAGTGTCGTGATTGCATTGCACCTCCAGGGTCTGGGTTTGATTCCCGGCCAGGCAAGAAAAAAAAAAAAAAACATTATAAAGTATATTGAGTACAACCAAAAACATTGCTGCCATATTTTTTACGGTAGACTTCTGGCAAATTTACGGTTATTTTTTTTTATAGTACAATAACGGTGCCGTATTTTTTACAGTAAAATTCTAGCAACCACAGCTGCTTATAAATAATTCACAAATAAATAAATATACTTAAGGAATCACGTGTATTTAAGGAATCACACTCTGGCACTGGATGAATCATCAAACACAATCTACTCATTTGGATGTGGAGAACAAGGACAACTGGGAAATGGGCAGAGGACCAATCAGTGTGTGCCACTTCCTGTACAGCTGCCATCTGGTAATCACCAACCCGCCGTATGATTTTTAAAAAATACTTTTTATTTGGAAGCAAGCCCAAAGTTCATAAATATTCAAATTATTAATATTAATATTAAGGCACAGAGGCAACTGACATCCATACAGTCGAGCGCATCATTGCAAGCGAGAATCAATCCTTTGTCTTGTGTTCTCATCGGGTAAGTTGTTACATGCATGGTTTTTAATATTAGATTAAAAATGCTTTCGAACTATCTAAAGCTCTCTCTTGTATTGGGGCTGTAGGAATCTGAAAGTAATTATGAGTCTAACCGAAGGGAAATAGTGACATTATCGGAGAGAATGATTGATAATTGGGTGTCTGAGTGTGAGGAACAGTGGATGACAGTCAAAAAGTGAGTATTTTAATCTAACTCTTTTCCCAAATAGATATGTAAAATCTGTCATACTGTACACTGTAAACCCTAATGCTCAAAGGAATTAAACACACTGTTAACTTAAATATTTGCAATTAGCTCAAATTAATAGACTGTTCTGAGTATTCAGAACTTTTTGGCATTTATGAGTTTGTAGAAATTAGACTTTTCAAATTTGATATTTTATGTAATCGTAAGTACTTAACTTAACTTCAGTAAAACTTCCACCAATGTAAACTCTATAGAGCACTTGTGGTGCAGTGGTAAGTGTTTTGCCTGCCATGCGGAAGGCCCGGGTTCGATTCCTGGGCTGGATGGTCTGCAAATTTTTTTTTGATTTGCACAAGTTCAACAAAGTCAAAAATGTATAGTTCTGTTTACTTAAAATTGGAAACATCATTACTTAAAAAAATTTATGTAACTGATATAAATATTTTGAATTTTGCCAACTTAATCGGCTTCAACAGGGCTAAGTCATATACGTGAATCAGCCATAACATTCACACATTTACATTTATTATTATTTGCATACCAGTACTCTGGTGACAGGATCATGGACACCCAAGGCTCATCCATGCTTGCGTGGATCAAAGCCTAGCCTGTCTAGTTCAATCCCACTGAAGAGCCATTGGAGCATAAACAGACAAAAATGCTGGCCATGAAAGAAAGCCACCAAAACACAGAGTGCACCACAGACTGCAATGCACACAATCCAAACCTCCCCTACTCCCAAACCAATCTAGCACCCATGAGATACACTGGACAGACAAGTTTGATCCAAGAAGCCCCCACCCTGCAACCCACTGCACCCAAAATATCTGCTTGGCATAATGTTCTGCTTTGTAATGTTATGTCAGTACACCAGGTCGAAAGTAATATAATGACTTATATAGTTTTTAAAAAATGTACTGTATATGTACATAATGTATACAGTAGATTCACTGTGCAGTATGACTTAAAAATTCCGTCATGCTAATATTCGGAGTGATTTCATTATGTCTTCTCTGCTCTCTTACATATTATAGAGAAATAAAGAGAGTTTTCTCATCGGCTGCATGTTTAAATGGCAGCTTCATAATGAAAAGGTAATTTGAACATATTTTTTATAATATGATATGCATAGAAAATGATCAATAAAAACATCATCATGGTTAACTGTTTTACATTTACTCTTTATGTGTGTTTTTTGTAGTTGTGATAGACACTACCGAACATCTACACACTTCTCTGGTTTGGATTTAGAATCAGTGAAAGCTGCTTTTGAGCGTTTGGCCAAGAAGGAGAAGGTGTTGCTGGAGGTAAATAATTTTTTTTTTTTTAAAGGTTATATAAAAACCAGACTTTTTTTGCTTGTGAATATTTTATTTATTGTAAAAACATGGGGTGCTTTTTTAGACTTGAAAACTTAAAAACCTAAAAGGGTGACTTGGGCTTCAGTGTATTCTGGTGCATCTGTTGCAGGTGGCCAAGGTGGTAGAGAAATATCTTCTTCCCTCTCTGGGCTTTACTGCTGCTGATGTGGAGGCTCTTAGGGTTTTCCTCATCCTGCCTGAACTTATTCAAGCACTAAACCAACAAGGGCATGAGACAAAGCTTACATCGTTATATGCTTCTGCCATTTTAAATCTAAATCCCTGTATGCGTTCGGTATTAGGTAAGCTCTAAGATAATTTCGGTTCAGTTTCAGTCATTTGAACTACTGTAAGTATTGGGTACATACTGTGCAACAAAGTAAAGTACTGAACCTTTTGAACATAAGCTACTAAGGTAATGTTAAATTTACACAAGAAATGTTTCTCTCTCAATGTTTTTTTTTTTCATGTACAACGTTTCACACCACATTTACAACGCTTCACACCACAAAAAAAGAAAAAGAAGAATATTTGTACATATATTTTAATTAAGCAATATCACAAAAGAAGGTTTGCTGTTGTGCCGGATATCAGCACAGCATTGAGGAAGAGAAAGATAAGAAGCACTGAACCCAACAATTGAAGGCTGAAGGCTGCTATTAAAGCAATCTGCTTTTCAATAACACCTCAGTAGTGCCAATGAACTGCTCAGGATCACACTCAGCACAGCCATTGTGTCCTGGATAGCTGACTATCTGTTAGACTGTCCCCAGTTTGTAAGTTGGAGAATTCCCTGTCTGATCCTTCAACGTATGCAGCAGGATGCTGAAAATGTTCTCTCAGTCTGCTGTGGCTAGTGCCCTTTACAGTGCTGTGATCTGCTGGGGGAGCAGGCAAGAGAAATAAATTCATCAGCAAGGCTGAACACATAATTGGACACAAACCTGACAGGTTGTACAATAGTAGATCCATCACACCCACTATATGATCCCATACAGACTGATCCAGCTTTTCTTTCACAAAGAACAGATCAGGTAATCATTCCTACTGTTTGCCAATGCACTGTACAACAACTCACCTCTACTGTATGTACAGATGACAATAGCAACTTATATACAGTACATATCCCATTATTCACTGTCACTTTACACACATATACATACATACTGTACATACACTGACAATTTTCACTTTTTCTTAGTTTGCGCTCTGTTGCTTTTTTATATTGCATCTGCAATACTGTATTAAGATCAATAAAGTCTACCTTCCTATCTATCTACTCTATCTATTACCAATTTGGATATAATATAATGTACTGTACACGTGTCCCTATACAGTATGTTAGAATGTACATTATATACAAACTAACATAAATACATTAAAATACAGGTAGTCCCTACCTTACGAATGAGTTCCATTCCAGGAGCATGTTTGTAGGTGACAAAGTGAGTCTTGTACACCTTTAACACAAATATACAATGTAAAGCATACCAATCCACTTGACTAAATCTGTCTCGTTTCCCCACACTGCCATTATGTGGCCAAAAAAACGAAGGAAAAAAAAAAAAAACATGTTATAAACTTCATTTTTGGACATTACGCTTACACACTGAAAATATTGTATATAATTGTAAATATTGGAATCTGGTCCACTGCAGTGTCTATTTTTTGTACTATACACATGAGCTACTTCCGTGATTTGTTCAAATTAACAAATGCTTGTAGAACTGTGTTTTGTTTGTATCCACTGACGAATGTTTGTAGGGTAGGGACTAGCAGTATAGGTAAGGAAACATACATTATATTACAATATTTACTTTTTTGAAATGGCTGGTCCCAATGTCATTGTTAATCGATGTATTTCATGAGATAGATAGATAGATAGATAGATAGATAGATAGATAGATAGATAGATAGATAGATAGACAGACAGACAGATAGATAGACAGACAGATAGATAGATAGATAGACAGACAGACAGATAGATAGACAGACAGATAGATAGATAGATAGATAGATAGATAGATAGATAGATAGATAGATAGATAGATAGATAGATAGATAGATAGATAATTGATTTTATATCCCAGCTACCTTCTACAAGATAAATGTAAACAGGTGTGAACATGGGCAACAGATCCTACTGTGTTCATAGTGACAAAAGAAGATGCCTTATGCATTCACTTTTTTTTTTTTTTCAGAAACCTTCTGGTCTGAACTTTCTGGTACCTTCCTTAAAACTTTAGTGGAGCTTTTTCGTACTCCCGCTGCAAAAACGATATCTAAAATGGCCATTGATTTTGTCTCCACCTACACACAAGAAAAAGGCACAATTAGATTTCTAAAGAAATCAGTGCAAATCCTTCAGATGATCTACAAGGTAACAAAATTGAAATAAAATGAAATGCAGAATTAAGTTGCATATCGTGATTTTAGTATTTACTTTACCTTTGTATTCTTTAGGCTTCCTGCAAGAGCCATGGAAAAATCGCTCCTGAAGATTTCATCATTAATGAGACAAGTGATCTGGTTGACATGGTATCTCCAAATTATCTCAAATTTAGACATGTAACACGTTCAGTTATGTATGCCTTTTGAAAGTCATTTCAATTTTTCTTTCCCCCTTTTAACTCTAGTTGTATACTATTCAGTATGGCATACATATTGAACTTAATTGGACTTTAAACATATCTTTGGTCTTGAGGGATAAAGAGTGCCTTAAGGTAAGTAAACAATACACTTATAGATAGATAGGGATATAGATAGATCACATTATTCTTATATTAACTTTATTTAAGTATAAACAAATGTACAATACTATGATAAGCTACATAATGATTTTCAACATAATAGTTTAATACTGAAGACATCCAATCTATTAAAGTACATGTATATAATTATGTAGTAAACAACAAAAGTGTTAAACAACACAGAATGCATTTTATATTTTAGAATAGCTACATTTAGCTACAACGTATCTACATTTAGCTTTGATGACAGATTGACACACTCATGTCGACTACAACTACTACAAATCCATATTATGGCAAGAAACACTTAGTGGAATAAACAGAAAAAAAAGATATTCCATGATTAATACAAGAAATGAAGGTCAGTTGATCTGGAAAATCTTAAGAACATCGAATCCCCAATTGCAGTCACCAGAACCATCAAACTCTATGATGAAAATGGATCTCATGAGGACTGGCCCAGGAAAGGAAGACCAAGAGCTTCCTCTGCTACAGAGGATAAGTTTATTAGAAAGACCAGCTTCAGAAACTGGTGACTTACAGCTCCTGTGATTAGAGGCCACAGGCTTCTCAAAATTTAATTCTACACATTTCAACATCCAACATTCAGAGAAGACTGCTTGAGTGAAGCCCTTACAGAAACCATTACTTCAGAAGAGCCGCAACCAGAGAGACTAGTTTAGGCTGAGAAACACAAGATAAGACACAAAACTAGTCTGATTAGTCTAAATTTGAGAGCTTTAGTTCTTTATGTTTATAGACATGGAGAGGGAAAATGGATGGTTCATAATTGTGTGGTTCCCACTGTAAAGCATGGAGGAGAAGATGTGATGGTGTGGGGGTGCCTTGCTGGTAACTCTGTGGATGACTTAGTCAAAAATGACTACTGTACCTCAGCATTTTGCAGCGACATGCCATCCAATCTGGTTTGCACGTGGTGGGACCATAATTTGTTTTTCAGAAGGACAATGACTCCAAACACACCTCTATGTTATAGCAGCATATAGTGCCATGCAGTAAAAATGTTAAGTGAAACGTGTCCAGGTAATAAAGTGACTGTGGTTTAATATACAGTAGCATGAACATGATCAATGCAATTTTTCACAGTATAATATTGGCTATAAAGGGGAATCAAACACTTCAGGACATGATGTTAAATGAAAATCAACAACTTGGTTTTAACAATAACTCACAATAACTTTTCTTTGGGTTTATTAAATATTAATCACTGTATTTTTTTTTTTTATTGCAGCAAACTTTACAATTTCTGATCTCAAGTCCTTGCATCTTCAATCTGGAGGCTAAATACAACCTTCTAAAGTTCGTAAAATCCAGTATACAGTTTACCAAGGTACAGTATGTCCTTAAATGCATAACTAGGGTTATACATATTTCTGTGCAGCTTTGCTTAATTGGTATAAATATTTTAAAAAAATTGTTTCCCCCTGCTGACTTTAGGGAATATTTAGGATGAAGTTAAGACGCACTGCACTACTGGAGGATTGTTTCCAACTGCTGAGGGACGTGAGTGAGGATCAGCTAAAGTGCTGGCTGCAGGTGCATCTATCTTGTTCTGATAAAATAATAATAAAATAAATAAATAAATAAATAAATAAATAAAAACACCAGTTGGTGCACAAAGCTAAGCTCCCAAAGGGTTTTGTCATACCAAAAAAAAAAAATCAAGAACTAACCAGTCACAATTTACATCTCAATCCATTTTGAGGTGGTGACCTCCACACAAGGTCGTTTGTAGAAATCCAGGCTAAAGTGACTTTAAAGGGCCCTTCCTTTTTTTTTTGTGGCAATGTCTGTTCAAAAGAAAGCACAATATAAATACAATTTGATTGAATTTACATGATTATTTAAGACTGAACTATAACATTTTATTTCATTTATCAGAATCAATATAATTATATAGTTATAAGCACCCAATGCATTATAATAATAATATTTACACAATAAATCTATTATCATAATCTTTTATCATAAAGTGAAAAAAAAACTTTGATGGACATTCAGCAGTTATAATACTGTGTGGTATGTATATTAACATGCAGGTGGTGTACTGTGAGAACTTTGAAGATAGTGATGTCAATAAGAAGGACTTCTTTCACAATGCATCCAGCATGCTGCTCGACCCAGAATTGGACATGTTCATACAAAATGACACTAATACACTGATCTGGTTCCCTTCTGAGGTAAGACACTTAAATGAGAAAATGGACCTCATTTTTCAATTTATTTGCAGCTGCAGACTTGTACCTGTGAATATTGTGCAATATTGTGGGTTGGGGTTTAGTGGTCTAATCTAATTTAGTCCTCATTATTGGGTTCACCAGTTCCTTCCATCTCTCAAAAATGTTGCAGTAGGTGGTAGTACAATAAAATGTCCCTTTTATGGAAATGTTCTGTAATGGACGGGTGTTACCTCTATATCAATGTGGCTTGAGATCCACAATGTCCCTGACAAGGATAGTGTGATTAGTAAAGATTAATGAACAGAAACATATAAGATTAAGTACAACTTCAAGGTACAATGTGGTAAAACACATCTTAGGATTCATGTGTAACATTAAATACCACTTATATGTTACAAACACTACAGTAGAAACAGTTTTCAAATAATCAAACTATTAAATAACTGCTTTTTCTGTCCTTCACTTCCGACATGTTTTTCAGCCCAGTTTACCAGACGAGTGGTACTACCGTCTCGGACTGCTGTGTGGTCTGGCCTTTAATAACCACTGTGTCATGCACATGCCCTTTCCCTTAGCCCTGTTTAAAAAACTTCTTGACATCAGACCCTCTCTGGAAGATTTTGCAGAACTGAGTCCTGTCACAGCACAGTACTTTTCCCAAACCCTCATCAACCCGCTCTTAGCTCTTTTAGGTCCTGTCAGTTATGATTGATTCTGATTGATTCTGTCAGTTCATCAGAAGGTGACGATAAATTTTCAGCTTAATAACAGTAGCTTCTTACTTTCTCTACTTCAGTTCACAATTTTATATGAATGCCGTCCTTTTAATACATGGTGCCCACAAAAAAATATTTTTGATATTTTGATTGCGTAAAGCTGCTGCGACAATGACAAAGTGTTAAAAGCTCTATACAAACTGAATTGAATAGAATTGAATTCCAATTTCAATTCCAATTGACAAATCAATTGCTTAATGATCAACAGAAAGATTCAGACTATTTGCAAGTTTATATAGCTTAATAAATGTTTATAATGAACAGAATTTTCAGTGGTATAAGAGTAATCATTACTTTGTGACATGCTGTTACAGGAACATCACATTGGGATATCTTATATCATCCGAATATCATCTTTTTTCCTATTAAAGCACATCCTCAAGTTTTTTTTAATTCACTGTACAGCTAAAATAAGTTTCCCATAACCAATAAATGTCTATAACCAGGAGTTTGCAGTACTTGCTGAATTATACAGATGATGATGCAGATAACATGGCAATGACCTTCACTGTAAGTGGTTTTTATTATCATGCTGCTATAAAGTATCTACACTGTTGCAATTAGGTT
Source organism: Clarias fuscus (assembly GCA_030347435.1). Lineage (NCBI taxonomy): Eukaryota > Metazoa > Chordata > Actinopteri > Siluriformes > Clariidae > Clarias > Clarias fuscus. The sequence continues at coordinate 1,781,777 of CM059211.1, forward strand.
TTCTGTGAATATCTACTGCATGTAATGCTTTGTTGTATACTATTATTTTCCTTATGAAATTCTTAGATCGTGTGGGACAACGTGGAGGTTGAACTGGACTCAGACAAGCCGGGAAAAGATGTAACAAGCACAAACAAGTCCGTTATATTTTTGCAAAACTTTCAATTATATGTTTAAAATGTTGTGAAAACTCGTGAGACTCTCTTTGAGATAATTCCTGCTATATAACTATATAAGGGTTACTCAGATCCTTACAATATCACATTAAAACACACACACATATATATACCCCAAACTTCGTTTAAGACATCTTTCAATTTATTTGACAGAAACTTGTTTGTGGAGCTGTATGTGGATTACGTGCTGAACAAATCAGTGGAGCGGGTGTTTAACGAGTTTAAGAGAGGATTCTACAAAGTGTGTGACAGAAACATGGTTAACTTCTTCCAGCCAGAGGAGCTCAGAGCAGTGATGTTGGGCTCAGAGGAGTACGACTGGGACACGTTCAAAATGGTGAACTCACCTACTTCCTGCTTTGACTATTTTTGCAAAAGGTTTCCATTTAAAATAACATTTTTGCGTTTATTGTTATTATTATTATTATTATTATTATTATTATTATTATTATTATTATTGTTCTAAACAGAATGCCATTTATGGACCCGGATTTTATAAAGACCATCCAACGATTGTCTCATTCTGGGAAGTGTTTGAAGAAATGTCAAACCGGGACAAGAAAGCTTTTCTCTGTGAGTCCATTTAATTATTGTATTTACAGTTAGCTGCAAAGGTTCACACATACTGACTTAACCCTTACATACTGTTACATATTGTACTGCAAGTCCACCTCTGAAAAAAAAAAAATGGACTAGTCACTTTGAAGAGGCCTAGTAAAAGTCCAGACTTAAATCCAATTGATATTCTTTAACAGGCCATTTAAGTTCGAACACCCTCTTATGTGGTTTAATTAGAACAATTCTGCAAAGAAGAGTGGGACAAAATTCCTCCACAGCGACGTGAAACACTCATTGCCAGTTACAGTGGACTAAATTGGTCTTCACTGCATATCGTACTGTGAATGACTGTGTATGTGACAAATTTGAATTTAAATTTGAACATTGTCAGGAAGGCTATTCCAAAGCGTAGTTAAATATGAGAATACTAAGACTGAGCAGGTGAGAAGATTACCCACAATTCCGCGGCACGCGAGAGAGAAAACCCATTGGCTCAGGTGTGATCACGTGATGCTCGACGTCAAAACAAGAAGCGCATGCGTGCTACATACTTGGTATTCATGAACCAAGACTTGCTCGTTTTTCAAGTCAAAATTAATTAAAAAATTCTGCTCGTCTTGTGGGACGAGGTTCTACTGTATTGCAAATGCTTGAAGGGTGGCGTTATTAGGTTTAGGGGCATTTACTTTTTCATATAAGGTCATCTTTGTTTTCCTTAATAAATGAAATCATCAATTAAAACTACATTTTAACAGAACCTTTTATTCTTCAGTGTTCCTGACTGGGTTTGATCAAGTTCCTGTTCTCGGTATGGGGCAGGTGAGGATGAATGTGCAACCCCTGAATAACGCCACACAGGATCATCTGCCCCAGGCCCATACCTGCTTTGCCATGCTCGAGCTTCCTGTGTACAAAACAAAACAAACACTTCGAACAAAGCTCACAGAGGCCATACACCACAGGAGGGGATTCTGGGAAGAATATAATTGACTGTGTGCCTCTACAAACTTCATATTTTAATCATTTCAATGTGTTTTATATACAAATGTGACTGTACCTGTGCTGTGTGATTTAATAATACATTGGTGTTTATATTGTTTTTTTAAATATTGGAGAAATTATGGAGCTTTCATCAAGGTACCTTAGACAACCCAGGAATTAGGTTGGTCCTGATTCATTGTACTGTAGATAAAACCTGTCATAAAACAAGCATATGCATCTTCCACCAACAGTTTTCTTACTCAAGAATTTTTCATTGAAATATTGTACAAATGTACATGCAGTATTGTCTGTAATATTGGATTATTAATTACTTTTACCTAACTTAATTCCTATTTGTCTTATAATTTGTTTAGATAGGAAATTGTAACAAATGCTAGTTTAATTTAGTGACAGTAAATCAGTGCAAACATAGATGAGGGTATTACAAGTCTGTTTCATGTTTAGACATTTTAGTTCTCCTGTAAAAAGTATCCAAGGCCAATTTACCTGCATGCATTTGGACTGTGAGAGGAGACCAACTAAACACTGAGATAACATGTCAATGACACACACACACACACACACACACACACACACACACACACACACACACACACACACACACACACACACACACACACCATAAATGTGCTAAGCACTAAACCTCCATATTATTCAAAGCGAAATCCATAATTTTTAATAACTGTTACATTAATTTTTTTTATGTAATCTGATACAATTAGAGGGTGACTGAGAAGTTTTTATTATGTTATAAATTGTTATTTTCTGGAAAGCTAGCAGTTTTGTGTCGTAACAAGCTGAATAATACACTTTATACTTTATACATTTTATTATGTTCAAAATGGTCCGTTAATTAATTTGTTTGTTTGTTTGTTTATTTACCTGTTTGTTTGTTAGTCTGAATAATCTTAATATACACTTTATGGACAAAGTATTTTGACTAAACTTGTTAATAACATTGTATCCAAATACATAAACTTCATTATGGAGTCGGTTCCCCTTTTGCAGCTCTTCTAGGAAGGGTGTCCACAGGATTTTGGAGTGTTTCTGTGGGAATTTGTAGTTATTTATTCTGTTCATTTATTCAGTAGAGCATTTATGAAGTCAGGCAATGATGTGGGACGAAATGAATGAAAGTTGACTGAATATTGTCTTCTAAAAATGATTATGAAATACTAAAGTTAATTTGATAAGTTTCTATATCATATAATATCTCATGATATATGATACAACATGCAGTTTAAGTGTTTTCAATAGCTGTCCAGTAGTACAGTATTTCCTTACAACAATATAAAAAAAAGTTAGAAAGTTAGATTGCAAAAAATGTGTAAACTGTATGCATTATAAAGTGCACATATGTGCAGTTATATGTGCAGCTGCATGTGTATATTGTATTGAATTGTATTGTGTTGCATTATGAAATCTCTTACATTTATTAATGCTCTTAGTATTGCATAAAACATTTCTTTTCCGTTAGTTAGTATTGGTGTTGCTATTAGTTCCATGGCAATGAGTTGTCTGCACAGCACCCCCTGCAGACAGGCTGAGAGCATTGACCTAAATGAAAGTGGACTGGTGATGAGAGAGAGAGCTTCAGTCACACACCGGCATCACACAGCAGCATCATGATGTTCTTCTCCTGGGGCGATTCATCCAGAGGACAGCTCGCTCTCCCCGCATCTGGAGGGAATGGCATCACCACACCGACTTCAGTCCACTTTACTGAGCAACTTGTTGGGATCTCCTGTGGAGAACAGCACACTTTATTCCTGACAGTCAATGGGCAGGTACACTCCTGTGGCCGGAACTCTAAGGGACAGCTGGGACAGACCAAGAGCAGAGACACACACCTGCCAGGTATATATACATACACACATAGAGAGAGACAGAGGGAAAATATACATCAAACATCTTTATAATGGCAGAGAGACAATTTATAACAAGTTTATAGAAAGAGTAAACTGACATCAGCCTTCCATATTTATCATTTCCTACTGTTAAAGAGACCATGATTTTACTAAGCAGTGTGTTAAGTTCACTATTAGTTATGTTTAACCTATTTTTAGACTTTTTAAAACATTTCTATACTCCTTTAAGAAGTGTTTGAGTTTCAGTTTTGTTTCTGCAGAATACTGCACTTGGCACACCCTTAATCACCAGACCCTGAGTATTAGATTAAACACATTTGCATTCCAAAAGTTTCAAGCTATTTAAGTGTTTTGACACTATCATATACTATATAATCCTAATTATATCATAATTATATAATCTTAATACATATATTATTTAAGTGCTATTAAACATGACCAATTAAATAACATGGAAATACAGTATACAGTAATGTTTCTCTTTTAAATATACCAAATATTTTTTTCATTTATGTTAGAGTTTTAGCAATTTTCCTCTAAATGTTAATTAAACTAGCCCCGCTTTTGCAGCTATAACAGCATCTAGATGTTATATCTAGATGCTAGGGCTTTAGATTTTTAGAAGACAAGCCTTTTAGATTTTAAAAGTAGAAGTGATGGAGTGTATGCATTATATATATATATATATATATATATATATATATATATATATATATATATATATATATATATATATACTTTGTATATTTAAATGTTATGTAGTGTATTTCATTTGTCTTGTTTAATAGAATTTAAATAGTGTACATTATTATACAGTATGTACATTATTTTATGTACACAATGTATATAATAAGATTATATAAGGCTCACAAAACAAAAAAAATGTTAAAATCTGGCAGTAGAATTCACTTTTGAGCCAATGAGAGTTCTCAATGCACAATGCCGCGAATCTTGAAAAAGATGATGAGCATATACTCGCACACCTGCCCTGCCTTTTTCGGTCATGAAGATGATGGGTTCTTCACACATGAGGATCGACTGGACTGTTCCCTATGACTCACGGACAACTGCATCAGTTTTGTGAATTGTTCTCTGACAATCATCACGCACAAGTTGCTGAATGGTTTCAACATTTTTGGCGGCTGAGCTCATTGAAGCTCTTCCTGATCTCTTGATGGTGAAATAGCAGACGGTAGTAATCCATGTGGTCAGAATAGCACCAGTTGCACAGCTACCAATGTACAAAGGACGATGTCTTTTGGCATGCAGCCTTATGAAGGTCGGTGCGCCCTGTGACTCTGTGTGCAGCCTTGTGCTGCCATCTGTTGGCGTATGACAAAACTAGTCTCGAAACTTTTAAATACCTTGTATAATAATAAGCTACTGTGCATATTCTCTAGGCAATAAGTGGACAAGCTAAGACACACACACACACACACACACACACACACACACACACACACACACACACACACACACACACACACACACACACACACACACACACACACACACACACACACACACACACACACACTCCCTCTCGGTTTCATTTTTGTTTTTTATCTCTCCCTCATCTCTGCAGTGAAGATTGATGGCTTGGGAGCTGTAGCTGCAGTAGCATGTGGGCAGGACCACAGTTTGGCTCTGTGTGATTCAGGTCAGGTCTTTTCCTGGGGAGCAGGTGGAGAAGGGCAGCTGGGCCACAGCAGCCCTGTGGTGAAATGTCCCAAACCTGTGTAAGTATAAGACAGCTTATTTTATCGGTTATGTTAATAGTATTAATATAAATCAGTTAATTCAAATCCTGGGAGTGCCTCAAAAGGAACTTGGAGAATCATACCTTTGTATAATACTGTGTATTATAATGATTTAGAGTATAGCCCAATAATATGATGTCATCAGGGAAGAAGTATTAATAGTTTTAGAGATAGCTGCTTAGTGACAAAATGTGTTGCACAATGTGTGCATTTCATTATCTATAGCATTATTTCTCAAAAATTATGAGAGTTTCACACTAGCTCTTTATTTTTTCAGACAAGTTCAGATACAGGTACCATTCCAGATCCCTGTGGTACAGGTGGCTTGTGGAAATTTCCATTCTTTGGCTCTAACAAAAGGTGAGTGTTACATCAACATCTCATGTCACAGAGAACTCCCGATCACCCCTGAGCTTGCATTTGGTTTGGGGTACAGTCAGCAAAAGTTTATCTGATGATCTGAGAGACTGGTGTGGGACATAGGACTGAAGCAGATCAGAGAGGTAGGGTGGGGCAAGGCCAATATAAACATTTAAACATGACCAAATATCTGTACTGTACCAGAAGCCAGTGAAGGGAAGCCAGAACTGGAGAGATATGTTCTCTTTTGCGCAGAGACGTTAAGAGACAAGCAGCAGAATTTTGGATTGGCTGTAGTCGATGTAATGCTGCCTGAGAAACCCCAAAATACAAAGCATTACAGTAATTGATTGCAGTGGTGATAAAGGCATGGATGGCTATTTTAAAATGCCTAATGGGCAAAACAGGCTTAAGTTTTGCAAGTTGCCTTGATTGAAAGAAACTGGACCGAACCACAGCACTGATTTGTTTATTTGTTTAAGGCCATAGTAAAAAATAACTGATGCTGTGGGTTTAACATACAGCTACAGTGGAACTCTACCCCAGCACTAGGACCAAATACCAAAACCTCAGTCTTTTTATCATTAAAATGTAAAAATGTTGGGCAAAATCATACCTTTACTGTATGTCATCTAGACATGTTAACAGAGCCTTGACAGGGTAGCCTTCCTTCTGTTTTAACAGGATATAAATCTTACTATCATCTGCATACTGTAGATGATAGTAATCATCAGTGAAAAGAGATGCCATGTTTTCTCAGGATATAGCTGGGCAGCAACAAATACAACGAGAAAAGAATGGGTCCAAGGACAGAACCCTGTGGGACACCATATGCCAGAGGAGCTGATGAGGACTCAAGATCTCCAAGACTAACAGAAAATTTTTATCAATAAGATAGAACCTAAACCAGTCTAGAGCTTTCCCCCTAATTTCCACCCAGTGTTCTAAGCGTGACAGAAGGATGTCATGTATCAAAGGCAGCTGTTAATTCAAAGAGCAGAAGATTCACAGAATCACCAGAATTGGTAATACGATAAATGTCATTTAAGACCCTTAACAGAGCTGTTTCAGTATTGTGAAGTGCCATAAAACCAGACTGAAAGACCTCAAGAATTCCATGCTCACTAAGATAACTTGTTAGTTAATATAATTAGTTAATTGATAGTATATCAGTTAATATTATTAGTATATAGTACTTTCTCCAGAATCTTAGCGAGAAATGGTAGCTTGGAGATTGGTCTGTAATTAGAAAACACAGACGGATCAACATTGTTTTTTTTGTTTTGTTTTTTTAACAAAGGCTGCACAACTGCATGTTTAAAATTTCTGGGCACCACCCCAGATCCCAAGCTGCTATTTATAATATTTAAAACTATAGGACCTAGAATGGGAGCCAACTCCTTAAAAATATGCAGAGGAATGGGATCAGCAGGAGATAATATTAATAATCTTTAACAGAACAGAAAGGGAAATAGGCTCAAACTGGTTAAAACAGCAGAGCTAGAGACAGAAATCGAGATAGATGGGTCACATGCAGGAGATGTAATAAGAGCCCTTGTAGAAGAAACCTTATCAATAAAAAAAACTGGAGAAAGTTTTTACACACTGCATAAGAGCTGCATTAAATGACTGAAATAAAACATGAGGCTCATGACAGTTGGCTAAAATTAACTCTGGGTTTTGCAGCTTTTATAGTTTTCTAATAAAGACGCCAACTACTGTATCTCAACGCAATAAAAGACACTTGCAATTTGTCCTATTTCCATTTTGTGACACTCACATCTGACAGCACAAGTCTCGTAGTTTAACCAGGGTTTGGATTTAACGTTTGGGGCTCCTGATTTTTAATGGAGCCACAGAGTCTAAGGCAGCCTCACAGGTGGAATGGAACCGGGATGATAGTGCCTCAGTGTTAGAGCCAGCAACAGAAGCGTACTTCGAGATGTCATCATCACAGCCCCAGTTAAATGCATCAGAGAACTGAGCGGCGGTGGAGGAGTTAAACACGCGACAGCACCATACATGCGCGCAGGAGTTAACATCAGTATTTGAAAGAACAGAGTCAAACAAAACCGGCATATGATCAGAAAATACTGCATCACAGACTTCAATATCAGAAATAGATAATCCATGAGATAAAACAAGATCAAGGGTGTGCCCCTGCTCCTGTGTTGGGCCAGACACTGACTGCGCAAAACCAAACAAATCGATTAAGCTTAAAAAATCTTTGGTCAGCAGATTTTCAGGGCATGGACATGAACATTAAAATTGCCCACAATAAGGACACAATCATATTTAGTTATCATTTCAGCCAAAAAGACAGGCAAGTCCTTAGTATACTTAGGTAGACGATAAATCACTCCACACAGCACTGTGTAAGAGCAGCCAAGCTCAAATAAGTTCAGCTTAAAGCTGAAAAAAAAAAAAAACAATAATGACAGCTGCTTACAATAGAAGTTATCCCTATAGACCACAGCGATTCCTCCTCCTCGACCCGATGACTTCTGAGAATTTAGATAGGCATAAGATGAGGGGAAAAGTTAAGAGAAGGCACTGTACTCACCAACACTCAGCCACGTCTCCATAATAAAAATAAAGTCCAAAGCACGTGAGGTGATAAACTCCTTTAGAATGAAAGTTTTGTTGGTTAGTGATCTAACATTTACCAGGCCCATCTTGGTCATCCTGTTTAGAGTCAAGGGCAGATTGAGATAAGGCCAGGGCGCCCGACACAGCGAGTGCAGCTTCCCCCTATTCACCCTCACAGCCAACGAAAAAATGCAGAGCACTACGATGTGACCGAGCACTACGAAACTTTACCTGAGCCAACCACAGGTACAGTACTGTACCAGCCAGGGTACCGCGCTCATTACACCCCGAGACATAATAAGGTTCTGCTCGGTTCCATAGATCGCCCGGAAGGTCTCAGGAAAACACGCCAAACAGGTCTTAAGCTTCACTAGACAACCACTGTGTTTGCTTTAGCAACGGGAGCGCTTTCTCCGGCGACCTCGAACTGCATAGTGGTAGAGGTGAGCAGGTATTCCTGATAACAGTGGGGGCAGATGATTTTGCTCGTTATTCTCAAAATGTATTACATTTTCGGGCAGGGGGCAGAAGGTTCAAGAGTGTTTGGCAATCATAACCCAGCAGAGAGATAACTTAACAAGAGTAACAAGCGACAAAAACAATAATGATCCCAATAGCAATGTCAACAGAAAACAGCAAGCCAGGCACACTGGCGCCATCATGTCACCACTAATGTGGGCACGTATAATATCGCTGAAAAATACTTGTGAGATTTTCTGTCTGTCTTAAAGGAGGTGAAGTCTTTTCATGGGGTCAGAATAAATATGGGCAGCTGGGACTGGGGAAATCAGTGGAGTTGCAGCCTGATCCTTCTCTGGTACGATCTCTTGTCGGAGTTCCAGTCACTCAGATCGCCGCCGGTGGAGCGCACTCCCTGGCACTCACACTCCATGGTCAAGTGTTCTGTTTTGGGGCTAACAGTGTTGGACAGCTAGGCCTTAATAGGACAGATGCAAAAGGTAATGTTTTTCACTTTACTGTATAAAAGATATTTAGCGCTATAAAAGTTCCAGTACTTATTATGCGTGTGGTTGATTAAACATACAGGGTGTGTCAAAACTGTAGCATCATAGGAGAAACAAAAACTGAACAAGCCTATCCAAAACCAGTTCTGTCAATACACAAATTCCTGCAAATGGTTGAAATTTATTACAGATAATATCATAATAATTTGTATAGAGCTTATCATAATTTAAGTATGTTGGTTTGTCCAGCATCACATACAGTAGATTATTAGAAGAGTGAAACTAAATCATAGAACATGTAGCTTAATCAATGTATAAAAAACAAAGAGTAGACATGCTAATATGTTCTGTTCATCTAGTAGATTATGCAGCGTAAAGGCAGTGGACACCTGGCAGTCATATGTCAGGTAGTATATAATAATTTTGCTCATATGTATGTAGTATATAATATGTATGTAGTATAGTACGCTCATACACACGGGGACAAAATTGTTGGTACCCTTCGGTCAATGAAAGAAAAACTCACAATGGTCACAGAAATAACTTTGTCACAAAGAAACCGGAGGATGATCAGAAGACTAGCAGTTAGCCCGTGTAGCGTGGATGGTAAACCCAAACGCGGAAGTAGCGATAACCACACGATTTATTATTAGAACTCTCTTACGTAGAGAGCAAGAGTTTACACAATTAAACCCGCATTCTACCAACACACACTCAATCAGGAATATAACCCAAAATGGTGAGTACCCACGAAATGGAGGTGATAGCATTGGAGACAGCATCGGTAGACCCAATGACTGAACAATGTGAAGCGCCATCTTGTTTCCTTTTATGCTTCCTGAAATGCAACCGTATTACTTCCAGGTCCTAATGCCGGTCGTGTTACGAGTGTGCATGACAAACTTTAATCTGACAAAAGTAATAATAAATAAGAATTCTATGAATATTAACCAATGAAAGTCAGACATTGCTTTTCAACCATGCTTCAACGGAATTATAAAAAAAAATGAACTCATGGAACAGGCCTGGACAAAAATGATGGTACCCCTAACTTAATAGTTTGTTGCACAACCTTTTGAGGCAATCACTGCAATCAAACGATTCCTGTAATTGTCAATGAGACTTCTGCACCTCTCTGCAGGTATTTTGGCCCACTCCTCATGAGCAAGCTGCTCCAGTTGTTTCCGGTTTGCCTTTTCCAGACAGTATGTTTCAGCTCCTTCCAAAGATGCTCAATAGGATTGAGGTCAGGGCTCATAGAAGGCCACTTTAGAATAGTCCAATGTTTTCCTCTTAGCCATTCTTGGGTGGTTTTAGCTGTGTGTTTTGGGTCATTGTCCTGTTGCAAGACCCTTGACCTGCGGCTGAGACCCAGCTTTCTGACACTGGCCAGCATATTTCTCTCTAGAATCCCTTGATAGTCTTGAGATTTCATTGTACCCTGCACAGATTCAAGACACCCTGTGCCAGATGCAGCAAAGCAGCCCCAGAACATAACAGAGCCTCCTCCATGTTTCACAGTAGGGACAGTGTTCTTTTCTTCATATGCTTCATTTTTCCATCTGTGAACATAGAGCTGATGTGCCTTGGCAAAAAGTTCCATTTTTGTCTCATCTGTCCATAGGGCATTCTCCCAGAAGCTTTGTGGCTTGTCAACATGTAGTTTGGCATATTCCAGTCCGGCTTTTTTATGATTTGTTTTCAACAATGGTGTCCTCCTTGGTCGTCTCCCATGTAGTCCACTTTGGCTCAAACAACGACGGATGGTGCGATCCGACACTGATGTTCCTTGAGCATGAAGTTCACCTTGGATCTCTTTAGAAGTCTTTCTGGGCTCTTTTGTTACCATTCGGATTATCCGTCTCTTTGATTTGTCATCAATTTTCCTCCTGCGGCCACGTCCAGGGAGGTTGGATACAGTCCCATGGATCTTAAATTTCTGAATAATATGTGCAACTGTAGTCACAGGAACATCTAGCTGCTTGGAGATGGTCTTATAGCCTTTACCTTTAACATGCTTGTCTATAATTTTCTTTCGAATCTCCTGAGACAACTCTTTCCTTCGCTTCCTCTGGTCCATGTTGAGTGTGGTACATACCATGTCACCAAACAACACAGTGACTACCTGGAGCCCTATATATAGACCCACTGACTGATTACAAGATTGTAGACACCTGTGATGCTAATTAGTGGACACACCTTGAATTAACATGTCCCTTTGGTCACATTATTTTCAGTATTTTCTAGGGGTACCATCATTTTTGTCCAGGCCTGTTTCATGAGTTCATTTTTTTTTTAAATTATTCTGTTGAAGCATGGTTGAAAAGCAATGTCTGACTTTCATTGGTTAACATTCATAGATTTTTTTTTAATTATTACTTTTGTCAGATTAAAGTTATTTATGTGACCATTGTGAGTTTTTCTTTCATTGACCGAAGGGTACCAACAATTTTGTCCATGTGTGTATGTATGTAGTATATAATAATTTTGAGTTGATAAATAAATATTGGCAAGCACCCTATTAATTAATCTTGTAGTCCATCTGGATAGATATCTGGATAAAAGTGGTTAAAAGATAATGCTTAGCATTTAACTACCATAAGTAAAAACAATGACACAACTGGTGATACAAACATCCAGTAACAAGAAATGCATTTCAGCAATAACATATCCAAACATTTTTAAAATTTCTAATACAACAATTACCGAAAATACTGAAATATCAAAACTTTTTCTTATAATGAATAATTACATTTTTTATCTGTTTTAGAGTAACAGTACATTTGATTTTGCTATAAAATCTTCACCATAAGATGTCTTTAGTTGTCATGTTAAAGAAAAACTGTGGAACTTTTTTTGATTGGCACAGTTAGGGATGTCCTTTTAGAAATCTAGTGCGTGTGTGCGTGCGTGTGTGTGTGTGAAGAAAAAAAGGAGGACGGCAGGGTCACGGTGTCTAATGACGCACACACACACACACACACACACACACACACACACACACACACACACACACACACACACACACACACACACAAACTGCAGGCTGAAACAGAGAGAGATAGTCTCAGGGTTAATTTTTTACTTTTTTCAAATGTACAGTAAAGTGCATATATATATATATATATATAATGAACGAATAATGTAAGTTTTCCTTATTTCTTATTGGGAAATTTGCTTTGATTTGAAGTGTTTTGAGATACAAACACACCTGCACAATGAATTATGCTCATAATCAAAGGTTCCACTGTAATTGCTGCCAAGGTTTTAAGACAATTTGTTGACAGGTTTGTTCTGGTTCAATGCAAGATCTGTATTGTGCTGGATGACATTAAGACAATAGTTTAACCAAAAAGATACAAATCCGCAAATTGGGAAGGTTAATATACTGTATTATTGTATCTTCCAGGCCGATTTTCAGTATGTGCTGTTCCAGCTCTGAGGAAACTGAATGTTTCGTCCATCAACTGTGGAGAGGCTCACACTGCTGTCCTCAATAAGGTGTGTTTTAATAGACAAGGACAGAGACAAACCTGTTGAAATTTGTTCATACTGGATTATATAAGGTGAATTTGTTCTTTAAATATCTTCTAATATGTGTGCTAAATAAGAATTACCCCTGTCTTATAATGCAATTTCTAAAGGTTTGGTATTATTTTCAGGCTGGAGAAGTGTACACATTTGGAGAAGGAGCTCATGGACAACTTGGGCACGGCTCCACCAATAATGAGCTTCTACCCAAGAAAGTTGAAGGCATTGATGAACCTGCTAAACAAGTAACCTGTGGCAGGTAACAAACACATAAAATATGAACAAGATTTTTCACAAAAAAGGGAATGATTTCTTTGTGCAAACTACATGCAGTGATAGTGGGTGTGTACAAAAAGAAAATGTTCTCAATTACATCATATGAGGTTAGAGGAAGGATAAAAATATATGAATAATTAATTTGCATGTACTTATTCTTCTCCACATACAGTAGATTGCTAGAAGAGTGAAACTAAATCATAGAACAAGTCGCTTAATCAATGTACAGTATAAAAATTAAAGAGTAGACATGCTAATGTGTTCTGTTCATCTGGTAGCTTATGCAGCTTAAAGGCTGTGGACACCTGGCAGTCACACTAATATGTCGGTCTTCCCCAAATTGTTGCCTCAAAGTTGAAACCACACAATGGTCTGGGCTGTCTTTGGATGCTGTAGCAGTAAATTCTCTTTCACTGAAACTATGAGGTCAATTTCAAATGTGTGCACAAAGCAACTGTGTACACCAAAAACGCGCATCTGATGTAATGTTAAACAAAAACACACATCTGATGTGATGATCAGGTGTCCACAAACTTTTGGCCATTTGGCATTGCAGGGGTTACTGTCAGTGAATATCTAATTAACTATAATTGTGTCGTGAGTTAGCAAAATTTGTTTAAAATTTGACTATTTGCTGATTGTTAATCTACATCACAGCCATCACACTCTGGTTCTGATGCCATCTGGTACTCTCTTCACATTTGGCCGTAATGTCCAAGCCCAGGCAAGTGGTGCCCCGGAGATCAACCTGCAGCCTGTAAGACTTGAAGGAACCTGGAACAGCACAGAAGCAGGGATACACACAGGTTCACAATCCCCTAAAATACTTGATTTGTCTGAATATTTCTTCTTCTTCTTCTTCTCCTTATTATTATTATTATTATTATTATTATTATTATTATTATTATAGAGCTAAAAATGAATACAACAAGACAGGTATGGGTATCACAGTGACTTATACTGTAGGTTAGAACTGAAGGCTCACTGTTTCATAATTAGAAGTTTGAATCTTGCCTCCAGTCCTGTGTGTGTGTGGACTTCCCATGTTCTCCTTCCATGGTCCATAGACATACCTAATTTTACTTATCTATTAATTTGAACTTGATGCTCCTATACACACCTTCATCTGTCTTAATTATTACATCTCTCTGTAATTTTAATAGAAATGAAGATATCATCTGGCTACAGTTCCAACTTTCTCTTTTTTCCAACTTCAAAGGTAAACGCAATTCCTGACATGTGCTTATTAGCATAGTTACATAATTTTGTATGCAAGGCTTTTTTTTTTTTTTTTTTTTTTGGTCAGAACAATATTCTTGGAGAGCCAATTGGAAAACTTGAAGAGACCCGAGTACAGAGATGGGTTACGGTGTTGGAGTGTGAAAAAAGCATCAAAGAAATGAAAAGGTCAGAACAAGTGACTTAATTCTTGATTGTAAGAGTGACAGTGGATATAGCATGTCTGGATTAATTATGCTGAGCAATACATTATTTTTTAATGATACGTTATATTTTTTACCACAGGGAGGTTTCCTTGACTTTTGCCACAAGTTCAAATCTTGTTGCGTGCTTCATTAAGGACAGGTAACTTTGTTAAGTATCTCACAAATGACTGGAGAAAACTATCAGTTAAAACCAGCGATCACTAGCAGCAACAATTATATTTCACAATTTCTCTTGGTCTTTGTTGATGTGTTTATTGAACAGTAATGTGCAGAAGTCTTAAAACACCCAATTTCTTCATATTTTGCTTCAAAAAGAGCCTGTCTTTCTTGTATTTTCACTCCAGTATAAAATCATCTTACTTAAGGCCTGACCCAGTGAGAAAGAGGTGCAGATGAGGACGGATGATCAGGCGGTGATTAGTTTACTGCTGATGCTGAATGCTGAGTGGTTGGAACAGACGAGAGGGGAAATGAGGTCGCTGCTGAGGCTGTTACATAAACAGACAATTTTTAAATCATATCTTTACGCACTTTGTAGTCTGCCACAGTGAAGCATTTGTTCCCATTTCTTTAATCCACATAATTTAATTAAATAAAATGACATTTAATTAAATATGAGGAAATGAGGGGTGGTTCAAGACTTTTGCCCACTGCTGTATTTTTGTATGATAATTCTGCAAAACTGTCCATAATATTTTAATAATGTTTTGTCCTTGATCTGTAATCAATAGAGATACTCAAGGTACTATTCAGGTTGATGTGAATGCTGCTAGCCAGACATTTGACCAACTCCTGGAGATTCCCTGGATAAAGAATACAGTTGAGTTTTTTTAAGGCAAAGATATTATATATAAATGTGACCTGTTATATTTCAAAAATCTAATGATAAATACCCTTAAATGCCTTTCTGATGCTTCAACATAATTGAATTTTTTTTTTATTCTAAACATTCTTTTAAAGCACATTCATGAACACTATTCTAGCTGGTTACTCCAGGTGTGATAGAAATTAATGCTCTTTTTCACTATAAAACTTCACAACTTGCAAAGTTATTTTTAGAGGAAGCAGACAAATCCTGGTGTCGAAATGAGGCTGAGGGTTCCCTCTTCCTTACAATGTCATGGAATGCTCATTTAAATGTTCTAAAAATAGCAATTTGACTGAGTTTTCCAAGGCCATCCTCATAGACAAACTTGCACCGCCCATTTCTCAGCAAGCCGACCTGATACAATAATAAACTTGAAATCAACACAGAGTTTATTGAACCTGGAATCTGAAGAGATGCATAACTCAAATTACCCAAACATGACATAATACCTGATTTGCTATGACATCACAAATGATATCCAAAAAAAGTAATGTTATTGACCAGTAACACTTTAAAAACTCCTATTAAATGTAATTATTATTGCAACGTAAAGTACCTTCAACATACATACTGAATGCACTAAGATGAACTTAATTGGTATCAACTGTTCACAAAATTCCCCTAATGTAAAAAAACGTTAACAAAAATTATAAAGTATGTAAATAAAATGTAATCCCATAAGTAATCTGTCCAACGCTTAAATCATATACTTTGGAGAGTGACTTGTGATATATTTCATTAAGCTAATGAAAGCTGAATTCATTGCCCTGAGTTTTGTTGCACTATTTGCCTCTTTTAACATACAACATTACTTTATCTTTTAATCGTCCAATTTAATAACAGTCCCCATGATGACTGAAATTTATAACATACTAAAAATCTATTTTGTCGGGTAAATTAGGACCTGACCTGCTAGTTGTCTATTTGACATTCTGACTGTGAGCTCCCTCAAACATTATAGAAATTGCTGAGCAAGTTAAGTTGCGTTCCTACGAGTGTAAGGGTGCTGGTTATTTTGTATGTTTATAGTGTCACAGCTTTGAATTAGTTCTCTTTAACCCCAGGTGAACATCACACATGTGGTGGACTTGCTGTTGAACGCTGCTCCAGTGATGAGGTGTACTGAGATCTTCCTGCTTCTGCCCACATGCTCCATCCTTCACGAGCAGCACAGTGTCATTAGACTGGTGCTGCCGTTAGCTGTCGCCATTACAGATCTCAGTGATACTGCCATGAAAAGCCTGAGTAACGTTTTAATTCCATTATTCATTCGTGCACACTTTTCTATATAGATCTCTATTAGAAATACAAGTAAATGTGGATGAGAGTATAAATCACTGTTCTCTTTGACTGTGTATTTGCATACTTTCAAGCCCTTACTGTATCTTTCGAGCCCGTATCCTGCCTCTTACTTCCACACATACAATTATATCATTGTTTGAAACCATAAAAGTTTGTTCTAATTGACTAGAAACAGTAAAGACAAAAGCACACTCATCAATAAGGATGATAAATAAAGTGTCAGCAGTTATAATGCTTTTAAGATGTGGCATGCCAGTGGCATCTCAGACCTTTGGACCGTCATATAGCCTACTGTATATCAAAATTACTCATAGAAACATAAAGAGGACACAGACACTTCAGAAGATACAAATAAATGTATTTTTTCATGTTTTTCAACCAAAACATCCTGTGAAAGCCACATACAGCCAGTGGCTGTATGATGAAGGAAAACTCCCGATTGAACTTGATGAACATGATTGGTGCAGTTTACCACTTATAGTGATCAAAGCTGAGTTAACATATTAATGAGTCATGATCTGTCTAACCTACAGAGGAACACTGGTCCTCCATGGATGCCAACATTATGAAAAAACACATCCACATGTGGAAACAAGCACTCGTCTTCCTCTTGAAGTCAAATTTATGGAAAATGTATAACCCTGGTGTGAAAGCAGTGCTGCAAGTCCTCAAGATTCTTTACCGGGTCAGTGTCTGGCTTTGGCTGTCAAACTTGTAATTATCCAGAAGAGATGCAACATTTCAAAGGATGCCATGTTTACTTTTTGTTGGCGTCAAAATAGGTGTTGTTGTCAAGAGTTCACATCGTTGATATAATGGCACTATAGATTTAAAGTTCAATCTTTTTGACTTGGTTAATCTGGCTAGCTTGTTGTCTTTTGAATACATACAACAAATAGTTCGCACACAATAACTAGTATAATTACACAAATTGTATATACATATATAAATAAATAAACCTGTCCACATATAATAGGACTATTTTAGCTAGCTTATAATGCACTCAAATGTTTCAGAAACATTTTGTTTAACATTACTGCAGACAGAAAATACTGGTGATGAAATACTACAGTATATACAGCAGAAAAGAAAACATACCTAGAAGATTATAGGAAACATGCAGTAGCAAAAATGTTAGGGATCATATGAAATATAAGAGATGTTTTACTATCAAGTTAATAAATAATGTATTAGAAATTACTTGCAGTTCCATTAACATCTATTAGAGGAACTTATTTCCATATGAACCAATAGTGCTAGAACTCTATTCTTGTTCAGTAAGTTTATTATTATTAACCTGTGAATAGATACAATTAAAGGCCAGGCCAACCTTCAACCAAAGAAATTTTTATTTTTTTTAATATAGGAAACAACACATTTTAATCCTTGTATTTAATATATAATTGACTAATCAAGACAAGTGTGGTGTCCAACATTAGCTTCTTTAGGTCAGATACATTTTCATTACTTGCTAGTTAGAGTGGCAGGATTGGGATTCGGACTTAAACTTCTATTACAGATTATATGTTATATAAATATAAAACAATATAATAAATATAATGATTTATAAAGTGTAAACATTGGGTGCAAATGTAGATTAACATCAATCCATGCTGTTCCATTCAAAGGTCAACAAAAGGACAGAAACGTCAAGGAGGGTTCCACTCAGTGAGTTCTACATAGAAGAGATCGGCAGCACACCACAGTTACTCGAATGGGATGTTGTGCTGTGGCAGTACATGAAGTTGGGATTAGTTAAGGTAAAACCTTTAAATATTTAGAGATGAAAAAAAAAAACAGGAATTTTCCCAACACAGCAGGGAGTAAGTTGATGTAACCAAATTTATTTTTCTATCTTATTTTTTCATGATGAGAGGAAGAGGATCAGACAGCTGCCATTTTCTGCCGTTACCCGTTCCTCCTGGATTTGACAACCAAAATCAGCGCTTTTAAATACAATGCTGAAATTCTCCAGGTATTTCTGTTATTTTTAAGTACCATATTATAAAATGTGATTTTGGATGTACTCACTGGTGGCTTGTGTAGATATTAGACGGGAGGGATAAAATGCTAATATTTTTTGCTTACAGATAACCTTTGACCAAATAAATAATAATAATAATAATAATAATAATAATAATAATAATAATAATATTGCTATTATTATTATTATTATTGCTATTATTATTATTATTATTATTATTATTATTATTATTTAATATTATAATAATAATAATGCGCATCATGCCCTGATCTTTGAACTGCATGGCCATAGCAAATGAAGTAGCAGACAAGAGCATCATTCTTAACATGTTCCCCAAGATATCAATAATATCAAGCGAGTGTGAAGGTCTACTTTCTTCTATTCTTTTCCTTCTTTATGTTTATCAGCATCTCACAAAACAACTACAGTATGTGCATCCTGCCTTCTACTATATTCAAATTCAAATTCAAATTTTATTTGTCACATACACAGTCATACACAGTACGATATGCAGTGAAATGCTTAGGCGACTGCCCGTGACCTTAGAAGAAAGACTATTAAAGACTATTTACACGAAATGAATATAATAAAGAAAGTAGAAATAGATTTAACTAAGAATAAAATATATGTACAGTAAAAATATACAAATATACAAAAAGAAAAATATAAGAAAAATATAAGAAAAATCAAAATATAAGAGAAATATAAGAAAAATATATTGGAGTGTGTAGGTATGAAAGTGGGCATGGAACAATACGACTAATTTGAAATCTGTCTAGCAGAGATGTGTATGTGTGTATTTTGGGGTTTCACTGAAACAGGCTTAGCCCACTAGTAATTAGCCCAACTATTAGCCCACACGCTATGTAATTATGTGGTATTTCCGTCTCACATCTTAATCTATCTAGCTCGGCTTTATTTTTTAAATTTGGTTTAAAAATAAAATAAAATAAAATAAACCTCTTCATAACTCCTGTTAAACTCAATTAAGATGAAATGCATGTGGAATATCATGGAATACTATTATCTTTTAATATTATTTAAAAGATAGATACAAGATATTGTTTAATGTTTAATTAGTCATTAAATCACGTGATGCATAGCTTCCCAAAACTTGCATTGTCTGAGGAATTCTGGATTTACATTACATTTTTTCAAAAACTCCTGGCAAAAAACTGCATTGCATGTGTCTTTCAGTTGGCTCATCAGTTTGTCCACATTGATGTGGTGAACGGACGTTTCTTTGGGGAAATGAGCCAATCAGAGGTCCCAACGCCGATCCTCCAGCTCAAAGTGAGGCGCACTGCTCTGCTTGAAGACACATTTAGACAACTTAACAGCGCTGATCATGACAACTTCAAAAAAACTCTAGTGGTGAGAAGAAAAACTTTGTCATAAACATCTAACATCTAATATAAGTACATAAGGGAAAAAAAGAAGACATTTGGTCAGCATGATTAACTTCTAGGTCTGTTGCAGGTGCAGTTTGTAGAAGAATCCAAACTGACAAAAGTGAACAAACAGGATTTTTTCCTACATATATTTAGTGAGCTGTTGGCTCCTAAATCAGGGATGTTCATGTACAACGACAAGCAAACAATGATCTGGTTTCCTGCCAAGGTACAAAATGTAGCCCATGTTTCTTAAATCAAAACGCAGGCTGTTTCACATGCTTAGTAATCTGTACCTAAATCTTTACTTTATACATTATACTTACATTATATTGCTTTACTTCTCTCTAGCCAACACCGGACTTAAAGCAATACTTTCTGTTTGGGATTCTCTGTGGCCTGGCCCTCTATAACAACAACATCGTCCATATGCCTTTTCCTCTGGCCTTGTTTAAGAAGCTGGTCGATGTGAAGCCCACTCTGGAGGATCTGATGGAGTTTTCTCCTGTGGCCGGAAAGTAAGAGACTTACAACTCTTTTAGGCGCTTAATTATAATGTCTATTAAAAATGATATATTTTTGTGGATTTTAAAGAGGTCTAATTACAACAGCAGGTAACCGTTAATGCACATGTTAAGTATGAAGGCCTGGTTGGTATAAAGGAGTTGATGATGATTTGGAGCAATATTACATAATGAATGACATGATACTGTACTTACATTTGACTACAGTTAGTACTTCTCCAAGAAGTGCGTATAGTGCTCAAAATTATTTAATAAATCATTCCCTTGCCTGTTAATCACTAATTTCATCCTAAATCCTTTTTTTTTTTTTTTGCTTACATTCCAAACCTTCAATATAATAAGGAATTTATTAGAATAAGTGAAAATAAGGGATTATAGTTATAACTAATTATAGTTATGATACGTGATCTATTAGCACACCTGACACAGGTATTATGTGAAGGTTATTATGTCCTAATACCCTCAATGGACACCTAATTGATATTTGTTCAACAAATAGTTTTTAATCTCAGAATTAATCAGATTGTACTTTTTACATTACATAAAAGGGTGGTTGGTTGGGACACCCTGGAAAGGACGCCGATTAATCACAAGGCACAAGCACACACTCACTCTCACATCCAATCAGACACCATTACTGTGAGTGTATGATTTAAAGACGAATCAAACAATCCAAAGAACAGGGTGCTCATAGAGGTCATACATTTGTTGTATTAATACTTAACAGTTATATATAACAACAATCGTATATAATAAATATATAACAAAAATATTCTGAAAACTATAAGCCATGTGATTATGTAAGGTAAGAGTGTGGATTATCACTTCATGTTATATGTTGTTAATTCCTTTAATTCAAAGACTTGGTTAAGATCTGCCAGTTCTTTTTTTTTTTTTTTTTTTTTTTAGAATGTATTACTGATTTCAAATTATTGTGTTTTTTTCCTCAGGGGTTTACAATGCATTCTTCATGAATACCCTGATGATTTTGTTGATGACCTGAATATCCCTTTCTGTGTATGAGACATTTCTGTCAAGTTTCATAATATAAAACGTCTAGCAATGTAATCTTTTTTTCTTAATATACTGTATGATTATTCATTTGCAAATAACTCTTAAATATCCTTTAAACTGCAGGTGCACTGGGATGGTGATGATGTGGAGCTTGATTCACATAAAAAAGAAAAATCTGTGACAAGTGATAACAAGTAAACTGCATCTTGAACATTATTTACAACATATTAACATATTGTACATTATATACTGACTGCAATGTTTTATGTTATTTAAACAGGAAGGAGTTTGTGGAGGCGTATGTAGACTATGCACTGAACAAGTCAGTGGAGCGAGTGTTTAATGAGTTTACGCGAGGGTTCTTCAAAGTGTGTGATAAAGACGTGATAAATTTCTTCCAGCCGGAAGAGCTCAGAGGAGTGATGGTGGGCACAGAGGATTACGACTGGGACACGTTCAGACAGGTGAAAGCAGATTTTTTTTTTTCTTGGTTAAGCTGCAAAAATACTCCATAATAGGGATTTAATTAAATAAAGATATATTATTTTTAATGAATAGACAATGTCTCCAAAATAGAGAAAAACATACACAAATTAAGTTACTGGTTTGTTTATATTTTAGGAAATAGAAATCTTAAAAAATGAGCGGATACATTTTTTTAAATTCTGGGCTTTTACCCAGTTTTTCCAATCAGTTGGACTTTGTCGTTTGGTGTAGCTTGCCTAAATATTGGCCTAAATAGACAGATGTATTTTTTTATTTTTTTTTTTCAGTTAAAATTAATTTACCAATGTTAACTTAAAGCAAATGATCTGCTAAATCAATGTAACTTTGCGATTAATGCAAATGGGCCTCATAGAAAAGAGCACATCTGATTTTTTCCCCCATTATTTCTACTTAATTTTATGACAATTTATGAAAACATTGATTATGGAATATTTTTACAGACTGATTTTATTAGGATGATCATGTGATGATTAACTTCTTTTTTTTTCTTTCTTTCTTTCTTTCTTTCTTTCTTTTTTTTTAGAATACAGTGTATATTGGGCAGTACCATGAGAGACACCCTACTATCATTGCTTTCTGGGAAGTATTTGAGGAACTGACACATGAGCAAAAGAAAGCCTTTCTCTGTAAGGCCATTTATTTGTTCACATGCTTTGGAAAATATAACCTGTTCTTATGCATTTACGGAATTAAATCATGATGCCAAGCATTAAAATTAAATAGGTTTTGTTCATCATTCCATTTACTGTATGTGCATGTATATCTCCGTTGGTTTTCAGTTATGAAGAAGTTGTTTGTACTTGTAGCTTTTTATACATTTCTTAAAAGACACAGCAGTGTTTGTATTTATGTTGATGGATTGTGAAATGTTACTGTATATTGTGATAGAATTAGCTAACTTTACATAATCAACATTTTACTTAGCAGAGCAATAGGTTAGTAGGTGTCCTTGGTTAGCTGGCTACTCATTATCCAGAGAACAGTAGATTACGTGTGTTTACTTGAAAAAAGAATGGTAGTTGGGGTGCTTCCTTAGCTATTCTGAAAAACTAGCAAGTGGGAGTGAATAAACAAATGTCATTAACAGAATGTAAATGTCACAAGCTAGTACAATCAGCCAAGTACATCCAGGCCATAACTCCACCCAAGGTTTTCCACACTCTCAATTCTAATTACCTGAGCACACCTGTTACCAATCTGGAAAATTTACTCACCAACCGGGCTTGTTTGTGACACCAACGATCCATGCTACTCCTCCTTTGAATTGTTTCCTGAGGAGATGAAAAAGTTGTTTGTCCACTCCCTCTCTGGCAGAGAGGCAGCCAGACAAATATTTATGGCTTCATCAAGGTTCTCGTTTTGCGTTTGATTATGCCATTGAGTTCCGCACGCTGACGACATCTGCAAACTGGGACACCTAAGCGCTTTATTATGCCATCTTTAAAGGTCTCTCTGAGGATTTCAAGGACCACCTGATTAGCCAGGAACTTAGAGACCCTGGTGGTGCCAGCTATTAACCATTTTCCTATCCTTTATCTGCTCCTCCCAGCAATCAGAAGCAGAAGGCACACCTCACATGATCACCGCACTAATTCACTCTGGAACTGACCAGAACGTAATCTCTGCTTCAAAGGTTAAGGAACTTAATCTCCTAACTCAAACCCTGGAGAACTCATTAGCTGTTCAGGCCCTCGATGGAACCTCTCTGCCTGTCTTCCCCCAACATAATATGGCTCAGGTTTCTGGTAACCAGGACAAAGATACCTCTTTCTTTGTCATGCGGTGCCCTTGGTTCTCAGATGCCCCTGGTTAACACGTCACAATCTCCACATTGACTGGGCTAAGAACACTATAAAGGAATGCCTTTGTTCCTTTTGTCTTGTATCAAGTCAGCTCATTGTTTCCAAGTCACATCCTCCAACAATGAGGAGTTCCCCAACCATTCATCTGTGCTTCCTGACAATGCTGACCTCAAGCAGGTCTTTAGCAAGTTGCATGTTCTCTCTCTCCCACCCCACAGACCTTATGACTATGCCATTGACATCCTCCTGGCTTTGACTCCTCCTAGGGGAAGACTGAATTCACTCACGCCACTTGAGAGGGAGGCCAATGGACAAATATATCTCTGAATCCCTGGCCACCGGAATCACCTAGCCCTCTGGAATATTTCTTACATTGCCTAAGTGTAAAACCTCATCTGCTCAATGAATTTGATCTTGGACTGCACTTCCAAATTTCTGCAGGATAACAGTTATTGACCCTGCTTTGTTTTGTGGACCTCTTGCCTTCACCTTCGGACTTGGAAACCGCTATTGGATTCATCCGGCTTTCAACCCCGTCTGCCTATTCAATCCTAATTCACGCTATCTCCCATTATCTGTGGGTTTTGTGCTTGTAGGCACTTCCGCATTCGCAAACAAGAGTGTTTCACTAGCATCCTCAGGATTTCACTCCCTGCTGGATTTGCAATTCAAATATCAGAGGCATTTAAGATCACACGTCCTTCTGGGGATTAAATCTTGCCCTCTACTTTGTGGTGATTTCCTCATGTTCTTGACACGCCTTCTCACTTGTCACAGGGGATTTCCCCACTCAACCTGGTAACTCACTGACTCACATGCACAGTTTCTCTCCTCTGTTCTTGCTGTGCCTACATGCAGAACTCCTCTGTACTTTAATAAAACATTTAAAAAGACTGTTTGTCTATTGGGTTCACTCCCATTCAGACCCTCCTCTGACAGTAAAGAGTTATGCTAATTGAAACAAGATCCTTGCAAGGGTTTAAAGAAATTCCTATAAGACAAGCTCATTCAATATATGTGCCTTCATACAGGAATGCAATGAGTACTCCATAATTGACTCTCCAAAATAATGGTACAACATACTAGACAATGCAGGTCTTAATTATATCCATCAAACATAAATCATAAAATCTCATGCATGTTATGCATGAGTGCAAAATTTACACCTATTACAATATTCTATATACTGCATACAGCGTATACTAAATGCATAACCCCTGGGCAAGGTTACTTCACATTCTTGTACCTTTCTAAAATACCTGCACACAACCTTTTTCTGTCTATTTCTTTACAGTGTTTCTGACAGGCTGTGATCGTGTACCCATCCTCGGGATGGAGGCGGTTAAAATGACCATGTTGAATCGTCCTAACTTCACCCAGGATCACTTCCCAGAGTCCCTCACCTGCCACTCATATTTCATGCTCCCTACATATGAGAACAAGCAGCGCCTGAAATCAAAACTCATTGAAGCAATAAACCACAACCGAGGCTTTTGGATAGAGGATGCAGCAAATATGTAAACTGATCTTTGTCTTGTATTGTTCATACTTGTATGTCCAGATATATTATCAAAATTATATTAGGTTGTTAACCAGGCTTGATTAACTAAATTGTTTATCCAGCATGAATTTTCTTGCATTAGGTTAAACTTGGTGTGTAAAAAATAACCATGTTGCAGGTGAATTACAAAGTATATGTGCATGAATCACAACAATTAGGGGTAGGACACATAATATAATAGTTACCATAGGCTTTTGCATGTACCATTTCTTCTTAATAGCTGTAGAAAAAGCAAACCTGTCATTTCAGGTCTGTATGTTCAATTATAACAATAATTGATGGTGATAGGAAACTTTAAAACTTGTTCATAATATTAAATGAACTTAAAATAAAGTGTGTTCTGTTAATGAGGTTAATATGAATGAAAGTCTTTTTTCTAGAGATTTATTTAAATGCTGTTACCAAGCAGAGGTAGCTCAACGTATGTCATGTATGACAAATATACAGTTTGACTTAAAATACTTAAAGTCTTTTTTTTTTTTTTTTTTTTTTTGGATTTTTCCCCGATTTTCTCCCTAATTTAGTCGTGTCCAATTCCTCCCCGTCACTAGGGGGCTCCCACATTAAGGCTACTACTACCACTCAGCCGGGAGGGCCGAAGACTATCACGTGTTTCCTCCGAACCACGTGACGCCAGCCGACCGCATCTTTTCGAACTGCTCGCTCGCGCACCGTTGGGGGCGGCGTAACACACTCGGAGGACAGCGCTATCCACTCCCTCCGTTGCGCGAGCTCACAGACGCCCCTGACTGGCTGTAGAGCCGTGATTAATGTAGGAGCACTAAGTACCTCTCATCCCTCCCCTCTGAGAGAGCTCGGCCAATCAGCTCTCTCTAGACCTCCGGCTGTGAGAGGTTACAGCACCACCCGGGATTCGAACTAGCGATCTCCGGATGATAGGGCGAGCGCTTTAACCACTGCGCCACTCGGAGGCCCAAAATACTTAAAGTCTTGAGGCTGCCTTTATTTCCTTATATTAAATAAAATAATGAAGATATTATAATGAAGGAAACTAAAGATACAAGATAAAACCTGTTTGTTTATGTAAGAACCTCAGCAGCAACCCCAATTCCCCTCTCATCTGTTCCAACCACTTAGCATTCAGTATCAGAAGTATACAAATCATCGGCCTGAAGTTTTGCCTGGTAAGTCTTGCTTTCCTGTGAAGGTCTTCATGGGAGCAAGTTTTCTCATGGTGCTTGATGGGTTTTGCAAACGCACTTGACACAATTCCTTGCAAGAAATTCATTACCTAATTTCATATGTTTTATTTTGTATTTTTGAGAAACAAATCTAGCATTTTTCTAAAATGTAGAAAATTACCCACAAAAAAATAATCTGTATTTGTTTTCCCGAATTGCTTTGCAACAAGAGAAATCAAACCTTTT
Source organism: Clarias fuscus (assembly GCA_030347435.1). Taxonomy (NCBI): domain Eukaryota; kingdom Metazoa; phylum Chordata; class Actinopteri; order Siluriformes; family Clariidae; genus Clarias; species Clarias fuscus. The sequence continues at coordinate 1,808,648 of CM059211.1, forward strand.
GGATCGCCCTGTTGTAAGAAAATGATTATTACACTTTTCTGGCATGGATTACTTACCTACAACAGAATGTGTGTTATTTCTAGCATATAAGAAACTTCACTTTTTTTAATCTCTTACAAATACTGACACTATAACATAAATAGCAATGTTAATTTAAATAACTTACCTTTTGATTTATAGGTGATTATAAAAGATACGGAACTGTTTATTGTTCTATCCAGGTAACACTCACCTCAGGAGTCCATTGAGGATTTGGAGATGTTAAAAAATACAGAGACCTGATGATAATCCAGGCAATCCCCCTGGTCGAATGAGCCCTGATTCCCAGAGGTGAAGTGTGACCACACGCCTCATAGGCTAGGGCAATAGCATCTCTCACCCAGTGGGACAGCGTCTGTCTTGTGGCGGCCGCCTCCCGGTTGCGCCCCCCATGGCAAATGAAGAGCTGCTCTGACTTACGCCACTGGCTAGTGCGGTGGACGTAAATCTGAAGAGCACGTACTGGACACAGTAAGTGAAGTCTCTCCTGCTCCGGAGCTGTGAAAGGCGGAGGACAGAAGGCTTCGAGAATGACTGGGTGCATGGTCGAGAATGGAACCTTCGGAAGATAGTTCGGGTGAGGATGCAGAATAGCTTTGACTAGACCAGGGGCAAAGTCTAGGCAGGATGGGGAGACTGACAGAGCCTGCAGATCCCCAATCCTCTTCAAAGAAATAATAGCCATAAGAAAAACCATCTTAAGTGACAGAAGCCTGACAGGCGCTGATTTTAGTGGTTCGAAAGGGGTGTCAGCCAGGCCTTTGAGTACAATAGCTAAGTCCCACGCTCTAGTGGGCGGCCTCAACCGCTTACTGTAGTTCCACAAATAAAATGGGCAACTAAATGGTGCTTCCCCACAGAAACCCCATCAGTCAGAGCATGACAAGCCGAAATAGCAGCTACGTACATTCTGAGCGTACTAGGGCATAAGCCAGAGGACAATTTTTCTTGCAGAGACTCCAGCACTGAAACAATCTGGCAGTGAACTGGGTCTAAGTTCTTCTAGTGGAGGGAGCCCTGGCACTTAAAATGGTTTAAATTATGCTGGCTGGAAGACCAGCATCTCTTAGTTGGCCCCCTTCCAGGGCCAAACGTGAAGGTTCCAGAGCTCGGGCCGGGGATGAAATATTGTCCCCTGCGCCTGAGACAGAAGATCCCTCCTCATTGGAATCACACAGGGTGAGGCGTCGAGAGGAGATATATTAGATCCAAGAACCACACTCTGGTCGGCCAATGGGGCGCTATCAATAAGAGGCGCAAACCCTGTTGATGGGCCCTCGCCAGGACTCCTGGGAGCAAAACTATGGGTGGAAATGCATAAAGGCGTAATCTGGGCCACGTATGGGCCATCGCATCCAGACCCTGGGGAGCTGGAGGAGTCAGAGAGTAGTAAAGGGGACTACTTGTGAGGCAAAGAGGTCCACCTCTGCTACATAAAATCTTTCCCAGATTTGACTGACTACTTCGAGGTGGAGTTTCCATTCCCCATGTGTCACAGCTTGTCTGGATAGCAAGTCCGCTCCTACATTCATATACCCCGGAATGTAAATCACATCTGCCCAAAGCAGAACCTGGTACGCTAGCTGGTTCAAGCTGCGTGAGCACAGTCCACCCTGGCAATTTATGTATGTGACTACCGCAGTGTTGTCCACCCACACTAGGACATGGTAGCCTCTCAACTGCTGGAGGAAGTGTTTCAGGGCCAGAAACAGAGCCATCATTTCGAGGCAATTGGTGTGCCATGCGAGAAGATGACCTCTCCAGCTCCCTTGTGCTGGACGGCCATCCAAGACCGCACCCCAGCCCGTGAGGGTGAGCATCTTTCGACGACAAGACGGACCTAAAGTGGGACCCAAAGTCAGAAACCGGGGTCTGAACCACATAGAAAGGGTACGAAGCCCCCGGCGCGTAACCCTTATTAGCCTCTGGGGACTGGCCCTTGAATGAATGCTCTCATGTGCAGAAGGCCCAAAGGTATCACCGTGGACGCAGCTGCCATGAGGCCTAGAGATCTCTGAAAGTGATGAACAGTCACCTTCTGGCCTAGCTTGATTTCCTTCAGGGTGTGGAGAATGGATTCGACACGAGCAGGAGACAGCTGTGCCCGCATTGTGACCGAATCCAATGTGACACCTAAATATGTTGTCCTCTGAAGAGGAAAGAGAATGCTCTTCGTGGCGTTGAGTCTCAATCCTAAAGAATGGAGATGAGCTAGGAGATGAGCTTCGATGTCGAAGCGCTAGCTCCTGAGACTGAGCCAGAATCAGCCAGTCGTCTATGTAATTCAAAATACGGATGCCCTGAAGTCGTAAAGGAGCCAGGGCCGCATCCATGCATTTTGTATATGTGCAGGTTGAAGCTAGGCCAAATGGAAGGACCCGATACTGGTAAGCTTCGCCTCCGAAAGCGAACGTCAGGAACTTCCTGTGCTGTGGCAATATTTCTATATGGAAATATGCGTCCTTGAGGTCGATTGTCACAAACCAATCCTCTGGTTGGATTTGAGAAACAATCATTTTGACAGTCAACATTTTGAATCTGAATTTCCTGAGATAGCAGTTCAAGCCGCGAAGATACAAAATCAGACGCAACCCCCCATCTCTCTTAGGCACCAAAAAGTACCGACTGTAGTAGCCCGACTCTCTGTCTGGGAGGGGAACATGCTCTATGGCCCCTTTGCCCAGCAGAGCCAGCAGATGTGCTTGGTCCGGTTTCACGGAAGTGGAGACCACGCCATTGAAACGCGGAGGACAATGTGCAAACTGAATCCTGTAGGATTCACCCAAGGAGATACGCCCGGCAGTAGTTTCCACGCTGCCAGCTTCTCCGAAAGGGGCACGAGTTTTAACACTTCGGCTGGATGGGGGGGTGTTAGGTGTTCGGTATCCTGAAGTGTGGCAGGAGATGACAGAACACCCATCATTTCGTTGGAGAAACCTCCCAAAGGCCTGTTCATATAACTTCGCCTCCCGAAACCTAGTTGCAACGGAATTAACAGCGTCGCCAAACAGGCCGGAAGGCGAGAGCCACAGATGCCTCTCCGTGGATACCATGGCAGCCATAGAACGGCCAACAGCACGGTCTGTCTGCTTGGTTGCACGGAGAGACAGGTCTGTGGCTCGGCGCAGCTCTGCAAATGCCCTTTTTCAGGGAGGATGATGTCCCAGGAGAGAGTTAGCCCGCAAGCGTCCCTTCTATCTGGGGCATTATCATATAACCGTGCGCTTTCGCATCAACGATATTCGAATAAGTCGAAGTCGATGGCACAAAAACACGCGATGGGTACGGCTTGCTCCATGAAAGAGTTAACTCGTCATGGAGGTCACCAAAGAAGGGGAGAGAGAAATGTTGAAACTCCTTCCCCCGGCCACCCGACAGAACCCTGTCATCTAATTTCGAGCGCTTGGGGGTATCTCGCTTCTGCGGCCAGTCGACATGCAGCCGCTCGACCACACGCGTTATAATCTCCAAGAATTCCTCAAACGCTCTGTCAACACTGGAGGAGTGTTGTGAGGAGGCTACTTCCATAGAAGCGAGAGAGGAAGATTCTTGGTGGAGCGCACTTGAGAAGCGGAAGCTAAAACTTCCTGATCCAGAGAGATCGAGAAAGAAAGGGGGAATTCTGTCTCGTGCGCGTCTGCCAGATCAGCACGCGATCTCCAGGAATCACCCAGTGCGCGAAGCACCTTAATAGTGAGAAGATCGCAATTCTCACAGTCTCCCTGAAGCCAGAGGCGAGCGTGTTCTTCCCCCAAGCACTCAAAACAAAATTCGTGGAGATCGCCCTCTGAAAGAGATCTAGCACACGGAGCCACGCATCTCTTAACCAACTCCGCCATATCGGTGAGTTAATGCTGTTATTTTTCTTTTGCTCTCGTTATCGCTTGCATACACACACGCAAACACAAAGCGGTCCTGAAGACTAAAAGATCTGAGGATGTTTCCGGTTCACTCCTATTTATAACCTGCAGGTACACCTTATTCGGTGACGTCAAGTGACTGAGGTTATAAGCCGAGGTATTCGGCGGTTTTAACATACACAGGCTTCACAACCAGAGAACAAAGAGATGTTCCCGATAACGTTTTCACGCAGCATCGAGTGTAGCTTTTGAAAGGGAACTGCGTTTATGCTTCGAAGCTTTTTGACACAGTGCTCTACTTCACCATCTGGTGGTCAAAAAAAAAATCTCTACACCAGCTGTGCCATTCACATGTTTTGTTCATTGTAAAGTTTAGTTTGTATATTTAATAAACATATGTAATTAGCAAGATGGTGGTGTGTGTGTGAAGAGTTTACATTTTTCCCCTCTTTTTTTGTTTTTAGTGGATCTGCGATCAAAAATTGTTGATTTACATGAAGTTAGAAAGAGTTACAAAGTGATTTTAAGGACTTCAAAATTAATTAAAATTAAGAAATTAAACAGCCTATAGTTATTCAAAAGGAGACACTTTGGGACTGTGACTACTCTACCAAAAAAGTGGGCGCTCAGTCAAAGCGGTGTGTGACACACAGGACGGTCCCAGTGCTACTACGGCTCGGACGTCATTCTGAGCAGATCTCATTTCTGGTAACCCGGGTGCCAGAACAGAGAGTAGTGCTGGGGTTTCCCTGGTTACATCGTCACAACCCTCGCATAGACTGGCCGACCCGTTCCATGTCGAACTGGGGATGTCAGTGCACCCTAAGCTGCCTTAAGGGTGGCCAAACCCCAGTTCCAGCGCCTCATGCCCCAGTACCCCTTTCTACTGCCCCTCAGGGCTACTGGGATGTTAAACCCCGTCGGAGGCCCATACCAACCCGTGCTACACCACGCGGACCGCCAGGCTCAGTGTTAAGAGCCTGGGTGATCGAGTGCTCCGCGCTCGGCGTACACAGGGCCTGAACCTACTAAAGAGCTTCGTAGGGTCCAGGTTGACTCTCGGACGTCGGGAGCCATCCGTAGAGGGGGGGGGGGGGGGGGGGGGGGGTACTGTAACAACGCGAGTCGCGCGAGGGGCAGAGCCGTGCTTAAACCGCAAGCTGTTACCACGCGGAGTTCTGAACAGGCAAAAGCACGGCCATTTATACACACGGTTGCTAGGCAACGCCGCCATCAGGCAATCAGCCTGAACGAGCCGCACCTGACTGCGTGCTTATTTAAGGGTCCTGATACCGGCGCACTTCGTGCGATCATTTAGGTAGCACCGGTGAAGGTATCAGGGCCAAAGAGAAAGAAAGAAAGAAAATAAAATAAAATAAAAGACAGACAGACAGACAGCTGTTTAATGACAGAGGCAAAGCCCCAGCCTCTGTCTATTTAAGACGCCGGCGAGAGCGAGTGAGAGAGAGAGAGATAGAGAGAGCGGCACGCAGCAGTACAGCGTGCGCGCTCAGTACGGTGTGTTAGTGCACGAAGCACAAACACTCTCTCTCTCCCAAAAAGTCCTCGGTAAGCGTGAACGCCCCGAGAGGACAAGTTTTGTTTTATTTTCCAGAGCCCCGTCCGTTCTCGCGTAGACGGCGGAGCTCTGTTTATTTTGTGTTTTCACATTTTTCATTTATTTTCCTTTTAAGTTCCTTAATTAATAATCCCACGCTATCTCCAAACGGGAGGCTCTTCCCGTGTGTATCACAAGCACTCTCACTAACTCCTATTTCATTGACCCACTCTAACGCCCAGCATAAGGGCTCTTATAATTAAAAACATCGCGTGGTGCGGCTCTCCATACCGCACCACCGTAACACTATGTAATTATGTGATATAATCTGCCTCACATCTTAATCTGCCTGGTATATAAAAATTAGCCCAGCTTTATATTATTCTGTTTTGTTTTCCTTATAATATCTGGTGGTGCTGTTGGTTTATAAATAAATTAAAATAAATTTCTTCCTAACTTCTGTTAGCTGCAAGTAAGGTGGTATGGGTGTGGAATATTATGAAATATTATTTAAAAAATGTAATATTATACTGATACACACTTCCCCTGTATAGATACAGGAAACTATTTAATGTTTAATTAGTCACTAAGTCAAGTGATGCATAGCTTTCCAAAACTTGCATTGAATGAGCATTTCTGTATTCACTCTGACTGCTAACAGTTTCAGCATGACAGTGACATGATACTTTATGTTATGACACATTTTTTTAAACTCATTATTGCAAAAACTAAATGCATTGCATACAGTACGTATTTCAGTTGGCTCATCAGTTTGTACACATTGATTCTTTCGGGAAATGAGCCAATTGGAGGTCCTGATGCTGATCCTCCAGGTAAAAGCTGCACTGATGGTGATGGTGGGCAAAGAGGAGTACGACTGGGAAGGAACATATAGACATTTGTATCTCTCTCCATGTCTTTTACCCAGTTTTTTTTTTTTTTTTTTTTTTTTACAATGTTTCTCTTGTGAGAATTGTGCGGTTCATATTGGTAGAAAAACCTCTGGACTTGAGTCAAAATAAAGATGCAGCCATAGAAATTTTAAGTTGAGATGCACCAGATGCAGATAATGTCTTGCGGTTACATTCCTACTCCATAATGAAAAATAATAAACTTCTTTTGTTTATTAGCTTTTTTTATGGGATTTGTAAGAAAAGAAAAAAATTTAGCATCAGTATGATTTGTATGATCTTCTTACATGATCTATTCTGTCTTTTGGATTGGAAGCATCACTGTACTGTAGTACTTCTCCCCAGGTGAGCAATCAGGTGAAAATCCACTACTGAAAACATTCCACTAAAAATGTGCTTCACCATACCGGTGATCTTGGATATTAGATCACTTTATGATTTCTTAATAAGCCTACTAATTATAAAATCCTAGAGAGTACTGTAGGATAATTGTGCATTCAGCTGTCAGACTCATGCTTACAAAAATACCCATGATTCTATTTACTGCTGTGTGCAACCATTTTTCCCAAAGTGCATTGCAGTAAATGGCATTGTGTTTGTGTGTGCCACTGTGAACTATTCACGTAAATATTGCATTTATTATTTTTTGGTAGAAATGATCCACATTGTAGTTTCATAAACATTATCTACCAAGTAGGTGCAATCTACTTGTGAAGGTAAAGCCATCAGAAGTGTCTGGTTATAACCAGTTAAGATTTTTTAGCTGGTCCTTGTTAGGACTACTGGCTGTGTTACCATAATAAAGAAAATAAACAAAGCATCTTAGGACAGCCATAAGTGTTAAGGAAACCATTACTGTAAGGTTAAATTATCTTACAGAAAAGTCTTGTATGTTTTTGTTTGTTTCATTGTGTTTTGCTTTTATTTAGGACTTTATTGGTACATATGTGGCCATTAAGAATGCACATCTAGAGGAAAGGAATCTTACTAACTGCAGAAGTTCTCAGGCACGTGAAGTACGTTGCCTGTAGGGGGCAGTTGTTTTTCAATCTCAGTTATTGCGTGTCTACTGAAGCTGATAGTGTGTTTATTTCTTTCAGGCGCCTATTGACAGCAAGCGACAGAGCTCATGATTGTGTGAGAATCACAGTTTTAAGTACTGTTTATGTACCGCTCAAAGAGAAATAAAATATTAATGTTCACGTTATTAATTGTTTTATACATGCATGTTTTACACATAGACTTTTTATTTGCATTTGGCTGCATGTCACTTCTGTAAGTTCCTTAAACCAAAATGTAATAGTAGCAATTAAATCTGACTTCATAGTTGGATTTGACACTTTTAGAGTGTAATTCATAAATTTACAAGATACAGATTTAGATTAATTCATGGACAGTAGTATTGTTTTCTTTGTTTACAGAAGCGCTGCAGTTTTCACTGGTTTCAAAACACACAACAAACTGTATTTGTCTCCTTTTAGTACAGCTCACCAAACTCTCAGTACAAATAAATAAAAGAACAACAAATACCCAATATCTGGAATTAGAGGCATTTTTAGTTTTAATATTTAATTAGTAAGACCTTAATAACCTTAATAACCAATGATAACCTGGGTCAATCCTCCTGGTTCTTCCTATTGCCATCTCAGGAGATTTTTCCTTGCCCCCGTTGCCCTCAGCTTGCTCATCAGAAGCTATGTAATCATTTTGACTCATACACATTTTGCACAATTCATACACTCACTCTCACTCACTTATCATCTATACCACTTCATCTTGTTTACAGGTGAGCCTGGCGCCCATCCCAGGAGGCTTAGGGCACGAGGCAGGGTACCCTGGATAATCTATCGCAGGGCACACACACACACTACGGGCAATTTGGAAGCCACAATTAGCCTAATCTACTTGTATTTGGACTGTGGGAGGAAACCCACAAAGCACGGGAGAACATGCAATCTCCATGCAATCTCCATGCACACATAGAAAGAAATCAATCCTGGCCGGGAATCGAACCCGGACCCTGGAGGTGCAAGGCGACAGTACTAACCACAACACCACATTTCATACAAATTTCCATAATTTTGTTTTTTGATTGTTTAAAGCTACCTTGCGATAATGACAATTGTTAAAAACACTATACACATAAAATCTGATTGAATTGAATCATCAAAAGGAATCAAAAGGAAACAAACAGACAAAGTCCAAGCATTGATTATGTAAGAATGGGCTGCCATCAGTCAGGGTACGACAAGTTGATTGACAGCATGCCAGGGCTTGAAAAAGAAGGATCAACACTGCAAATATTGTCTCTTTGCATAAACCTTATGTACTGTAATTGTCAGTAAAAGCCTTTTAACACATGAAATGCTTGTAATTATAATTCAGTATATCAGAGTAACATCTGACAAAATGATTTGGGAAAATTAATAATTGTGTCATTCTCAGAACTTTTGGACGCTGCCAAAAGTCGTGGCCAAAAGTTTTGAGAATTACATAAATATTGGAAATTGGAAAATTTGCTGCTTAAGTTTTTATAATAGCACTTTGCATATGCTCCAGAATGTTATGAAGAGTGATCAGATGAATTGCATAGTCCTTCTTTGCCATGAAAATTAATCATTCCACAGCATTTCATTGCTGTCATTAAAGGATCTGCTGAGATCATTTCAGTAATCGTCTGGTTAACTCATCTGAGAATGTTGACGAGCACAAGGCTGGAGATCATTATGTCAGGCTGATTGGGTTAGAATGACAGACTTGCCTTTTTAAAAGGAGGGTGATGCTTGAAATCATTGTTCTTTCATTGTTAACCATGGTGACCTGCAAAGAAACGCGTGCAGCCATCATTGCGTTGCATAAAAATAGCTTCACAGGCAAGGATATTGTGGCTACTAAGATTGCACTTAAATCAACAATTTATAGGATCATCAAGAACTTCAAGGAAAGAGGTTCAGTTCTTGTTAAGAAGGCTTCAGGGCGTCCAAGAAAGTCCAGCAAGCACCAGGATCGTCTCCTAAAGAGGATTCAGCTGCGGGATCGGAGTGCCACCAGTGCAGAGCTTGCTCAGGAATGGCAGCAGGCAGGTGTGAGCGCATCTGCACGCACAGTGAGGCCAAGACTTTTGGAAGATGGCCTGGTGTCAAGAAGGGCAGCAAAGAAGCCACTTCTCTCCAAAAAAAACATCAGGGACAGATTGATCTTCTGCAAAAAGTATGGTGAATGGACTGCTGAGGACTGGGGCAAAGTCATATTCTCGGATGAAGCCTCTTTCCGATTGTTTGGGGCATCTGGAAAAAGGCTTGTCTGGAGAAGAAAAGGTGAGCGCTACCACCAGTCCTGTGTCATGCCAACAGTAAAGCATCCTGAGACCATTCATGTGTGGCGTTGCTTCTCATCCAAGGGAGTGGGCTCACTCACAATTTTGCCCCAAAACACAGCCATGAATAAAGAATGGTACCAAAACACCCTCCAACAGCAACTTCTTCCAACAATCCAACAACAGTTTGGTGAAGAACAATGCATTTTCCAGCACGATGGAGCACCGTGCCATAAGGCAAAAGTGATAACTAAGTGGCTCGGGGACCAAAACGTTGAAATTTTGGGTCCATGGCTTGGAAACTCCCCAGATCTTAATACCATTGAAAATCCTCAAGAGGCGGGTGGACAAACAAAAACCCAGTAATTCTGACAAACTCCAAGAAGTGATTATGAAAGAATGGGTTGCTATCAGTCAGGATTTGGCCCAGAAGTTGATTGAGAGCAGCCCAGTCGAATTGCAGAGGTCCTGAAAAAGAAGGGCCAACACTGCAAATACTGACTCTTTGCATAAATGTCATGTAATTGTCGATAAAAGCCTTTGAAACGTATGAAGTGCTTGTAATTATATTTCAGTAAATCACAGAAACAACTGAAACAAAGATCTAAAAGCAGTTTAGCAGCAAACTTTGTGAAAACTAATATTTGTGTCATTCTCAAAACTTTTGGCCACGACTGTACTGTATGTAAACGTTAAACAATTGGATACAGCTGTGGCCAAAAGTTTTAGGGAATGACACGCATGCATGCATATGCAGTTCAGCCTGGTGTCCACTGGGGGCGCTAAAATGGAAAGCGATCCGTCCGGTAGCGCGGCGTTTCCCCCGAAGTCCGCGCAGTGACGGTAAGTTTCACTTTCGCTTTTCTTTCTCCGTCTCAGTGAGCGCGTGAGAGCGGGATATAAAGCGTGACGCTCATAAAGCGAACTAATTCACACACTTAGTCAGTGTGTGTGTGTGTGCGTGTGTGTGTGCAACATGCTGTGTTACTGGGGAGAAGCTGTAAAACCCGACGGGTTTGGTTTAGTGAAACCCGACAGTGTGAGATTCACCGACACCGGCATTGGGTATCTTTCTCCCAAATCCAGGATCAGTGATGTGTCTCCAGGGAAGAGTCTAATGGGATTCATCCGCGGGGACGGAAACGCTTCTGTCCTGAGACTCAACACCAGGGAACACGTCAAGTCTGGGAAACTCAGTGGGTATTTCTGAGGAACATCTCTAATAGCTGATAAGGCACTGTAGGCGTGCACATGAATTTGTTATACTGAATATCGGTAAAGTGGGACTTAAGATTTAATCCGCAGTACATTCGTGTAGTTGTGTTTTGACTTTACTGATCAAGTTATGCTTAGTTATTAATCTGTGGCATGTGAAGGGGTAAATGTTTAAAGCCGCGAATGTATGTATGAATGAATGATGTCATCTCTGTGGGCGTGGCCCAGACAATTTCAAAAGCAGGACTGTGGCAGACGGTGGTGAGCTAAATGATTTAACGCGTTGAAGTATTTGATGATGAAAGAATAAGAAATGTTTAAAGCTTGATTTAAGATTTGTTACATTTACAAATATGATGGAAGGTTGTTACCTGTTTCGTGAAAGTTAATATACAGTATCTACAAAAAAAAAAAAACATCTGCACAAATAAATTAATGGGTATAAAAAGGATCATTGTAATAAAAAAGGAAAAGTATAAGTATAAAATATATAGAATATGTATAAACATAAACAAGTGCATCTCAATACATTAGAATATCATTAAAAAGTTGATTTATTTCAGTAATTCGGTTCAAAAAGTGAAACTCATATTATATTATATATGTAATATTATATATTACATTAGACACAGACTGATATATTTAAAGAATTTATTTCTTCTAATTTTGATGATTTAGGATCTACAGCTAATGAAAACCCAAAGTTCAATAACTCAGAAAATTAAAATAGTGTGAAAAAGTTTTTGAAAAATTTGGGGGAGAGTCACCATGCAGCTGGAGTCAGTGCTTTAAGAGCCAGCATGTGCAGACAAGGCCAGGACATGGGCTACAACTGTCCCAACTGTCGTGGCTTGACACAAGGAATGCGACAGTTGTAGCATTCCTCACCACGAGGAATGCTACAACTGTTGCATTCCTCGTGTCAAGAGACTCTTGAACCAAAGACAATGTCAGAGGCGTCTTACCTGGGCCAAGGACAAAAAATACTTTGCATTTCATTTGCAAATCAAGGTCCCAAAGTCTAGAGGAAGAGAGGAGAGGCACAGAATTGAAGTCCAGTGTAAAGTTTGCACAGCCAGTGGTAGTTTGGGGAGCCATTTGTGACATGGTTAGAGCATGGTAACCAATAAACTAAATGTTCTGTAGGTTACTAACATCAACTACAAAAAGCACTGCGCTGAGTTAGGGAGAAAAGTCCCAACTCAGCTTTACATTATTATTTTTTTTTTTTTTCGATGAATTTCCTTTAATGACACGGAAAAGACTCCTGATGATATTCACCTTTTAAGGTACAACTAAATTGAAGGTACATAATTGTTCTAACATCAAAGGTACAGTAACCTTAACTAATAGATTACTTGCTAAGTATTATGGTACATGTGCATGAAGCAATATTTACATTTTCTAAAAATTAGCCCAAATATTCCTTAAAATAACAGTTAAATAAAAACTACTGGAAAAAAATATTATGTAAAACAAAAGCATATATTATGATATTTGTATATACTATATATTATAAGGTAAAACGTTTCTGGAAGCTTTTTAATAAATGTTTACGCAGCCAATGATAATAAATACATTAGGTCAACATTTGTAGCTATCAATGTAATATGGAATTTACTCTTCACTACTGCATAAAGCTGACCACAATGACTGTTTCATAAATGATTGGTTGCAATGCTAACTATTTGGCCTAGCAACAAAGCACTGATCGGCCGAAGTAGCTGCAGGCCTTTACTGATTGGCTGAACTGGCCGCAAGAATTTTCAGTCAGAACGGAATGTTGGGTAAATGCAGTGGTATTTTGTGAAAAGTGGGCAAAAATAAATGTAAAAGTTAAAATTGTATTGTGAACAGTTTGCAAAAAGTTATATTGTAGATGGAAATATTATTTTATATACTGTACCGTTTTAGTTTGATTGTATTTTGTGAAAGGTTTTTCGGCTAATAGAAGTGTTTTAAAACACATCTGTTTATTGTAAACCTGAAAGATGTATCTTTACAGAATACGTTACTGGAAACAAAGGCAGTGTACAAACATATTTGAAAAGATACAATAATGTACCAGCAAGATTATAAAACAAGGTACATTTTGGTTGCTCATGGTACAAACCCAAATTTGTTTCTCTGCATAAAGGTACAATTCTGTGCCCTTGATAGGTACTAGGTTAGTGACAATGGTTTATACCTTTATTAGTACAAAACTGTAGCTTTATTTTCGAGAGTGTATATATAGAAGGAGGAAATCCCCAGAACAACATCCACTAACTCAACAGGACCGTACTCAAACATTGTTGGGAGTACATAAAGGGATCTGGGGGCCATACACACTTCTGAGCTATATTATAAGTTGCTGTGATAAAATTCACACAACTTGGATGAGTCTCTGATTTTACTTTTTTTCGCTTTGATTTTCAGTATGCTCTTTAATATATTTGGTCTGAAAAAAATATCTATTAGCAAAATATATTTTTTAACTTGAATAATTTGTTTGTCAATATCTACTGTGTGATTTAATGTTCCCATAAACTCTGTGTATTAAAAAGAAATACAACTTACAGTACCTTATTACCCACAACTCCATAGAGTTACTGTTACAACTACTGGTCAAAAATGAGATCAGCAACAATCCTTAACATGCTTCAGGCGTGACTAACAGACTTTTGTTATACATTTGGGCTAGTTTTACCCCACAGCTGACAAAATCTTGATTTATAACATATACTGTAATTATAATTGAATCTAATATATTCCTCAGACAAACACTAACTGTAGGTACAGACATCACAGTAGATATAAGAACTGTCATGATCCATGCCTGTCAGCTTGTTTTTTCCCACGCTGTCACTTTCCCCATGTGCCGTCATGTGTCCTTTTCACGCCCCTGCTTGCGCCTTTTCTTGCGTTTTGTTTTTTCGTCTTGACGTTGCCAAGTAGTTTCGTCTTCTTGTTTCACGTCTCTCGCCTTTCGTTTTGGATTTGTAGCCTCGCTGTTTGATTTCCTGGCTCTCGCACTTCCTCGTTTTGTCTTGTATGTGACTTGCCTTGTGACACATACACCTGTTAAAGGTGCAAGTTTTCTGAAGTATTATTATTATTATTATTATTATTATTGATGATGATGATTATTATGTGTTTGTAGATACCGTAGACCTGAAGAAAGAGAAAATAGGTCTGATCATCTGTGGTGAAACTGATGCTGTCCTTCTGGAATATGAAAATGGCAGAGTATTCTTTCTGGACAAATCTAATGTTTGCAGGCATGTTTCCATGATTATTATTATTATTGTTGTTGTTGTTGTTGTGGTTGTTGCTGTTGTTGCTGTTGTTGTAAAATATATTGGTCACAGGCCTATCAAAGAGCTCTGCAGTTGGACCGTAATACAGGTTGCATGTGGAAATCAGCACTTCATGGCGCTAACAAATGGTATTTACTTTATATTTCAAGTTAATTAAGCCACTGTCCTCCTTGTTGCACTGCAACTCACACTTTCATCTAAACCAGTCTCTGTTTCTGTCTTGGGTTGCAGACTTACTCCCAACTTTTTAAGAAGCTCTTGTTACAGGGTGCTGGTTAGAAAGCCACTCCACAGGATGTAATCATATTTATTTAAGAGCACTTGTGCAGGGCTTTTGGGAGAGTGCTTATGACATGCATGGGAAGACACTCCCGTTTGGAGATCATGTGGGATTATTAATCAGAGAACTAAAAAGAAACTAAAGAAAACTGAAAACAAAACACTAACAGAGCTCCGCTGTCTCCTCGAGACCAAATGGTGCTCTGAAAACTTTCTAGCCTCTCGGGGCGAGTCCACCCCTACCGAGGACTTACATGTGATTTAGTATGTAGGTGTGTTTTAACTTGAACTCAGAATGGGCACACATGCCAACTGCAGTCCTTAGCTCCCCCCACACCCCCATTCTCACATTCTCACTGGCAGCTCATGATGACTTTGTCTTGCGTTTGTCTTTGTTCTTCATCTTTGTTCTTCGTCTTTGTCTTGGCCCTGATACCTTACCAGTGCTTGAGAACTTTTCTCATCTGGAAGAGTAACTTCTCAAGAAGTGTGGTTGGAAAAATAAGCATGTGTATAAAACACTTATATGTATCCATGATCAGAGATCACTGAAAATGCTGAATGAAGTTCAAAATCAACAGTAGAAATCACATGTAATGCCACACATGCTTCTCAGGTGATGGTGCACAGGCTGTATAACATAACATACTGGTGGCTAGGTGACATCCCCCATTTGACATAACTGGTATTAGGTTTGTGTTTTGATTTGAATGTTACTTTTCTCTAATCCACTTAGATGGACAGTTGTTTACGTGGGGCCGCAACACGAGCGGTCAATTGGGTTTGGGAAAAGATCAGCCGAGCTCTCTGTCTCCTCAGAAACTTAAGTCTCTGTGTGGGATCCCACTGGCTCAGATCAGCGCAGGTGGAGACCAGAGCAAAACCTACCCCTGCTGCAGAGGAGATGTTAATTTAACGTTATCAGCCTCAGAAATAACAAACAGCGACTCAGATTAGAGTCACTATGAAGCTTTACAGAGTCTAAGTAGCAGATACATCTTAATATCAATTGTTCAAATTAGATTATTAGGTGTTTTGGATGCCTTCAGCGTTTTACAGTGTATAAATAAATAAATAAAAATCCAGAAATACCAATTTAGAAAGGGTGTGCAAACTTTTGACTGGTAGTTTATATCTCATAAAATTGATATGAGGCATATTTGCCAAGTTTATTTATAACATTTTCTCTAACTATTTGACTTCTTTCACAGACATTTACATTCCAACCTGTGTAAGTAACTTGATCCAAAAGAAAACAGTTTCCATTTCATGTGGAGAGGAACACACTGCTACCTTGTCAAAGGTATTATTAAAGTTTGAATGTTATACTTTTACCCCTCCATCAAGGGTCCAGAATACAACCTTGAATTACTCTCAAAATACCTTTTTTAAATATTCAATTCTGATCATGTGATCACATGCTTTTCTGGTTGTTTTTAGTTGTTTCAATGACCAAACATATATATGAATATATATACATGATTATATACAATATAAAATACAATTAAACCTTGGCGGCGGCACGGTGCTGTAGTGGTTAGCACTGTCGCCTTGCACCGCCAGGATCCGGGTTCGATCCCCGGCCAGGCTCGATTCCTGTCTCTGTGTGCATGGAGTTTGCATGTTCTCCCCGTGCTTGGTGGGTTTCCTCCCTCAGTCCAGTTAGGCTAATTGGCGTTCCCAAATTGTGTATTATTATTATTGCCAATATTTTTAATAATTATTATTTGCCAACTATATTTGTAAGAAAGTTCAACTACATTATTTTTTTATTCCAGGGAGGAACAGTTTTCACGTTTGGATCCGGCCGTTTTGGGCAGCTTGGACATAACTCATTCAGAGATGAACTTCAGCCTCGTGTGGTTACTGGGCTCTGGGGTTTAAACGTGTCCCAAATCGCCTGTGGGAGGTATATTTAGCTTATTTATATGCCATTTTGTCTTCTTTATCTGCACTCAATTGATAATGGAACTACTACTGTAATCTGGAATGTGAAATGCTATATACAGTAAAATGTAGATTTATATGAAACGTAAACAATGTAATGTGATGTTTTTTCCCCATATCAAACACATTATAAAGTGTAGTTTATAATTTGTAAAAGACACAATCTACAGGTATGTGGTAACTTACTCCACCACAGTACAAAAGGTATAGATTTGTTTATTATTATTATTATTATTATTATTATTATTATTATTATCATCCCATTTTTTAAGGAATCACACTCTGGCACTGGTTAAATCATCAAACACAATCTACTCATTTGGATGTGGAGAACAAGGACAACTTGGAAATGGGCAAAGGACCAATCAGTGTGTGCCACTTCCTGTACAGCTGCCACCAGGTATTCAACAATCTGTTGTCTGATTTTTAATTTTTTTTTATTTTATTTGGAAGCAACCACAAAGTTCATAAATATTAAAATGATTAATGCACAGAGGCACCTGACATCCATACAGTTGAGCGCATCATTGCAGGCGAGAATCAATCCTTTGTCTTGTTCTTTCATCAGGTAAGATATGACATGCATGATTATTAATCATGTTAGATTAAAAATTGCTTTCAAACTATCTAAAGCTCTGTTTTGGATTGGGGTTTTAGGAATCTCAAAGTAATCATGAGCCTAACCAAGGGGAAATAGTGACCTTATCTGAGCGAATGATGAATAATTGGGTGTCTGAGTGTGAGGAACAGTGGATGACAGTCAAAAAGTGAGTATTTTTATGGAACTCTTTACTCTCATAGAGATGTGGAATGTCCCATACAACAGGGCCAAGCTATGTACATCGATCAGTCATAACATTAAAACCACATACCATTAACACATTAACATTTATGATCATACTTGGTGGGTTTCCTCCAGCTCTCTGGTTTCCTCCCACAGTTTAAAAACATGTAAAGTAATCTAATCGTTGATTTAAAATTGCCTGTAGTTTGGTCCTGTCAACATCTTGTAAGTGCTGTCAACATCATGGTGCATGACACCACAGGACCGCCCCCCCCCAGAGGTCTTGTTATGTCATGCCCCAAGAGGCCAGCGCTCCCAAGGTGGCAGACGAGGAACCTACACATTACAGGGCATAATGTTTTGCATTGTGATGTTATGTCTGCTCAGTGTTAGCCAGTACACAAGAGCCAAAGTAATATAATCGTCCAGAACCTGGTATGGGTCTTAAAAAGTGAATTTTCTGATAGGCTCACAGTTTTTCATAATACTAAATGCTTCTTATTTCCCGATCCATGCTTCATTTTTTGTAAAATATGCAAACACATTTATATTTTTTATCAGATAAAAAGCTACACATTTGCTACATACAATTTTATGCCCTTTATGTTGTTTCCTTAACTTTACTGATTTAAAATTATGTTAATTGTCATTCAAATGAAACTTGGCCAGTTTAGATTTTACATGAAAACCCATAAACCTAAAAACGCAAAATTGGTAAGCTATTGCAACATCAATTTGACATGGTTACGGAAGATTACACCAATTTTAGTATCAATACTCAAAGAAATATGAATAATTTGAATATTAAATGATTATTGTTTAAAGCGAGACAGTATAATGCTGAACATTGGCTATTTTTGGGCCAAATATAAAATCATCCCTCCTAAACCTAAAGTTTTTAGGTAAGCAAGATCGGTCACTTCCATGTTGCATAAACTTCAGAAGTAGCTTTTATGACCACACACAATTTCTGCATTATACAGTATGTATGACATAAAGATCAGCACCAATACTGTTTTGGCTGAGTAGACTTACAGGATATAATTAAAAATGTACAGGGTGGGCCATTTTTTTGGATACACCTTAATAAAATGGGAATGGTTGGTGATATTAACGTCCTGTTTGTGGCACATTAGTACATGTGAGGTGGCAAACTTTTCAAGATGGGTGGTGACCATGGTGGCCATTTAGAAGTCGGCCATCTTGGATCCAACTTTTGTTTTTTCAATAGGAAGAGGGTCATGAGACACATCAAACTTATTGGGAATTTCACAAGAAAAACAATGTGGTGCTTGGTTTTAACGTAACTTTATTCTTTCATGAGTTATTTACAAGTTTCTGACCACTTATAAAATGTGTTCAATATGCTGCCCATTGTGATGGATTGTCAATGCAACCCTCTTCTCCCACTCACACCGCAGGAGAAATGCCAGCACAGGCTTCCAGTATCCGTAGTTTCAGGTGCTACACATCTCGTATCTTCACACCATAGACAATTGCCTTCAGATGACCCCAAAGATAAAAGTCTAAGGGGGTCAGATCGGGAGACCTTGGGGGCCATTCAACTGGCCCACGACGACCAATCCACTTTTCAGGAAACTGTTCATCTAGGAATGCTCGGACCTGACACCCATAATGTGGTGGTGCACCGTCTTGCTGGAAAAACTCAGGGAACGTGCCAGCTTCAGTGCATAAAGAGGGAAAAACCTCATCATGTAGCAATTTCAAATATCCAGTGGCCTTGAGGTTTCCATTGATGAAGAATGGCCCCACTATCTTTGTACCCCATATACCACACCATACCATCACTTTTTTTGTTCCAACAGTCTTGGAGGGATCTATCCAATGTGGGTTAGTGTCAGACCAATAGCGGTGGTTTTGTTTGTTAACTTCACCATTCACATAAAAGTTTGCCTCATCACTGAACAAAATCTTCTGCGTCAACTGAGGGTCCTGTTACAATTTTAGTTTTGCCCAATTGTGTGTGCCAATCTGGGTCATCCTCGTTGAGATGCTGCAGTAGCTGGAGTTTGTAAGGGTGCCATTTGTGAGTAGCTAATATCCGCCGAAGGGATGTTCGACTAATGCCACTCTCCAGTGACATGCGGCGAGTGCTACGCTGTGGGCTCTTGCTGAATGAAGCTAGGACAGCCACTGATGTTTGTTCATTAGTGACAGTTTTCATGCGTCCACATCTTGACAAATCCAACACTGAACCAGTTTCACGAAACTTAGCAAGCAGTTTGCTAACTGTAGCATGGGAGATGGGTGGTCTCGTAGGGTGTCTTGCATTGAAATCTGCTGCAATGACCCGGTTACTGCGTTCACCAGATATCAACACAATTTCGATCCGCTCATCACGTGTTAACCTCTTCGACATGTCAATGGCTGTGAACAAAGAGAAACTTGTAAATAACTCATGAAAGAATAAAGTCACGTTAAAACCAAGCACACCATTGTTTTTCTTGTGAAATTCCCAATAAGTTTGATGTGTCACATGACCCTCTTCCTATTGAAAAAAACAAAAGTTGGATCCAAGATGGCCAACTTCTAAATGGCCACCATGGTCACCACCCATCTTGAAAAGTTTGCCCCCTCACATATACTAATGTGCCACAAACAGGACGTTAATATCACCAACCATTCCCATTTTATTAAGGTGTATCCATATAAATGGCCCACCCTGTATATTAACTGTGTAGTATGATTCACAAATTTCATGCTAATAAACAGAATGATTTCTTTATGTCTTCTCTACTCTGTTACCTAATACAGAGAAATAAAAAGAGTTTTCTCATCGTCTGCATGTTTAAATGGCAGCTTCATAATGAAAAGGTAATTTGAACATATTTCCTATAAAATGAATAAAATTTATTTATCGTTTCCCAAAGTATCAAACATTATCATATGCAACTTCATTGTTTTCACATTTACTCTTTACTTTCTTATGTTTTATGTACTGTAGTTGTGATAGACACTACCGAACATCCACACACTTCTCTGGTTTGGATTTAGAAACAGTGAAAATGTCACAGCACGCCAGGTCATGCCCATATCTCAGTCAAGATCATGATCACCTGCACACTCCTGCTCCACGATCCATCCCGTTCCTTGCTTTTCACCACCTCATTCACCGCTCCAAACACACCTGTTCTCAATTCCTGATCATCACAGCTCTCTATTTAACACACCTTCAGACAACAGCTCCCTGCCAGATTATTGTGTGCTATCCATGCCCAGTATTCCAGCGTTTCTCTCTGCTTTGAACTCCCGGATCTCGACCACGATCTGTTTTCACGACCTCGTCTTTGTCTCACGCTACGGATCTTTCGTCTACACGGATTTACTGTTGCTGACCCTTGGATTTGTTTATCGACCACGAGCTCTGATCACGGACTTTCTCGGTTTCACGTTTCTGACCTCTGCCTGTTCATCGACCACGAGCTACTGGTTCGGATCTAGCAGCCTGCGCGATTCGTCTGCCTCGCTTCGCGGGATTGTCATCACCTGCAAACAGCGTATGCACTTTCTATACGCGCCGGCTCGGCACTTCCGCATTCCTGCCACGGAGTCCATTCAGAAAAACAGTGAGCGCGCTCTCGGCACTTCCGCATTCCAGCCACTGAGCTCATTGACTCTAAGCGCTGCATTCGCTGTCTACATACACCGGCTCTACTCTGCATTCGCGCTGCAGAGCCCGTGCGGAGAAATAGTAAAAGCTCACTCTGCGCTTGGATCCTTCACCCCCACGCACGCCCGTGACAGTATAATCTGGCCATTAATGGATCCAGCAGAGGCTGTACAATTAAGAGGGGCACTAGAGAAACAGGGGGCGCTCTTGGACACTCACCAGCAGAATATCCAGCAGATAACTTGCTCCCTCCATAACGTTACAGAGGCTTTAGCTGCTCTCATCTTGCAAATAAAGCAAACACAAGCACATCCAGCTCCCATTCTCCAGCCTGCTCTTCCTGGGCACTCTATCAATCATGAACCATGCCTCCCTGCGCCGCCCACTTACGATGGAAACCCGTCCACCTGCCGCTCATTTTTATCTCAGTGCTCCCTTGTGCTTGAGCTGCAGGCGTCATCTTTTCCCACTGAACGCTCCAAGGTTGCCTACATAATCACTCTCCTTTCTGGTAAAGCGAGAGAATGGGGGACAGCCTTATGGGATGCCCAGGTGCCCTGCTGCTACACGTACAAGACTTTCACGGATGAAATGAGAGAGGTTTTCGATCGTTCATTCACGGGGCGTCAGGCAGCAGCTCAGTTACTTGAACTACGTCAGGGATCTCGATCTGTCTCTGATTATGCTATTGATTTTCGGACTCTGGCTCCCTCTTGTGGTTGGAAAAATCGGGCACTCTTCGACACATTCCTTCACGGACTCTCTGACCCAGTCAAGGATGAGTTAGCAGCCCGAGAGCTCCCTTCCAACCTTCAGGGGCTCATTGACCTGGCTACAAGTATTGACGCCCGCAAACGAACACGACAAAGAGAGTCTCGTCAGTTCCTCAACGTACCCGCTCCTAACACAGACAAACCTAAGCCCCCCCCAGAACCTATGCAGGTCGACTGCGCGCACATCTCGTCCAAGGAACGTCAACGTCGGAAGGATGATGGTGCTTGCTTCTACTGTGGTCAGGTTGGCCACATCGTACGAACCTGTCCATTAAAAGGCCGGGACACCCCGGTAGTTCTGGGGGTACGGGGGAGTTCTACACAACACCCATCTCCTAACCTTCGCTCTCGCTTCCCAGTGACCCTGATCTATGACAATCGGCCTCACGCCACACACGCCCTAGTAGACTCTGGAGCTGACCAGAATTTAATCTCCTCAGCTACGGTTTCTCAACTCAAGATTCCACACACCCCACTTAACCAACCATTTAGCGTACAGGCCCTTGATGGCAGCAAGCTCTCCTCAATCACCCACCGCACTGCTCCAGTCACATTGCAGTTTTCTGGTAATCATGTTGAGACCACCACGTTCCTCATCATTAAGAGTGCTCATGCACCGATAGTTCTGGGACTTCCATGGTTAAAACTACATAACCCTCACATTGACTGGGCAAGGAGAAGCATCCTGGATTGGAGCCCTACTTGCCACTCCTCATGCCTCCGTTCTGCTGCCACCAGAAGCGTCTTGCCCACCTCTCTGGAGGAGATCCCTGACCTTTCTAAGGTCCCTGTCGAGTACCACGACCTTCGCCAGGTGTTCAGTAAGTCACGTGCCATCTCATTACCTCCTCACCGTCCTTATAACTGTGCCATCGACCTACTTCCAGGCACCACTCCACCTAAGGGGCGACTCTACTCTCTCTCACGTCCCGAGAGAGAAGCCATGGAACAATACATCTCTGAGTCACTTTCAGCTGGAATCATCCGCCCTTCCTCCTCCCCTGCAGGGGCGGGCTTTTTCTTTGTGGAAAAAAAGGACAAGTCCCTCAGACCCTGCATCGATTATAAAGGCCTTAATGAGATTACAGTCAAGAACCGCTACCCGCTTCCCCTCATGTCAACCGCGTTTGAATTACTCCAGGATGCCCGTCTGTTTTCCAAGTTAGACCTAAGAAACGCTTACCACCTGGTCAGGATAAGAGAGGGTGATGAGTGGAAGACTGCATTCAACACCCCTACGGGTCATTATGAGTACCTGGTTGTTCCATTTGGTCTGACCAATGCACCGGCAGTTTTTCAGGCACTCATTAATGATGTCCTTAGAGACTTCCTCAACGTTTTTGTGTTCGCTTACCTTGACGACATTCTAATCTTCTCTCACTCCTTAGAGGAACATAAGCTCCACGTGCGTCAGGTCCTTCAACGTCTGCTGGAAAATAAACTTTATGTCAAGGCTGAGAAGTGTGAGTTTCACCGTGAGTCCACCTCCTTCCTGGGGTATGCCATTTCACCGTCAGGTATCCAGATGGACCCAGTCAAGGTAAAGGCCGTCACGGATTGGCCCACACCATCGTCAAGGCGGGAGCTTCAACGCTTTTTGGGCTTCGCCAATTTCTATCGGCGTTTTATCCGTGACTACAGCACGGTGGCAGCCCCACTCACTTCTCTCACATCCACCAAGATCCCCTTTCGATGGAACCCCCTAGCAGAGAAGGCCCTCAATGAGCTCAAGCAGCGCTTTACCACAGCACCCATCCTCACCTTTCCTGATCCATCTCTCCAGTTCATTGTCGAAGTTGATGCTTCCGAGACAGGAGTGGGAGCCGTGCTTTCTCAGAGAACACCAAAGGACAACAAACTTCATCCATGCTCTTTCTTTTCCCGTCGGCTCACGGCCCCTGAACGGAACTATGACATTGGGGATCGTGAGTTGCTAGCAGTCAAGGTTGCCCTCGAAGAATGGAGACATTGGTTGGAAGGAGCTGAACACCCGTTTCTTGTTTGGACTGATCACAAGAACCTAGAGTACCTTAAGTCAGCCAAAAGACTCAATTCACGTCAGGCACGCTGGTCTCTGTTCTTTTCACGGTTTAACTTCATGCTGTCATATCGCCCAGGAACCAAGAATACTAAGCCCGACGCCCTCTCCCGACAGTTTCCCGCCCCCCAGGACATATCCAGAAGGGAAACCATTCTTCCCCCCCAGTGTCTTATAGCTGTAACCCGGTTAGATGTGGAAAACCTGGTCTTGCAATCTCTAGAACAGGAGCCAGGCCCCAGTAATGTCCCACCTGGGCTACTTTTCGTCCCGCTCTCTGTTCGCTCCCAAGTCTTAGAATGGGGCCACAGCTCCAGGCTAGCCTGTCACCCAGGGGCGAATCGCACCTTCTCAATGCTCAATCAACGCTTCTGGTGGCCGACCATCAAGGAGGATGTCAAAAGCTTTGTGGCGTCTTGTGATATCTGCACCAGGAATAAGACAACAAATCGTCCACCTGAGGGACTCCTAAGACCCCTTCCCATTCCCCATCGCCCTTGGTCTCACATTTCACTGGATTTCATAACCGGATTGCCACCTTCCAACAATAATACCTGCATTTTAACAGTTGTTGACCGGTTTTCCAAGTCAGCCCACTTTCCTCTACCAAAGCTTCCATCTGCCAAGGAAACGGCTGAACTCCTTATCTCCCACGTTTTCAGAATCCACGGCCTCCCATCGGATATAGTCTCGGACAGGGGCCCGCAGTTCTCTGCACAATTTTGGAAAGCCTTCTGTGGCCTTATTGGCGCCACACCCAGCCTCTCGTCAGGATTTCACCCTCAGAGCAATGGTCAAACCGAGCGCATGAATCAAGAATTGGAGAAGTCTCTGAGATGCATGACCTCACAGGATGCAGCTTCTTGGAGTCGTTTTCTCCCCTGGATTGAGTATGCGCATAACTCGCTCCCCACCTCCTCCACAGGCATGTCACCTTTTCAGTGTTGCCTCGGCTATCAACCACCACTGTTTCCAACCCAGGAGGAAGAAACTGCTGTCCCTTCAGCTCAAGCCTTCATCCATCGTTGTAAAAGGACATGGCAACGAGCTCGTGCTCAATTACAACGTTCCGTGGCCATTTTTCAGCGCAAGGCCAATCTCCACCGCTCAGCTGCTCCAGTTTACAGAGTTGGACAAAGAGTTATGCTCTCCACACGTAACCTACCACTCAAGACTACATCCCAGAAACTCTCGCCTAAGTTCATTGGCCCATTCACAATCTCTCGTGTCATTAATCCATGCTCCATCAGACTGGCCCTGCCATTATCCATGCGCCGAATTAACCCCACGTTCCACGTCTCCCATGTCCGCCGTTTGGTCCCGTGTCCTTTGTCACCAACCCCGCGCCCTCCTCCTCCACCTCGACTTATAGACGGGGGTGAAGCCTTTACCGTCCGCAGACTCCTTAAGTCCCGCCGCCGTGGGCGCGGCCTCCAGTACCTGGTGGATTGGGAGGGCTACGGACCTGAGGAAAGAAGTTGGGTACCAGCCAGGTTCATCTTGGACCGCTCTCTGATCACAGAGTTTCACAATCTTCACCCCGAGGCACCCTCAAGAACGCCAGGTGTCGTTCGTAGAGGGGGGGGTACTGTCACAGCACGCCAGGTCATGCCCATATCTCAGTCAAGATCATGATCACCTGCACACTCCTGCTCCACGATCCATCCCGTTCCTTGCTTTTCACCACCTCATTCACCGCTCCAAACACACCTGTTCTCAATTCCTGATCATCACAGCTCTCTATTTAACACACCTTCAGACAACAGCTCCCTGCCAGATTATTGTGTGCTATCCATGCCCAGTATTCCAGCGTTTCTCTCTGCTTTGAACTCCCGGATCTCGACCACGCTCTGTTTTCACGACCTCGTCTTTGTCTCACGCTACGGATCTTTCGTCTACACGGATTTACTGTTGCTGACCCTTGGATTTGTTTATCGACCACGAGCTCTGATCACGGACTTTCTCGGTTTCACGTTTCTGACCTCTGCCTGTTCATCGACCACGAGCTACTGGTTCGGATCTAGCAGCCTGCGCGATTCGTCTGCCTCGCTTCGCGGGATTGTCATCACCTGCAAACAGCGTATGCACTTTCTATACGCGCCGGCTCGGCACTTCCGCATTCCTGCCACGGAGTCCATTCAGAAAAACAGTGAGCGCGCTCTCGGCACTTCCGCATTCCAGCCACTGAGCTCATTGACTCTAAACGCTGCATTCGCTGTCTACATACACCGGCTCTACTCTGCATTCGCGCTGCAGAGCCCGTGCGGAGAAATAGTAAAAGCTCACTCTGCGCTTGGATCCTTCACCCCCACGCACGCCCGTGACAGAAAACTGCTTTTGAGCTTTTGGCCAAGAAGGAGAAGGTGTTGCTGGAGGTAAATCAACAAAAAATGTTACATAAAAAAAGATAAACCCTTCTTTGCTTGTTAATGCTTTATTTATTGTGAAAACATAGGTTGCTTATTTAGACTTAAAACCTAAAAGGGTGACTGGGGCTTCAGTGTATTCTGGTGTATCTGTTGCAGGTGGCCAATGTGATAGAGAAATATCTTCTCCCCTCTCTGGACTTTACTGCTGCTCATGTGGAGGCTCTGAGGGTTTTCCTCATCCTGCCTGAACTTATCCAAGCCCTGAATCAACAAGGACATGACACAAATCTCACATCATTATATGCTTCTGCCTTTTTAAATCTAAATCCCTGTATGCTTTTGGTTATAGGTAAACTCTATAATAATTTTGGTTCAGTTTGGGTACTGTAATTTGGATAAAGTGTTTTGTTCGTATTGTGCAAAAAAGTATAGAAAAGTAAACAACTGAGCCGTTTAATGCTAATCAGTTAAAGTAAGCTACTTAGGTACAGTATGTTTACACAATTCAACTTGTGTAATTCAACAATTCAACATTTTTTCATGTACAATATTTTACAGTACATTTTAAAGAAAGATGTATGTTTAATTAAGCAATAACAAAAAGAATATCAGCATAGCTGTGAGGAAGAGAAAGATGAGAAACACCATCTTTTAGTTGAAGGCTGAAGGCTGATATTAAAGTAACCTGGTCTTTGCTAAAACCTACAGGCTAATCATCTCTATGCCATGCCGCATTATGCAGCAATTTGTGCTAAAGGAACGTTGACCAAGCATAAATTAATTATTTTTTTCAACATTTCTGTATTGTAAATTTTTTCTAATTGATTTTAGGAAATATATATATATATATATATATATATATATATATATATATATATATATTTTTGTTTGTTTTTCATGAGCGGTAAACCACATTAATTGAAAGCAAAACATCTGGAAATATTTAGCTTTACAGTACAGTATATTTAACGTGTTACAAGGCGGAGCAAGACAAAGTAAATCCAAGCACAGATGATTGATCTGAACGTTAGAAAAGAGCTTGTGAGGAAGCAAGTGTTAAAAATCTTTTAATGACTTTTTAATTAACACTGGAAAATCAATCAGTCCAAGCCAAATCGCAAAACGAGAGCCGTAGTCAAAAACATATGCATTTGATCTGTAACTGGGAAATCAAATCAAACAATCCAAAGATGTGAAACAAAAGCCGTGGTCAGAAACGAGGAAGCACAAGATCAAAGCTGGAAAATCAAACAACAAAGCTCCAATATAATTTGAGAGACATTAAACCAGAAAACAAGGCGAAATCTGCAATGTGAAAACAATAAAACAAACCGCAAGAGAACTGAAACACAAAAAACACACAATAACCCAGCGCTTAAGCAGCCAGGAATTCGAGACAGATGTGCAGATGGGGCGGAAACAGGGGTATGGGAAAGGACACATGATGGGCTAGGGAAAACATGAACATGTGGAGAAAGTGACAGCGTGGGAAAAAACAGGCAGACAGGTCTTAAATCATAAAAGTAATTAACTAATTATAATAATAATAATATTCAGTTATTTGTCACATGTTACAGCACAGTAAAATAATTTTTTCACAAATCCCAGTTAGGAAGCTGGGGTCAGAGCGCAGGATTACCCAGGTTTCATTGCCCCCTGAAGCAGAATCTAAAATTTATGAGTTTCACTTTTTAAAATTAATTATGAAAGAACATTACAACATTCAAATTTTTCAAGATGCACTGTATTTGATAACATATTCAGTAAAACCTTGTATTGCAATCATAATTCTTTCTGACAACATGCTTGTAATCCAAAACACTTGTATATTACAACGAATTTCCTCCATAAGAAATAATGAAAACTCAGATGATATGTTCCACAACCCAAAAATATTTATTATAAATAGTATTAATACAAAGTAATAGAAAGTGAAAATAGAACAAATTAACTTGCACTTTATCCTTGCTAAGAATGGTGACTAGTGTGAAGGAGACGAGAGAGAGGGTAAGAGGAGTGTAGTGTAGGACACGGAATTACTGCTATCTGTTGGCTCAGATATCTGTTGGCTTCTTCTTTGATATTGTGCAAATCTTCAATGTAGACTTTTCTGTATGACTTTTCAGTGTAACATTTCGCAAAGTCAGCCACTCGCATACCTCGTTTGTGCTTCCTCGTGATTCCCTTTTTAACTTCCACTGTAATCATCTCATACTTCTTACTGCCTTCCTTGTTAACCTTTTTCTTCATGGGGTCCATTGTTTCAATACAGTTGCTAAAGTACAATTACTACACTCGGACACAAAAATACTTCATGCACGCACAACATACGTTATATTACAGTACTCACCTATGGCCAAATACATTTGAACCAGCTGGTTCCAATGTAATTTTTTCTAGATGTATTTCGATTAGTACATACAGTAAATGATCACTTTTTTTTCTTTTTTTCAGAGAACTTGTGGTCTGAACTTCCTCCGACCTTCCTTAAAACGTTTGTTGAGCTTTTTCGCACTCCTGCTATGAAAATAATATCTAAAATGACCTATGACTTTTTCCACACCTATACGGAAGAAAAATGCATGGTTAGATTTTTAAAGAAATCAGTGCAAATTCTTCAGATGGTCTATAAGGTAAATAAATTAAAATCAAATTAAACTCAGGATTGAGTTGCAGGTTTTAACTGTAGTGTTTACTTTTCATTTGTATATTTTAGACTTTCCATAAGAGCCATGAAAAACTCACTCCTGGAGATTTCATCATTAATGAGACACATGATCTGGTTGACATGGTATCTTTGATAAATTGTAATCATATAATTAATAATCATAGTAACCTATAATTATAAATAACAATTATAGTTTCCTTTTTCCTCTTTTAACCCAGTTGTATGCTGTTCAGTACGACATATATATTGAATTTGATTATACTGCAGACATATGTGTGATGTTGAGGGATGAAAAGTATCTTAAGGTAAGTAACTCATACATTTAAAGCTAGATACATACATGCATATATACTGTACATGCATACATACATGCATACATACCTAATCGTGCAAAAGTTTGGACACATATTCTCCTTCAGTGATTTTTACCTATTTTAATGATTTTCAACATTATACATTAATAATGAAGACATCCAAGTTGTTAAAGAACATGTATGGAATTATGTAGTAAAGAACAAAAGTGTTAAACAACCCAGGATGCATTTTATATTTTATATTGCCCAAAGTTTCTTGCCATAATATGGATTTGTAGAAAATGAAGTAGACATGTGTCCAATGTATCCAAGGCGTGTGTCAATCTGTCATCAAAGCTGAACCTAGCTTTGATGACAGATTGACACATGCCTTGGACACATTGGACACATGTCTACTTCATTTTCTACAAATCCATATTATGGCAAGAAACACCCAGTTAAATAAAAAGAAAAGACATTCCATCATTACTTTAAGAAATGAAGGTCAATGAAGCCAAAAAACTAAAGATCTTTCAATGTATCCCCAAGTACAGTCATTAAAACTATCGATGCTGTAATGAAACTGGCTCGCATGAGGACTGTTCCAGGATAGGAAGATCAAGAGCTACCTCTGCTGCAGAGGATAGGTTTTTTAGAATGATCAGCCTTAGAAACTGCTGATCCTTAGAAACAGCTTCTTATATTAGAGCCTGCATGCTTAAAATTCAAGTGGCAGACATATTTCAACATCCACTTTTCATCAACATCCAGAGAAGACTGAGTAAGTCAGGCCTTTATCATTGAATTGTGGCAAAAAAGATTGCTTTAAAATAAGAACAAGCATAAGAGACTGACTGACACAGGGAATGGACATTAGGTCAGTGGAAAACTTGCCTTTGGTCTTATGAGTACAGATTTGAGATTTTTGGTATTTATCACAATATCTTTGTTAGAGGTTAAGATGGTGAACAGATGTTCCCTTTCAAAAGCTACAAACGATGCTGCGTGAAAACGCTATGGGAACATCTCTTTGTTGCCCGGTTGTGAAGCCTGCGCATGTAAAAACCGCCGAATACCTTCGGCTTATAACCTCTGCCAGGCATGACATCACCGAATAAGGTGCACATGCAGGTTATAAATAGGAGTGAACCGGAAACATCCTCAGATCTTTTTGTCTTCAGGACCGCTTTGTGTTTGCGTGTGCATGTGCAAGCCATAACGAAAGCAAAAATAAAATAACAGCATTAACTCACTGATATGGCGGGGTTGCTTAAGAGATGTGTGCCTCCGTGCGATAGATCTCTTTCGAAGGGCGATCTTCATGAATTTTGCCTCGAGTGCTTGGGGGAAGAACACGCTCGCCTCTGGCTTCAGGGAGACTGTGAGTACTGTGATCTTCTCCCCATTAAGGTGCTTTGCGCGCGACTCGCTTTCTGTAAAGAGAAACCGTGAGCCGCGGCGCATTCCTGGGGCTCGCATAAAAAGCGTTCTCCTTCCTGTTCAGAGGACAACATATTTAGGTGTCACATGAGATTCGGTCACGATGCGGGCACAGCTGTCTCCTGCTCGTGTCGAATCTATTCTCAACACCCTGAAGGAAATCAAGCTAGGCCAGAAGGTCACTGTTCATCACTTTCAGAAATCTTTAGGCCTCATGGCAGCTGCGTCCATGGTGATACCTTTGGGCCTTCTGCACATGAGAGCATTTCAGCTGTGGCTAAGAGCCAGGGGGTTTCATTCAAGGGCCAACCCCCAGAGGCTAATAAGGGTTACGCGCCGGGGGCTTCGTACCCTTTCTATGTGGTTCAGACCCCGGTTTCTGACTTTGGGTCCCACTCTAGGTCCGTCTTGTCGTCGCAAGATGCTAACGACAGACGCTTCCCTCACGGGCTGGGGTGCGGTCTTGGATGGCCGTCCAGCACAAGGGAGCTGGAGAGGTCATCTTCTCGCGTGGCACATCAATTGCCTCGAAATGATGGCTCTGTTTCTGGCCCTGAAACACTTCCTCCAGCAGTTGAGAGGCTACCATGTCCTAGTGCGGGTGGACAGCACTGCGGTAGTCTCGTACATAAATCGCCAGGGTGGACTGCGCTCGCGCCGCTTGAACAAGCTAGCGCACCAGGTTCTGCTTTGGGCACAGGACAAGTTCCTGTCCCTCAAGGCGATTTACATTCCAGGGCATATGAATGTAGGAGCAGACTTTCTATCCAGACAAGCTGTAAAACATTGGGAATTGAAACTCCACCCCGAAGTAGTCAGTCAAATCTGGGAAAGATTTTACGTAGCAGAGATGGACCTCTTTGCCTCACAAGAGGCAGGACAATGCCCCCTTTACTACTCTCTGAGTCCTCCAGCTCCCCTGGGCCTGGACGCAATGGCCCACACGTGGCCCAGATTACGCCTTTATGCATTTCCACCTATAGTTCTGCTCCCAGGAGTCCTGGCGAGGGTCCATCAACAGGGTTTCCACCTCTTATTGATAGCGCCCCATTGGCCAACCAGAGTGTGGTTCTCGGATCTAATATCTCTCCTCGACGGCTCACCCTGGGTGATTCCAATGAGGAGGGATCTTCTGTCTTCATCTGATACTTCATCCCCGGCCCGAGCTCTGGAACCTTCACGTTTGGCCCCTGAACGGGACCAACTAAGACATGCTGCCAGCGTAATTGAAACCATTTTAAGTGCCAGGGCTCCCTCCACTAGAAGAACTTATGCCCTCAAATGGAGTGTATTTGAAAATTGGTGCATGGCAAGACATGTAGACCCAGTTCACTGCCAGATTGTTTCAGTGCTGGAGTTTCTGCAAGAAAAGTTGTCCTCGGGCTTATGCCCTAGTATGCTCAGAACATACGTAGCCGTTATTTCGGCTTGTCACGCTCTGAATGATGGGGTTTCTGTGGGCAAGCACCATTTAGTTGCCCGTTTTATTCGTGGAGCTAAACGGTTGAAGCCGCCCACTAGAGCGACGGTCCCTTCATGGGACTCCTTTCGAACCACTAGAGTCAGCGCCTGTCAGGGTTCTGTCTCTTAAGATGGTTTTTCTTATCGCTATTACTTCTTTGAAGAGGATTGGGGATCTGCAGGCTCTGTTAGTCTCCCCATCCTGCCTAGACTTTGCCCCGGGGGCTAGTCAAAGCTATTCTGCATCCTCACCCGAACTATCTTCCCAAGGTTCCATTCTCGACCATGCACCCAGTTGTTCTCGAAGCCTTCTGTCCTCCACCTTTCACAGCTCTGGAGCAGGAAAGACTTCACTTACTGTGTCCAGTACGTGCTCTTCGGATCTACATCCACTGCACTAGCCAGTGGCGTAAGTCAGAGCAGCTCTTTATTTGCCATGGGGGTCGCAACTGGGGGCGGCTGCCACAAGACAGACTCTGTCACACTGGGTGAGAGATGCCATTGCCCTAGCCTATGAGGCGCGTGGTCACACTTCGCCTCTGGGAATCAGGGCTCATTCAACCAGGGGGATTACCTCATCGATTGCCTTGGCAAGAGGCGTCCCCCTGCAGCAGGTGTGTGATGCGGCGGGCTGGTCCTCTCCACACACGTTTGTTAGATTTTATAGTCTGGATGTAAATGCTACTCCGGGTTCGCGGATCCTTGAGTCAGCATCCCAGAGCTAGGTCTGAGACCTCCTCGGCTTGTGCACACACGCTACACAACCTGGGGGTCCAGACACTTGCAGTGTGGCGGCGTTGGTATTCTCGTTCCCATAGCATTTTCACGCAGCATCGAGTGTAGCTTTTGAAAGGGAACGTCTCGGGGGTCCAGACACTTGCAGTGCGGCGGCGTTGGTATTCTCGTTCCCATAGCGTTTTCACGCAGCATCGAGTGTAGCTTTTGAAAGGGAACGTCTCGGTGATGTGGGGTCACTAGAAAAGCACCCCCACACAAGCAATGGTGATTTAGTTCAAATAGAGTGCACAGTTAATCAGCACAGCTACCACAGCAATTTGCTAAGCCAGGTTTTTCCGGTAAATCATATTGTCTGTATTCTGCTTTAAAAAAAGCAAATGTCACTTTATGCTGAGCCCTACTGTATATATGTTTATTAGGTGGCACAGTGGCTTAGTGTTTAGCACTGCAACCTGTTAGCTTCAGGGTCTGATTTTCATTCCTGTCTCATTGAGTTTGCATGGTCTGGGTTTCCTCCTTGTATTCCGGTTTCCTCCACCAGACAAAAGACATGCAGATTAGGCTAATTGACATTCCCAAATTAGAGGATTGTAATAAGGTTGTAATAATGGGAATAAATACAATGGTCACCTTTGGCCTCTACTGTCCCTTGTTGGACTACAGAGGAGGATGCATTGTTGGATATCAGTTTATTAATAAACAGCTAAAATGCTTTGAGCATTAAGAGGTACTAATAACTAATAATTATATTATACTCTTTCTTGGTTTCTTTTATTAAAACAGCATCCCCAAAAGTTTAATTCTTTAAACATTCACATTTTTTTTTTTTTTTTTTTTTTTTTTTTACAGCAAACCTTAAAACTTCTGATCTCAAGTCCTTGCATCTTTACTTTGGAGGCTAAATGCAACCTTCTAAAGTTAAGAAAATCGAAGGTACAGTATGTTCCTAAATGCATAGCTTAATTTTCTGTGCAGCTTTACTTGATATGGTATAAATATTTAAAAATTATTGTGTCCTACTGATTTTAGGGTCCCTTTACAATGAGGTTAAGACGCACTGCACTCTTGGAGGATTGTTTTCAACAGCTAAGGGATGTGCAAGAGGAAGAGCTAAAGGGCTGGCTCCAGGTACGGCTATCTTCTACTGATACAAACATTAATATGTAATGCATTAGAAAAACACCAGTCTCAACCGCTCTCAACTCTCTTGCGCTGTTTAAAGACCGCTTCTTTCTTTTGACATTTCTATTCCCACGCTGTCATGCTCTTTTCCACGCGGGCTTGTTTTCCCATGCTATCATGTCACCTCCCACGCCCCCAGTTTGCCCCGCCTGCACACCGGTTTCTTTATCCGGCACTAATTTCTCTCTGGTTATAAGGAAGTGCAGCACGCCTTCTCTTCGCCAGATTAATGAATGCCCTAACCCAATTCTCTCGTGTTTATTTTTGATAGTTTAAATGTTGCCAAGTTTATCTCCTTTCTCGTTTCCTCTTTTTGCATCAGCGACTCGGATTTGTTTGCTTCGCGGACGGATTTCCCTGTTTGAACCTGCGCTCTCTTGACTACAGCTTCGTCTTCACGTCTCGGCACTGACACCTCGCTCACGGATTTCACGGCTTTTGACCCAATGCTTGCGCTCTCTCGAACACGGCTTATCTTCGCACTACTACTCTGATGCCATGCTGACGGATTTCACAATTCTGACCCTGCACTCTTCCTTCCTCGATTATGATTCAGCTTCACGTTCTTCGCATGGTACCAGCACAGACAGATTTCACGGCTCCGATCTCACACCTGTTTAAAACGATCTAAAAGAATTCACGCCCTGCACCTGCACCTGTGTCTAGATCCACCTCCTCAGCC
Organism: Clarias fuscus; assembly: GCA_030347435.1. Classification (NCBI taxonomy): domain Eukaryota; kingdom Metazoa; phylum Chordata; class Actinopteri; order Siluriformes; family Clariidae; genus Clarias; species Clarias fuscus. Next base: position 1,843,131 of record CM059211.1, read on the forward strand.
AACGAGCCACACTTCTGACAGAATTATCTGGCCACACTATGGATCCAGCAGGATTGGACAGGATGAGACAGGCACTGGAGAATCAAGGCACCTTCCTTGGAAAGCACCAGAAGGAACTCAGCCCAGGAACATCCTTTTTATCTTAATGATCTCACGTCGGCAGGGAGGCTGGAACTAAACTACTACGCCTTCACCTATGACTATGCCATCAAGTTTCGGACCTTAGCCGCCTGGAGTGAGTGGAATGACAGAGCACTAGCAAATGTCTTCCTGGAAGGGCTGTCGGAGGCATTCAAGGATGAGCTAATTTCTAGGAAAGTTCCCTTTGACCTTCATGAACTCATGGCTGGGAGACTGCCCGGTAAAAGAAGGTGCCCTCTAGTCAGGCTGAGGAAGCTCTTTCCGATAGACACCCAGAACCTCGCCCCTTGGTCTCCGTAACACTAATTATTAGCAGCCAAGCTCACCCTAGTCAGGCACTCGTTGAGCCTGGCTCAGACCGGAACCTGATCAGCGGTGCTACGGTCAGGGCTTTTAAGATCTTTAAAGATCTTTTAAGATCCTTGCATCTCACTCGATTCTCCGCTGACAGTCCAGGCCCTAGATGGGAGCCCCCTCCCGGTCATCACGAACAGAAGGCCTTCCTCTAAGGACGTCGGGCAATCATTCTGCGGAGATTTGTCTTTTTGTCATTAAGAAATCACACGCCGCCTTGGTCCTCGGTCTCTTATGGCTAGCTCTCCATGGTCCTCAGATCGACACGAACAAGCATGTCATCACAGGTGAACTATACTCTTTGACCTGCCAAGAGAGAGAGGCCATGAACACATATCACAGAACCCCTCGCCATAGGAATCATTCGTCCGTCCTTCTCCCCTTTTTCTTTGTGAAGAAAAAAGACCTACATCCCTGTAATGATTACTTGCGGCTCAACGAGATCACCATCAGGAACCGCTACGCACTTCCACTTGAAAACACATGAAACTAGATCTGCAAAATGCTTATCACCTTGTGTGTATCCAGGAGGGCGATGAGTGGAGACTTCAACACCCCTATGGGGCATTACGAGTATTTGGTGGTCCCTTTTCGTCTAACCAATGGCCCCGCCATCTTCCAATCCCTCATTAATGACATTCTCCATGATTTCCTTAAATCACTCGTGTTTCTCTTAGAGAGAAAGGCTCTTAGAGAACAACCTCTATGTCAAAGCAGAGAAGTGCAAGCTCCACACATCTACCACAACCTTCCTGGGTTTTGTCACTTTCGCATCCAGGCTAGAGATGGAACCAGCCAAAGTCCACGAAGTCTCCAACTGGCCCACTCCAATCTCATGGTGAGACCTCCAACAGTTCCTGACTTTTGCCAACTTCTACCGCTCCATCATCAGGGAGTACAACTCCGTCCCCGCTCCTCTGACCGCGATGACTTCCTCTAAGACCCGGTTGATTGACGGCTCCAATACCGATGTTGGGGGCATCCTTTCCCAAAGGTCCACCCAGGATAACAAGGTACATCCCTGGGCATTCTATTCCTGCCACCTATCCCCAGCCGAGAGGAACTATGATCTAGAGAACAGAGAACTCTTGGCCCTCAAGCTAGCACTGGAGGAGTGGAGTCATTGGCTGGAAAGGACTGAGCTCCCGTTTCTAGTGTAGACCAACCATAGGAATCTTGAGTATCTACGCACCGGCAAGAGACTCAATAATCGCCAAGTTCGGTGGTCATTATTTTTCTCCAGTTTCAATTTTATCCTGTCCTATCGGCCAGGCTCAAAGAATACCAAGTCAGACGCTCTCTCACGCCAGTTCTCCCCCACCCAAGACCTTACACCATGCAACACCATCCTACCGTCCCATTGTCTCATTGCAACCCTGTTACACAGAGACCAAGGTTCATCAGGCTCTGACCCAGGAACCCGGGCCAAGTAGCATTCCCCCGAATCGCTTCTTCGTCCTGCCTCACTTACACTCACAAGTCTTAGAATGGGCCCACAGATCCAGGCTATCTTGGCACCAAGGCGCTGTCCAAGTTTGTGGCGGCCTGCGACATCTGCACCCATTCTAAACGTGACAATCAACCTTCTCCCGGCCTTCTCAGACCCCTCCCGGTCCCTCATCATCCTTGGTCTCATAACTCCATAGACTTTGTCACTGGTCAACCTTCTTCTGAAGGCAACACCTGTATCATGACCATTGTTGACCGCTTTCCTAAATTGGTGCATATAGTTCTTCTTCCTAAGCTGCCTCAACCAAGGAGACTGCAGAGCAACTCATCCTCCATGTATTTCGGCCTTGTGGCTTCCAAACGGATGTCATGTCAGCCTGTGGTCCTCAATTCATCTCTCGGTTTTGGGGCGCATTCTGCAGGCTCATCAGGGCTACTCCCAGCCTATTAACAGGTTTCCATACCCAGTTGAACAGACAAACTTAGCGAATGAATCAGCCACTAGAGGTTTCCCTCTGTTGCATGATGACTCTAGACTCTACCACTTGGAGCAAGTTTCTTCGTTAGATTGAATATGCCCACAACTCCCTACTTCAATGGACTGTGCCCATTTCAGTGTTGCTTAGACTACCTCCTAGAGGTGGAGGTTCCCTCAGCCCAACGCTATGTCCGTCGCTGCAAACAAATGTGGCTACGCAAAAGACGAACCCTGTTACGTCTGTTAAGCCTTGTTAAGCCATCTCCTCTTACAAGAAACAGGCGGAATGCCACCGCACCAAGGCCCCCAGATACCGTGTAGGGGACAGAGTCATGCTCGCCACTAGGGACATCCCTGTAAAGACACAGTCACGCAAGCTCTCTCCTCGTTTCATTGGCTCCTTCACTATAACCAAGATACTCAACCCATGCCCCGTTTGACTCTTACTCACCTCTTCCATGCGATGCATTCATCCCACCTTCCACGTGTCCCAGCTAAGAGGCATCATAAATCATGCTATCAGCTCTCTCCCGCTGTTCAAGACTTCCTCCTTTTGACATTTCCGTTCCTACGCTGTCATGCTCTTCTCCACTCGGGCTTGTTTTCCCACGCTGTCATGTCACCTCCTACACCCCCCGGTCCACCTCGCCTGCACACCACTGGTTTCTCATCCGGCGCTGATATCTCTCTGTCAAGTTCTTGACAAGGTACCAGCACCAACAGATTTCACGGCTCTGATTTCATACACCTGTTTTAAAACAATTTAAAAGAATTCACGCCCTGCACCTGCGCCTGGATCCTTAGCCAACGAGCCATGCTTCTGTCAGAATATAATATAAACAAAAATAAATAAATAAAATAAGAATGTATATGATTATTTAAGACTGAACTACAACCTTTTATTTAATTTATAATGACATATATTACTGTAAGCACTCAGTGAATATTATTATTATTATTATTATTATTAATTATTATTATTATTATTATTTACGCAATGGCTGTTGTTATTCCAAAATAAGCTTCTATCATGCAGTGCAAACAACTTTGATGGACATTTAGCAGTTATAATTCTAATGTGGTGTGTATATTTACATGCAGGTGGTGTTCTGTGAGAACCTGGAAAAGAGTGATGTCAACAAAAAAGACTTTTTTTACAATGCATCTAACATGCTGCTGGACCCAGAATTGGACATGTTCATGCAAAATGACACAAATACACTGATCTGGTTTCCTTCTGAGGTAAGGCACTAAACAGAGACAAAATGTACAAACAAACAAGAGTTATGAAATTATTTGAGCATTTACAATAATATAAAATTTGTAAGTATGCAGTTATGTGCAAAGAAGCAATATTAACATATAAAGCCAATGAGCCAGATGTAATTTCTACTTTTTATTATTGTTGGGGCTTTTTCTCGTCGATCCCCGATCGATCTGAATGCAAGCCGGTCCGTCTGCAACACACCTCTGGCCAGGAGACGAGTCAAAGAGCAACCAAACACACAGATGACTGCTCTTTCACAAGTCCGGTTTTATTAATACAACACACAGTTTATATAGCAGTCAACAACCCCTCCTTATGCGAGGGCTTTATCCTTGAAACTATAAGGCAGTCGAAAATGTTGACATTTTTAACCGACATAGACGGTTCCCAGTTCAGCAATGTTCCAGGAAATAGCTCAACGATGTTCAAAACATGTTTACTGAAATACAGGGAACACACATACATAGAGATAGGGAGAGAAATCTTGGAATGTTGGCTAATACAGAAATGCAGATCGTTCCACAAAGCAACAAGATGTCCAAATGTTCTTGTCTCACGCTTATGCAGGATATGAACAAAGTCAGAGTGACTTTGCCTAAAAATATAACTAAGAATACAAATACATATATACAGGGTGGGCCATTTATATGGATACACCTTAATAAAATGGGAATGGTTGGTGATATTAACGTCCTGTTTGTGGCACATTAGTATATGTGAGGGGGCAAAATTTTCAAGATGGGTGGTGACCATGGTGGCCATTTGGAAGTCGGCCATCTTGGATCCAACTTTTGTTTTTTCAATAGGAAGAGGGTCATGTGACACATCAAGCTTATTGGGAATTTCACAAGAAAAACAATGGTGTTGGTTGGTTTTAACGTAACTTTATTCTTTCATGAGTTATTTACAAGTTTCTGACCACTTATAAAATGTGTTCAATGTGCTGCCCATTGTGATGGATTGTCAATGCATCCCTCTTTTCCCACTCTTCACACACTGATAGCAACACTGCAGGAGAAATGCCAGCACAGGCTGTAGTTTCAGGTGCTGCAATCCAATCCAATGCAATGGGCAGCACATTGAACACATTTTATAAGTGGTCAGAAACTTGTAAATAACTCATGAAAGAATAATGTTACGTTAAAACCATTGTTTTTCTTGTGAAATTCCCACGCACACACACATATTTTTGGACTGGTGCCCTATCTATGGGGCTTGAGATCCACAATGGTCCCGAGCAGCTTAATGTGATTGGTTAAGGTGAATTTCTTAATACAATTTCTGTTATCTGTCATCACCCAGATGAGGATGGGTTCCCTGTTGAGTCTGGTTCCTCTCAAGGTTTCTTCCTATTGCCATCTCAGGGAGTTTTTCCTTGCCACTGTCGCCGTCACCCTTGGCTTGCTCATCAGGGACAATCTCATTATCTAGACACATTTTTCTTACACATATATACATTTCCATAAGTCTTCTTTTCATTTTCTTTTCATTTCTGTGAAGCTGCTTTGAGACAATGACCATTGTTAAAAGCGCTATAGAAATAAAATTGAATTGAATTGAATTGAATTGAATGAATGTAATCATAGATAAGACTAAGTACAGGTTACATGTCTGAAAAAGTTCAAGATTTATGTTTCAAATGTCAGACAAGTTTAAACTCAGTGGTGTTTAAGGTAGAAAGCTCCTAATTTACCTAGAAATATTTGTTGCAGAGACATTAAAAATAATAAAGGGAAAGAAAATGAGGCTTTATTGGTCATGTAGCCAGAATGGAAAAGCGGTAGAATTCATGTGTGACTTATGTTAAGTATCACTTCTGTCTTATTAACACTACTGTAGAAACTGTTCAAATAACCAAACCATTTAATAACCAAATGTTCTACTGCTTTCTCTGTCGTTGACTTTTGACCTTTTTTCAGCCCAGTTTACCAGGAGAAAGGTACTTCCTTCTCGGACTGCTGTGTGGTCTGGCTTTCTACAACAACTGTGTTGTGCACATGCCCTTTCCCTTAGCTCTATTTAAAAAACTTCTCAACATCAGACCTTCTCTGGAGGATTTTGCTGAGCTGAGCCCCGTTATAGCACAGTAAGTTTTCCAAACCCTCATCAACTCTCTCTAAGTCTTTTTATCTCCTGTTAATTTTGATTGTTTCTGATTGATTCTGTCAGATCTGATTGATCAGAACGCGATGATCAGCTTAATAACAGCAGCTCTGCTCACTTTCTGTAACTTAAACCATAGTTTTATATTAATGCACTCCTTCTAAAACATGGTGCCCACAAAAAACTATTAAACTGCTTTAGTTCATAGAGATAAATGACCCCTCACACTCTGGCCATTTCACACACTGCTATACAAGAAAAGAATTAAAATGATAGTACCTGCCAAACCAGGCTTGCTGAGGAACAGACAAGATTCCACCATGTCCTCAACCCCAACTGCTTGCTGAAAGGACTGTGAAATGATAAGGAATTACACAGACAAATTCCTAACCACCACACATATATGTATAAACTGTATTGGCAAAATGTATTTAGACATAAATTTAATTTAAATGATTTTATGACACTATTTTTTTTTTAATAATGACCATCAAAATAATAAGAATAAATTATTTTACTGAAATAAAATTGCTGTACAACAATTAATATTTAGTATGAAGTCCTTAATCATTTAAAACATGCTGTATCCAGTTGGGCATACATTTAAAATATGTTTGCAGAAGCCAGGTGTTACTTGCTCAATCTGCGCCTGCTTGATCGCTTCTTGAAAATCATATGGTGTCCAAGATGGCGGCATGGAAGTATCACGCAGCGTCTGCTCCAGAGCCAAAATGTTGCTACTTTGTTTACTTTGTATTGTAGCACGTTTGTTTTACATGGTATATGGATATCAGCATAGCTGGTGTTTGTATATACCACCACCAGACACTGTTGGATGTTGTTACTGTACTGTACTGTATACTGTTACTCGTCCTAACCGTTCAATGAATGACGCCATCTCCACAACAGTCCATCTTAGAAAATAAGGATACGTACATTTGAATGCTGTACATAGATTTTAGTTCAGCATTCAATACTATCATACCCCAACACCAGATCGGGAAGCTGAGCCTGTTGGGTCTGAACACCTCCCTTTGTAGATCCTGGACGTTCTGATTGTAAGGCCTCAATGTGGTTCAGGAACTGTACCTCCAGCGCCACCACACTGAGTACTGGGGCCACCCAGGGCAGTGTGCTCAATCCCCTGCTGTTCACACTGCTGACTCATGACTGTGTAGCAACACAGTTCCAACCACATCATCAAGTTTGCTGATGACACGACCGTGGTGGGAAGAAATGCAGAGGCTTTATAAGACAAAATAGATGGTTGTTGGCTTCAGGAGGACATGGTGCAACGTCAACAGCACCAAATTCCTGGGTGCCACCTGGAGGAGAATCTCACCTGGTCCCTCAACACCAGCTCCTTGCACAAGAAAGCCTAGGTCTTTTGTCTTTTCTTCCTGAGATGGCTGAGGAAGGCCTAGCTTCAGCCACCAATCCTTACCACCTTCTATAGAGGGACTATCGAGAGCATTCTGAGCAGTTGCATCACTTTTGGTTTGGAAATTGTGCCATCTCGGAGTGCAAGACCCTACAGCAGATAGTATGGACAGCAGAGAAGATCATCAGGGTCTCTGTACCCTCTATCGAAGATATCTACACCACATGCTGCATCTGCAAAGCCACCAGCATTGTGGCTGATCAGACACACCTTCACACTCGCTCTTCACCCACCTAACGTCTGGAAAAGGTCCCGAGTCATTTGGGCACTTACATCCAGACTGTGCAACAACTCAACAAAAAGGGACTGGACTGATTAAAAACGCACACACACACACACACACACACACACACACACACACACACACACACACACACACACACACACACACACACACTACCTCAAAAGACTGAACTGTTAAAATACATAAAATACGTGCAAATACACTGATCAACAACCATCTAACAATTGTACACACCAACCTTGCTCTTTTGCACAATATTCATTACTCACTTGCACAAAACTATTTTATCGTTGCTGCTACTTACAAGGAATGTCTACTGTTTTCTGTTTCTTCTCCTCAACTCATTACATCGCAGGTATTAAAACGCGTCATGTCACTTTGATGCTCTTATTTGCACACTCACACAAACACTTTGTTGTCTCTTTTGTATAGAACTTATATAGTTTTCTGTTAACTTAAAAAATGTCAATCCGTCGTCTCAGCTAGTCAGCTAATTAGATTTCTTAGTCAGCTAGTTAGTTTATGTTGTGTGTAGCACCATGGTCCTGGAGGAACGTTGTTTTGTTTCACTGTGTACTAAACTCTATATGGTTGAAATTACAATAAAAACCTACTTGACTTTAGAAGAAATTCACAATTCATGTACTGTGGCAAGAAAAAGTATGTGAACCTTTTGGAATTTGTGTTTTTCTACATTAATTTGTCATAAAATGTGATCTCATCTAATTCAAGAATATCCATAAATATAATGTGCCTAAAATAATAACAAAAAATAATCTAATCTTTTATTTCTTTATTAAGGGAAAAAACGCATGAAAAAACTCATAGTGCTAATGGTAAAAGTATGTGAATCCGTAAGTTAATGACCTCATAACAGCTAATTGGTCAGGTGGAGTCTTGTTGTCTTGAGAGTTAGCTCTTTCTCCTTGCAGTTTTCATGTTCTCCCCATGCTTAGTAGAAGTCCCTAATTCAAAGAAACTCAGCTTAAGCCAATTAGCATTCCCAAATTGCCCGTAATGTGTGAAAGTGCATGTGAATGCGCGTGAATGTTGATCGGAGGTCCTTCCACAGTCATACAAAATAGAAATAAATACAATGGTTACCACTGGCCTCCACCTTCCCTAGGTGGACTACAGAGGTTTCTAGATGAACGGATGGTTAGTATACCTGGACGAAAATTTTCTTGTTAAGAAATTTATTTTGGAGGTGTGGGCTAGAGCTACTGTGACTGATTAAAAACCACTCAAACGTTTTGAGTTTGCTCCACACAAGAAGAATACGCTTATGTGAGCCATGTCCTACCAGAGCTTTCAGAGAATCTATGATCAAGAATTGTTGATTTACATGAAGCTGGAAAGTGTAACAGTGGTTTCAAAAACTAGTTAAATTCCCCAGTCTACAGTTAGGCAAAGAGAGACATCTTGGGACTGTGGATTCTCTACCAAGAAGTGGCCGCCAGTCAAAATGACTCGCAGAGCACAATGGCAGGACATCACAAATGACCACCAATGCTCAATGCTTAGTAAAAAAAAAAACACATTGCTGCATACAGACCCTGAGCGTATCAAAAAATTGCTGACATAAGACATCCAAAGCGTATGACAAAGCTAAAGCAGTTCTACCAGGAAGAATGGGCCTCACCAGTCCTCTTGAAGGATGTACAGGTCTTATCCACAGCTACAGAAAATGTCTGGCTGAGGTTATTTTTGCCAAGGAAGGGTCAACCAGTTATTAATCCCAAGGGTTCACTTACTTTTCCACTACCATTTTGAATGTTTAATGATATGTTGATATTTAAAATTATTATTATTTTAGGCACATTATATTTGTCAATACGCTTGACTTACTGTAGATGAAGATCAGATCAGATTTAATCACAAATTGATGCAGAAAATCATGAAATTCCAAAGGGTTCACATACTTTTTCTTGCCAAAGTAAGAATTCCTTAGTTTTAACCATCTTTGTGTGGAGGTGGCCAGAAAGTAAAAGTCCCGCTGTATACTTGTTCCATCTATTAACTAAAACAGCTGATTCTAATTAGCGCAACTCTTCAGCCAGAACTAATTGGTGAAATTTCCTGATTTGTGCACAGGGAGCTCTATAATAGATGGCATATGTTGTCTTAATACTTTTGTCCACAAGTGTACATACAACACAGTATTGAAAGATCCAGAATATTTGCAGGTTTGAATATCTTAATAAAGTGTAATAAATTGAAATTTCTGTATTATAGAAGAAATAATTACTTTGTGACATGATGTTATATGAAAGTCACACTGTTATATATCATCCTAATATTTCCTTTTTTTATATTTAAGCACATTTCTTCTAAAAGCTGTAAGCTAATAACAATATTTTTATATAATCAGGAGTTTGCAGTACTTGCTGAATTATAGTGATGATGATGCAGATAATATGGCAATGACCTTCACTGTAAGTGTTTATTAAAATGCTGCTGTACAATATCTATACTGCTTTACATTATTTACCTTTGTTGTGAATATCTACTGCATTTAATACTTTGTTCAATACTATTATTTTCTTTATGAAATGCTTAGATTATTTGGGACAACATGGAGGTTGAACTGGATCCAGACAAGCCGGGAAAAGATGTCACAAGCACAAACAAGTCAGTGTACTGTAAATGTTCAGCGTAAATGAAAGTGACATCTTACATTAGAGGACTGTCTTGGACATGTTAAAATCACTCCTGCCAGCTAACTATATAAAGGAGGTTCAATTCTGTTGAGGAAATTTCTCATGAAAGAAAGCATAAAACTGACATTCATGGAAGACTTTAAGCAGAAAGTTCCTTAAATCCTTACACTATACCATTAAAAATATGTTAGTACTTTAAATGTTATGATACTGTATATAAACTACACATATAGTCATATGTACAGTAAAAGTTGGGGCTCCCTCTTTTAATTCTGTTGTTTGTTTTTTTTTTTGTAAAAAAAAAAAAAAATTGTCTGGTCATAGAGTGTATTAGACCAATCCAACCACAGACGAACAGCTTTTTTTTTCACAGTGCCATTATTTATTTGACGAAAAATGAAGCAAAAAAAATACAAAAATTGTGTTACTAAGCACTCCCTCACTGCTTCCACAGTATTTAAAATCCTTAAAGCTCAAGCAGCATAGATACATTCCGGTAACAAAGCATATGTCAGTAATGATTAAATAGTAAAATAAAATAAAAAAATGCTTATATGGAAGCCTTGCTGGTGTGCACTAGAATACAGTGTAACCTCGGATTGCGAGTAAGATTTTTAATAAATTTTGAGTTGAAAAACGAGCATGCCTTAGTTTACGAGTGCCGAGTATCATGTAACACGCATGCGCTCTTGTTTTGACACCATGCGTCACATGATCACAACTGAGCCAATGATTTTTCTCTCTCTTGCGCTGCGGAATTGTGGGTAATCGTCTCCCCTGCTGGGTTTTAGTGCTCGTCTCTTACTGATATCAACTTACTCAACATCTCCCTCTCTGTTTCAGCGTGTCTCCTATGTGTGTGCGCGTGCGTAATTTGACACCGATACATGCACGCACACTCTCTCGCCTTTACACCACCCTCCTCGGCTTCACACACACACACATACAGGCACACACTCTCTGCTCTACACAGAAACTCTGCTCTATTCTTTTCAAAGGTAAAGTGCTGTTTCATTTTTTTTTTACTTTACTGCAGTGATTCCGTTAGTATGCGCCCACGTGAGTGTCATTAGAGAGAGTTTACCGTACGTGTGCGCGTATAACATATTTTATTATTTTTGTTAAATTATTATTATTAGGGCCCGAGCACCGACTGGTGCGAAGCCCTATTTTATCTGAAGGAATTATTATTATTATTGTTATTATTATTATTATTATTATTACTATTATCCTGTATTTGCCGTACCTAAAGAACTGTTAATTTGGGTGCCTGAACATGCTCGAAAACTCACCAAACTTTTCGGAAAATTCTCCCCCGGCGAACATTTTCGTCTGAAATTTTCGCCATAAGTAGGCCTGGCCAAATGACTCAGCAGGCGTGGCCTAATGACTCAGCGGCGCCCCCTGGAATGTGATCTGACAGCCTGACAGCATTTCACATGTTTTTTTTTTTCTGTGCATATGGGCATAATGTCCTTAGCGATATAACACGACACAACATCAGTAATATCTTTCCATCGAGGCCCCTGTTATCATATGGGATACAGTGGGGAAATGTGCTCACTGTTTTCACCTGGCTTTTAGTCGGTGTTTTCGCGCTGCTGCTTGTCTTGTTTAGCTCGCAGCGCCAAACACAACGCAGATTCAACAGTGTGTCTCTGTTTGAGGTGCGTGAGTAAATTTGTCATGCTCGAGTAAATTAGCTTCCTTTAGTTGCCACAAACTTCAGACAAATTTTACACCGGGCTTTGGCTGGTTCAATGTGTAAATTTGCAAACCCAAACAATTTCCATACGACTGAAGAAACCGCGCCTCTGTTGGAAACGAGCGCTGGCATGTTGTATCTCGTATTTCCCACGTGTGTCACAGAGGGGGCATGGCAAATCTACAGAAGCTCGCCTCGCGGTGCCGTACCAAAGTGAAACTGTAAAATCGATTTTCATTTTTCAAAACCGACATAAACCATAAATTTGAATTCATCGAAAATAACGATTATATCGCCCAGCTCTCTCTCTCTCTCTCTCTTTCTCTCTCTCTCTCTCTCTCTCTCTATATATATATATATATATATATACACTACACACACCCCAAGCATAGTTTAAGACCTTAATTTATTTGAACCTTTTAATTTATTTGACAGAAACTTGTTTGTGGAGCTGTATGTGGATTACGTGCTGAACAAATCAGTGGAGCGGGTGTTTAATGAGTTTAAGAGAGGATTCTACAAAGTGTGTGACAGAAACATGGTTAACTTCTTCCAGCCAGAGGAGCTCAGAGCAGTGATGTTGGGCTCAGAGGAGTACGACTGGGACACGTTCAAAATGGTGAACTCACCTACTTCCTGCTTTGACTATTTTTGCAAAAGGTTTCCATTTAAAATAACATTTTTGCGTTTATTGTTATTATTATTATTATTATTATTATTATTATTATTATTATTATTGTTCTAAACAGAATGCCATTTATGGACCCGGATTTCATAAAGACCATCCAACGATTGTCTCATTCTGGGAAGTGTTTGAAGAAATGTCAATCCGGGATAAGAAAGCTTTCCTCTGTGAGTCCATTTAATTATTGTATTTACATGCTGACTTAACCTTTACTTACTGTTACATACTGCAAAGTCCACCTTAAAGTTTTGGAGTGGCCTGGTCAAAGCACAAATTAAAATCTGATTGAGATCCTTAAACAAGCCGTTTATGCTCAAAAACTCTCCAATGTGGCTGAATTAAAACAATTCTGCAAAGAAGAGCAGGCCAAACCAGTTATAAGGTTTAAGGGGCAAATACTTTTTCACATAAGGTCATCTTTTTTTTTTCTTAATAAATGAAATCATCAATTAAAAACTACATTTTAACAGAACCTTTTATTCTTCAGTGTTCCTGACTGGGTTTGATCAAGTTCCTGTTCTCGGTATGGGGCAGGTGAGGATGAATGTGCAACCCCTGAATAACGCCACACAGGATCATCTGCCCCAGGCCCATACCTGCTTTGCCATGCTAGAGCTTCCTGTGTACAAAACAAAACAAACACTTCGAACAAAGCTCACAGAGGCCATACACCACAGGAGGGGCTTCTGGGATTAATATAATTGACTGTGTGCCTCTACAAACTTCATACTTTTATCATTTTCAGTTTGTTTTATATAGAAATGTGACTGTACCTGTGCATACCTTGTACCTTGTATACGAAGTATCCAAGGTCAATTTACCTGCATAAGAGGAAACCTAAAACTAAACACTGAAAGACACACACACAGACTGGAGGCAAGATTCAAACCTCAACCCTTGAGGTGCAAGATGAAAGTGCTAGGCTCTAAACTTCCATATTATTCAAAGCAAAATTCATAATTTTTAATAACTGCTATAGAGAAACTTTGTTTTTGTTTATTATTTTTATGTGATCTTATGCAATTAGAGGGTGACTGTGTAGCTTTTATTATATTATAAATTGTTATTTTCTGCAAAGATAACAATTTGTCTTCATAACAAGCTGAACAATACACGTGTAGATTTTATTTAAGGTTAATGTTTTATAAATGTTTGTGACTATTTTAAAATAAATTGTATTATGTCCCAAATGGTCCATAAATTAATCAATTATTTAGTTGGTTGATTTTTGTTTGTTTGTTAGTCTGAATAATATAAAAATATACACTATGGATAAAAAATATTTTAACCAAACTTGTTAATGACATTTTATCCAAATACATAGACTTTTGCAGCTCTAACAGCTTCCACTCTTCTTGGAAGGATGTTCACAGGATTTTGGAGTGTTTTTGTTGGAATTCGTATTCATTCATTCATTCATTAGAACATTTATGAGGTCAGGCACTGATGTTGGACGAGAAGGCCTGGCTCACAATCCCAAAGGTTATTGATGAGGTTGAGGTTACAGGGCTATGTTTTCGGGCAGGCCAATTTCTTCCATAGCGAACTTGAAAAACCTGAATTTAATAATTAAAAAGGTTTGGCCAAATACTTTTGTCTATGTCTATAGATTACATTTACATTACTATCTATCAGCAGGAGAAATAATAGTTAAAACAGTTATAATATGTATTATTAATATTACTAGTCCTCCCATCACACAAGTTCCTTGGCAGTAAGTTGCCCCTACAGCGCCCCCTGCAGGAAATCTGAGAGCATTGGTCTGAATAAAAAAAGAGGATTTAATATTTATTAAATATTGTTCGATACAGTCCAAAGACATGTAGGTTAGGTTAATTGGCATTCCCAAATTGGCCATAGTGTATGATTGTATGTATTTGTGTGTGCCCTGCAATGGATTGGCAGCCTGTGCAGGGTGCACCCTGCCTTGTGCCCTGTCTCCTGGGCTAGGCTCCGGGCCCTCTGTGACCTTGAATACAGGATTATGTGGTATTGAAGATGAGTGAGTGAGAGTAGTTAGTATTGGTGTTGTTATTAGCTCCATGGCAATGAGTTGCCTCCACAGCACCCCCTGCAGAAAGGCTGAGCGCATTGGCCTAAATGATAGTGGATTGGTGATGAGAGAGAGAGATAGAGCTTGATTTGCACGTCGTCATCACACAGCAGCACCATGATGTTCTTATCCTGGGGCAATTTATCCAGAGGACAGCTCGCTCTCCCCAGATCTGGAGGGAATGGCATCACCATACCGACTTCATTCCACTTTGTTCACTTTACTGAACAACTTGTTGAGATCTCCTGTGGAGAACAGCACACTTTATTCCTGACAGTCAATGGGCAGGTACTGTCTGGTGGCCGCAACTTTAAGGGACAGCTGGGACAGTTCAAGAGCAGAGTGTTGGCTATCGTCTTATAACCAAGGCCATCTTTATGTAAAGCAACAATTCGTGCTCATCCTTTGCCTCATCAGGCAGATTGCCTAGCTGCTCTTGGCGGCAATCTTCTGTTCAGCTCTATGGATTTAACATCGGGATTTTACAACGTTCCTCTTCATGTGGCTGATCGGCACTACACAGCTTTTACAACGCCCATGGGCCTATATGAATTATAACCGTCTTCCTCAAGGCCTGTGTAATAGCCCAGCATCCTTTATGCGCATGATGCTCAGCATATTTGGTGATCTTAACTTTTCCAGCCTCCTTTGTTATCTTGATGACTTACTGATTTTCGCCCATTCTGAACAGGAGGCCTTAACACGCTTGGAAGTGGTGTTTTCATGGTTAATTTGAAGTTGGCTCCAAAAAAGTGTCACTTTCTCAGGCGCTCCATCAAATTTCTTGGCCATGTGATCAGTGGTTCTGGTGTGTCCGTAGATGAAGACAAAGTAGCGGTCATTTCTGCTTTTCAGAAATAAGACCTAATGAAAGAGGATGGCTCCACACCTTCCCCAAAGAAAATAAGATCATTTCTGGGCATGGTCCTTTACTACCAAAGCTTCATCCCTGGATGTTAACGAATCGCAAAGCCACTGTTTAATTTGACAGCTGGCCAAAAACAGTTGGTGAAAGAATCTATTAATCGAAATCGAGCAGGAACTTTCCGTGAGTTGTCTCCCCAAGACTGGACTCCTGAATGTGATGTCGCCTTTGAGGGGTTGAAAAGAGTCCTTTTTGAGAGCATAGTACTTGCTCACCCTGACTTTGAGCATCCCTTTATTCTTTGCACCGATGCATCATTAGATGGCCTGGGTGCCGTGCTTTCTCAAGTTCCCCCTTGAGGATAAAGCACGTCCAATAGCCAGCAAGTCCTTGAGCTGCAACCAAGCCAATTACTCTGCGCATAGACTGGAGTTCTTGGCTCTCAAATGGTCCATATGTGACAAGTTCAGCCACTGGCTTAAAGGCTATGAGTTCACTGTGTGGACTGATAACAATCCGCTCACATATATCATGACAAAAAATTAGACGCATGCAAGCAGCGCTAGGTTTCAAAACTTGCCCCGTACAATTTTAAGATCAAGTACATTCCTGGAAGATTAAACGTTGTGGCGGATGCACTCAGTCGCGACCCATTCACCAAACCAGTAATAAAACGACTCTTGTCTGAGCCTTATTCTGAACTGTTGAAGCATGTAAACAGTGTGGAAAATGGTTCCGTGCAGAAGGCATTCCATCTGACATGCCAGCCACAAACACTTGACACTGAACTCGAACAAAGCTGTGAAATAGATTTTTCCATGACTGCTGAGGATGTGTCATCCATTTTGTCATCTCGTGGTGATTGGGATACAGACGCTCTCTCCAGAGCAACATCACTGGCTGACCACGTGAGTTCTCTTGTTCCCGACGGCCAAGATGTCATCCATACCCTCTCATTGTCTGAACTGCAAAGTCATCAACACAAAGATCCAGTAGTTTCAAGGGTGGCTTTTTATGTCAGTAGGAAGTGCAGACCTTCCAGACGTGAGCGTGTAAATGAGGGTTTACATGTTGTTGAGGCAGTGGGACAAACTCTTTTTGCTAAATGGTATTTTGTACAGAACCATCAAAGATCCTCTCACAAGGCATAAGAAATTTTAGTTTGTCCTGCCTGATTCTCTGAAACAGCAAGCTCTCTCTGATGTTCATGATCTGGCTGGTCACCAAGGGCAGCCACGTACCCTATCTTTAGCCCGCCAGAGGTTTTATTGGTCCGGAATGGAACGTGATGTGCGTGATTACGTTAAGACTTGTACCCGTTATGTCCTGATTAAAACTCCAGAACCGGCAGGCAGAGCACCCTTGGAGAGCATCAAGACCACTGCCCCCTTGAAGCTTGTTTGTATTGATTTCTGGGCTGCTGAAAATAGGCATAATAAATCTGTTGGCGTCCTGGTAATCACAGATCACTTCACCAAGCTAGCACATGCTTTTCCTTGTCAAAATCAATCTGCTAAGTGTGTTGCGAAGAAACTTTGGGATGGCTTCTTCTGTGTTTATGGCTTCCCCAAGTGTATCCATTCAGACCAGGGTGCCAGTTTTGAGAGCGAGCTGATAGCAGAGCTGCTCCTTCTTACCGGTGTTGACAAGTCACGAACTTCTCCATACCATCCAATGGGGAACAGTGGAATTGAAAGGTTTAGCAGAACATTGGGTAACATATTAAGGTCACTTTCTAATAGATCAAAACAAAAGTGGCCACAGTTAGTGCAAACTATGACTTTCGTGTATAACTGCACTGCCCATGAAACAACTGGGTTTGCCCCAGTTAGGGTTCCGAGATTGCCCGTTGACCTGATGTTTCAAAATGTTCTCCGTGATGAGTCTGTCTGTGATTATAATGACTATGTCCAATCTCTCATGAGAGACCTGCAGTCTGCTATGGGGCTGGCTCAAAAGAACTCTACTGCAGAACAAAAGCATCAGTCTGACCAATATAACAAGAAGGTTAAGGGTCTACCTTTGTCAGTTGGGGATCAAGTTCTCATTGCTAACAAAGGTTGTAGGGGTAAACGGAAACTTGCCGATAAATGGGAGCCCACCATGTATTTCATTGTTTCCTCCAACCCATCCTTGCACATTTATAAGATCCGCAGCAACTCTGGTCACGAGAGAGTGGTGCATCGGAATCTATTGTTGCCAGTTAACTTTCTCCCTTTGCCCGCAGATGAGTCTGACTTTTCTGACAGTGGAAGTGCCGGTATCAATTACTGTTCCCTAAATTCCCAATCTGCACGTGATCAAGCTGGGCCTGCAATACCAGTTACTGATGAGTTGTCACATGGAGATTCTCTGTCTGTCATTTCTCACAGGGCTGTCTGTGATGATGATCCTGTTGCTTCTTGGGTTTCATCCCATTCTTCTCAAACTCTTTCTGAGGCACATGATGATTTGTCAGTTGACGATAATGACACTGGTGCAGACGCCCCTTCATCTATTATTCCTGTTTCTAACGGTTCATGTGACCCTGTAGTTACTGTACCAGTGATTCCAGCAATCGGTACACCACCAGGCTTGGTAGTGTAATTAGACCTGTTCTTAGACTAATTGAGTCAATGGTTCAACTTGAGACCTTATTAGGTATGGAGCCTCGATCTCCAGTTATTCATGTTTAGGTCTATGCATTATTTTTGTTCCGCATCGACTGTGAATGTGCCAAGTTTTCTTTTTTTATAAGTTCGACTTAAGCATAAGGTCTGAGTATTTCAAAGTGTTATGGGAACTTTGTGTGTGTGTCTGCACTATGTGTTGAGGTTTGGCCAACTTCCTTCACATTGGCATCCCTTTGTTGGGTAGCTTCCCATACTGATAGTCTGTGCTGGGTTTTTTTCCGGAGTGCAGACCAAGTGACTCTTCTGACCTGTGTGTTTTTTTTGTGTTGGTTTTTTTGTGTTTATATACTCTGTGAATTTTGTATAAATTCTGGGGGGTGAGTGTAACAGGTATAGAAACCTGTTGGAGTTTAATGCAAAATTGTTTGAATTTACACAAAATTGTTCATTTCAATACCTGATACAAGTGCCTATCTGAGATGAGTCCTTTTCCTTTAAAATTCTGTGATGTCACCTAAAGCCAGCACGGCTTCCTGTTTTGTTCCCTCCTCTTCCCTTTCCCTGATGAAACTGTATGGAAGAGAGGAAACAAGGGCAAATGAAACTCAGAGGCTGTCTGTGTTTTATGTGTCAGAGATTAAAGGCTTCCAATGAACTGCCACCTGTGTCCTGTGTCTAACTCACACAACGGAGAGTGCAGTTTTAACTGGAGTAACCGGTTACATATGCAAGCTTCTGGTGTCACTACCATAGCACTCATTGGCTGCCAGTCTGAACAAAGCTAAATCAAATCTGTTCACTTTCAAATAACAGTGTGGATAGTCAATCCTTAAGATCAGCAATTGGCTTTGTCTGAACAAAGCCTAAGATTTAATTATTTGTCACATTTACCTTTTTTGTTGTTGCACATATTAGTTATGAAGCTCGGGTCAGAGTGCAGGGTGCCTTTCTCAAGGGCAGGGGCAGCTTGGTGGTGCTGGGGCTTGAAGCACTGACCTTCCAATAAGTAAAACTTATCAGATTGTCATTAACCCTCTAGGTAAAATTCAGTTTATTCTCCATTTAAAACATTATAACATTTTATGTTAAAGGCATATTTATTGTTTGTAGAGTGTCTTCTTTTAATTGCACTGAATGTTATTAGACTAACATTTTTCTACACCAAGGCCAAAAAGTCTAATAATGAAATAATTAAGGATTAAATTTTCTGAACCATTTTCCTTGAATATTTCTATTTTTGACTTAATAACATGGTGTTTAATTTAATGTTATATCATTTTCAGGGTTGATGGGGTCAAGTTTATATTTAAGTTATTATTGTGCATTTATATGTGTAAATCATTTTAGCTCATAACACCGGCACGTATACGTTCAGTAGCCATTCAGAACTTGTTCAGTGGAAACCCAAGAAAAGGCAGTTTGATTGATTTTTGCTTTTCTGTTTAATGTCTATTTTTTAAAATATTTTACTTCATTTACATATCTTTTCTAAGGTTCAAAGGTTCTATGAATAGAATATGATTATAATGTTGGAAATGGGTAATATTGTGTGAATGGCTGTAACAGATTATCTGCATTTATATTATTTCCTATGGGAAATTTAATTTCACAATATGAAATTTCACCTTAAGGTACTACATTATCTGATTCTCTTAGAGTGTCTGTGCACCGAATTACTTCAGGCAACGGGTGGTACTGTTGCTCAGACATTTTCCCTGCCCATTACATCCATATTTCATACCGCGAAGTTAGAAATACACAATTGTGTAGATTGTCTTTGCATGCAGTAGCAAACCTGTTCCAGCATGACCATGACATGAGGTGTTAAGGTTAAGTGTCCTGTACATAGCCCTGACTGAGCTCTAACTATCTGGAATGAACTGGAACTGAAAACTCCTTGACATCCCAACACTAACAGCTGAATGAAGCCACAAGTCCTTGCTCAAACATCTAGTGGAATATGGGTAATAATATCTAATGGAAAGAGTGTATAATAACATCAAAAGGGAGATGAATCTCTTCAACAATCACACATGGGCGTGGTCGGTGCGGGTTCAGTCTGTCAGTTGTCTGCTACCTCATTTTACTTCGCCTTATTATAATTTTCAACAGAATATTAGCTAATGGAGAGCACCATTCAGATTTAACACTGACAATCTTTCAGGACATTTTCTTAGCCTATGTACAGTAAAAGGATAAACTTGCATCTTTACTCTACAAAGTAATGGTTCTACACACGTGGACAAAATTGTTGGTACACTTCGGTCAATGAAAGAAAAACTCAAAATGGTCACATAAATAACTTTAATCTGACAAAAGTAATCATTTAAAAAAATTCTATGAATGTTAACCAATGAAAGTCAGACATTGCTTTTCAACCATGCTTCAACAGAATTATTTTTAAAAATAAACTCATGGAACAGGGCTGGACAAAAATGATGGTACCCCTAGAAAATACTGAAAATAATGTAACCAAAGGGACATGTTAATTCAAGGTGTGTCCACTAATTAGCATCACAGGTGTCTACAATCTTGTAATCAGTCAGTGGGCCTATATATAGGGCTCCAGGTAGTCACTGTGTTGTTTGGTGACATGGTATGTACCACACTCAACATGGACCAGAGGAAGCGAAGGAAAGAGTTGTCTCAGGAGATTCGAAAGAAAATTATAGACAAGCATGTTAAAGGTAAAGGCTATAAGACCATTTCCAAGCAGCTAGATGTTCCTGTGACTACAGTTGCACATATTATTCAGAAATTTAAGATCCATGGGACTGTAGCCAACCTCCCTGGACGTGGCTGCAGGAGGAAAATTGATGATCCAAAGAGATCCAAGGTGAACTTCATGCTCACGGAACATCAGTGTCAGATCGCTCCATCCGTCGTTGTTTGATCCAAAGTGGACTACATGGGAGACGACCAAGGAGGACACCATTGTTGAAAACAAATCATAAAAAAGCCAGACTGGAATATGCCAAACTACATGTTGACAAGCCACAAAGCTTCTGAGAGAATGTCCTATGGACAGATGAGACAAAAATGGAACTTTTTGCCAAGGCACTTCAGCTCTATGTTCACAGATGGAAAAATGAAGCATATCAAGAAAAGAACACTGTCCCTACTGTGAAACATGGAGGAGGCTCTGTTATGTTCTGGGGCTGCTTTGCTGCATCTGGCACAGGGTGTCTTGAATCTGTGCAGGGTACAATGAAATCTCAAGACTATCAAGGGATTCTAGAGAGAAATGTGCTGGCCAGTGTCAGAAAGCTGGGTCTCAGTCGCAGGTCAAGGGTCTTGCAACAGGACAATGACCCAAAACACACAGCTAAAAACACCCAAGAATGGCTAAGAGGAAAACATTGGACTATTCTAAAGTGGCCTTCTATGAGCCCTGACCTCAATCCTATTGAGCATCTTTGGAAGGAGCTGAAACATGCTGTCTGGAAAAGGCGCCCTTCAAACCGGAAACAACTGGAGCAGCTTGCTCATGAGGAGTGGGCCAAAATACCTGCAGAGAGGTGCAGAAGTCTCATTGACAGTTACAGGAATCGTTTGATTGCAGTGATTGCCTCAAAAGGTTGTGCAACAAACTATTAAGTTAGGGGTACCATCATTTTTGTCCAGGCCTGTTCCATGAGTTCATTTTTTATATAATTCCGTTGAAGCATGGTTGAAAAGCAATGTCTGACTTTCATTGGTTAACATTCATAGAATTCTTATTTATTATTACTTTTGTCAGATTAAAGTTATTTCTGTGACCATTGTGAGTTTTTCTTTCATTGACCGAAGGGTACCAACAATTTTGTCCACGTGTGTATGTGAAGAAAATATAAATGGAAATGGGGTTGTGAAGATAATTATGTCCACCTTAAATATGTAGTTACAGTAATTGACAAAAAAAAAAAAAAACATACACCCAGTGTGGATAATTATTGTTTATTTAAAACGGCCAATTTAGATCAAATTAACCTCAAGTAATTATTATTTTGAATTTAATCAATAGAGTTTGATTAAGACAACATTAGTTAAAGTTTTTTATTTATATTGCAGTATTTAAACAGTTTTACCCATCACCACCTACTAACTCATATTGTATTTTAGGAATGTTAAAAGTCTAAGTAATATTCAATATTTCAGTGGTGAAGAGTGCAGTCTCAGTGTTGTTCACTCTGGACTGATGGAACGCAGCAAGTCAGAAACTTCAGCCCTTAACTGAAATTCCCTAAAAAATTCAACAAGAAAGGAAGTAATCAGCACTTGCAGATTTATGACATTTATAACAGTTAAGTTATATTTTAAAAAAATAATATATTGGCACATTTAATGTTCAGACTGTTATAGTGTTACATTGTCTTTGTACTGCATCCAAGAATTGAATGAATCACGTGTATTTAAGTGAAGCTTCAATAAAAACTATTCCACTTCTAGTCACTGCTTATACCTTTATTAAGATGAAAATCAAAGGATTACTTCACAATCTAACACCACCCCTGCCAGTTTCTCATGGAATGTTAGAGAACACATAATGAGAAGCTAGAGCAGCCGGTGTTAGAGTAAGTGTCAGAAAAACCAGAGCACACTAGGTTTAATTTTAATGCTATATGGGATTCAAACCTGTAACCCAAAAGGTAACAGAGCTGATATTCTAAAGTGGAATAAGTGGAAATATGAATAAATCTCATAAGTTTCTCAGGACTGTCCACCACCTCCATGGTTTATTCTCCTCACCTTTTGGTCACGCAGTACTGGTAAAGGTTTATAACTTCTTTAACCCCTGTTCATTACACTACCTGTGTAATGAACAGGGTGTCCTGCCTGGCAGTTCCAACCTTCTACCAATATGCTCACATTCTCTCCTCTGAACATGTCAAAACCACCTCAATCTGGCCTCTCTGACTTTCTCTCCCAAACATCTAACATGGGTTGTCCCTCTGATGAACTCATTCTTTATATTCATCCTTGACACTCCCACACTACCTTCAGCTCTGCCTCCAGTCTTTTCTTCAGTGCCACTGTTTCTAAGCTGTAGAGCACCACTGTCTTGAACACCTTTCCTCTCATTCTTGCTCATAGTCTTTTAGTACACAACACACGTGATACTTTTCTCCACCCGTTCCAACCTGCCTGTACACGCATCTTCACCTCCTTTTCACACTCTCGGCTACTCTGGACCGTTGACCCATTTCTTAGTCCCACACATGTATTGACTTGCTGCAGCTAACCTTCATCTCTCTGCTTTCTAGTGCGTACGTCCACCTCTCTAGATTTTCCTCCACCTGTTTCCTGCTCTTGCTACAAAGCACAATGTCATCTGCAAACATCATAGTTCATAGAGACTCCTGTCTGACCTCATCTGTCATCCTGTCCATCACCAGGGCAAACAAGTAGGGGCTCAGAGCCGATCCTTGATGCAGCTTGAACTGTCAATGTAAATAATTTTCTTTTGATTGTGTAAAGCTGCTTTGCGACAATGACAATTGTTAAAAGTGCTATACAAATAAAATGTAATTGAATTGAATTCAGTTAATGACTTCAAAAAAAGCTAACCGGAGTCAGGTGTTAGCATACCTGGAGTCTAGTTAAGAGAATGAGTTTGGAGGTGTGGACTAAAGCTATTTTAACTGATTAAAAACCACTCACTTTTGAAATTTTCTCCACAGATGAAGAATATGCTAATGTGAGTCATGCCCCCCCCCCCCCCCCCCCCCCAAAAAAAAGAGCTTTTAGAGAGTCTGTGATCAAGAATTGTTGATTTACATAAAGCTGTATAGGGTTACAAAGTGATTTTAAAGACACCAGTCTACAGTTTAGCAAAGAAATCATCAAATCTTCTTCGGTGGAACTGTGGGACTGTGGGTACTCTACCAATGAAGACTCATCAATGAGGTAAAGAACCATCCAAAGAGTTGAGGGCAGCATTGGAACTGGCTAATTTCTGTGTTCATGAGTCTACAGTAAATAAAACATTGAACAAGCAGGGTGTCCCTTCGATTATGCTTCTCCCTCTTTTCTATCCTTCACATTTTTGCATTAAAATCAGTTAAACTAAGTCCTTTCTGCTTTTGGGTAACTTTAGGTAACTACTGTCACAATTCAACTATTTATACAGCTTAAGCAACAAATGTTAGGCAGATGGACCTTTTTTTGGTGGACACGCAGGTCCAAACAAACATAAGTGTAAGGTTGCATCCAATTCCATCGGTAGATCGACACACACACTCTCAGACTCACCTGGGTTTAATACCTGCTGCTGTGATCAGTCTGTCAGCTGCGATTGTTTTCGGATCATTTTTATATTTATTAGACAAATAAACCACATCAGTAATACCTGCAGTAGAAACATCAATTTATGCAAATGTTTACTGACTCTCTCTCTCTCTCTCTCTGTTAGTTAGGTACAGTCGTAGTACTTATATTTTGATTAAATATGAAATTTTGCTATGAGACAGATTAACATTACATCTATATTTTTACTGTGTAAAATGCATGTTGCAGAGGTGTGTGTATTTTTCGTTACCCGATTGGACGATGATTTTGGCGCATTCGTTACATGGAAACAGAGTCACGTAAATAGTGCATCCCTTCACATCCATTGAGGTTTTATTCATGACAGCGTTCAGCTCTGCATGGCACACTGGAACCAACACATATTTCATTGCAGAAAAATATAAAAACCAAACATTTTAAGGTCTGATAAGCTGAAACTATTAAGGATATTATATTAGCTTTTAGATGGCATCATTGTACGTATTTACCCAACACTGAGCAGAAGACAAAAGTAAAATCCTGTCACTGGACTGTTAACTGACTTAAAAACTACAAAGGTGCCAAAACATCAGATCAGCTCTGCAACAGTTAACAGTGAAACGTAACATTTTAGAGCAGGCTGCAGTTAACTCACCGTATGGATATTTACTGTCCAGTTCGTCAACAGCTTTACGTTCCCAGGGAAAGCTGGTATTGCAGCGATTGGGCATTTTGTTATAGCCGATACCCACAACGTTCCCTTCCTGGTTAACAATGCACGCACCCACCTACGCACAAAAATTACATCATCCTAATGGATTTCCACAACATTAAGTGGAACAAAGTTGATTTCGCGATATAAACACCATTTAATCCTTTTTATTCTGTGCATTTTCTGCAAAGGTTTGACATCAGCACCTTTTTTTTTTTTTATGTGTAAGTAAAAAGGTGTAAGTAAACAAAAGGTTGACCTTCCATCATTACCATATCCTTCCATTGCCACCCCACAACACAACACAGATCTATGGTGCAGTAATCCACACCGGTTACGTACAGTGCTGGGAAAACATATTTGCCCCTTCCTAATTTATTTATTTATTTTTGCATATTTGTCACACATAATAATTAAGATCATCAAACAAAATGTAATACTGCACAAAGATAACTCAAGTAAATACAAAATGTAATTTTTAAATGATTTCATTTATGAAAGGAAAAAACACCCTTTGTGTCAACAACTGTGATTGTTAGCCACATTGGGGGGGGGTTTCAAGAATGAATGCCTTGTTTAAGGATGTTAATCGGATTTAAGTCCAGGCTAGGCCACTCCAAAAATTTCATTTTGTTGTATTGTTTTAAGCCACTCAGAGGCGGACTTGCTGGTGTGTTTCGAATCATTGTCCTTCTACATAACCTAAGGGCACTTGAGCTTTACTGTATGTCACAAACTGATGGCTGAACATTCTCCTTCAAGATTTTCTAGTAGAGTGCAGAATACATGGTTCCATCAATTACAGCACGTCGTCCATGTCCTGGAGCTACAAAGCCCTAGACCATCACACTACCACCACAATGTGTGACTGTTTGTATGATGTTCCTTGCTGTGTTAGTTTTAGGCCAGATGTACAGTGGAACATCGGATTGCGAGCAATGTGGTTTGCTAACGTTCCACAAGACAAGCAAAAATTCTTAATACTTTTTAACAAACAAGTCTTGGTTTACAAATACCAAGTATCATGTAGCATGCATTCGAATCTTGTTTTGACGCCGATGTCACATGATCACAACTAAGCCAATGATTTCTCTCTAGCTCGCTTTAGGGTACTCCTTAGCACGAATTGTGGGTAATCGTCTCCTCTGCTCGGTCTTAGCTCTCACTGGTATAAGCTAAATAATTGTTTTGATTGTGTAAAGCTGCTTTGCGACATCGAAAATTGTTAAAAGCGCTATACAAATAAAATTGAATTGAATTATCAATCCGTGCATGCCCGTACTGTTTACTGTAACACTGTGACCATGCGTTTGTGCCTGTGTGCACACACACACACACACACACACACACACACACACACACACACACACACACACACACAGCGCTGTGCATGCACAAACACTAACAGAAACACTTATCTGTCTGGATTAATTTTTACTTTTTTCAAAGGTAAAGCACCGGTTAATTTGTTTTGCAAGTAAAACATATTTTATTTTGTGTTTGTATTTGTGTGTTTTTAAAGCGCACAAACTGTTATAACACACATTAAAGAAAGTCTCATTAGGCAGGTTAAAGATCCATTCTCTCTCTCTCTTTGTGTGTCAGCCTGCACAATTCAGTGTTTGCTCATGCGTCATTGAACACTGTGCCCCTTCACACATACCCCTCCTCCTTTCACCTTCAAACACACACACACTCTTAATGGAAACACTGCTCTGTCGCGATTATTTTCAAAGGTAGAGTGCAGATTAGTTTGTTTTATTTATACTTTACAGCAGTGAGTCTGTTAGTGTGCGCTCACTCAAGTGTCATTAGTGATGTTTTTTGTTAATTTTCCCAATAAAACAGTGTGTGTGTGTGTCTGTGTGCACAAACACTAGCAAACACTTATCTATTTGGATATATTTTTATTTTTTTAAAGGTAAAGTGCAGGTTAGTTTGTTTTATTTTTACTTTATATTTTGTATTTTAATTTTTGAATGAATACTTTGAGTTTCCATTATGTATTATGGGAAATTCGCTTTGATGTACGAGTGTTTTGAAACACGAGCTCACTTCCAGAATTAATTATGTTCGTAATCCAAGGTTTCACTATAACCTTTAAAAACTTTTGCCTCATCAGTCCACAGAATATTTGCCCAAAGGCATAGTCAAGATGTTTTTTTTTTTTTTTGTAAATGTGAGTCGAGTCTTGTGTTCTTTTTGGTCAGCTTCTGGAATTTTCCAATGAATGCCTTTTTAACTGAGTGAGGACTGCAATTCATTAAATTTACATTTACAGAATTTGGCAGATGCCCTTATCAAAATAAGAATTCTTTTATCTCATTATACTCCTGAGCAATTGAGGCTCACATAGGGCCAGGCAGGTTTGGACAGCTTTTTTGTTTAAAACATCATTTAAAAATCATTGTTTAAAACTGCATTTTGTATTTACACTGATTGTCTTTGTGCAATATTGACATTGGTTTAATGATCTTAATAATTTAAGTGTTACAGCAGTGGTGAGCCACCCTTTTAAATCTCCAAATAAAGATAAACCCTTTACTCCCATTGGTCTTTGTTGACCTTATAGAAAGGCAGTAATAAGGGGGTTACAAGTGGAGGACTTAGTTTAAACTATGTAATACCTTTGTGCTAGGATCAGGGCTCTTCTTGGCAAAGAGCAGGGCAACAGTCATAAAATATACATCATCAGCTGCCCTGTAGGGGTTTGAGAAAAAAAGAGTGACGATGTTATGACATCCTGACTGCCATCACAGCAAACATGGTTATATCATTTATACAGTATATTGTTAGGTTCATTCTACTTTTTATAGTTACTGAAAATAAAAAAGCTCTGGATCTGAATATGAAACATTGATTATAAAATAGCAAACCTGCTAATAAACCACACAGTTAACTAGTCTCTAGAGTAACTAAATTAAAAAGAAAAATCACCATGAAAACACATTGCAGGGCGTACACACACACACGCGCGCGCGCACACACATGCGCACACACTGTTACTTTTAGTCATACACTACAGGCAATTTGGAGACACCAATAAACTTAGATGACATGTCTTTAAACTGTGTGAAGAAATCAGAGAATCCAGAGAGAACAAGCAAACTCCACTTACCTGTTTTTTAAGTGACTAAAATCACAACTTGTAATTTCCTTTGGGATCAATAAAGCACCTATCCATCAACATATCCATCCATCTAGCCATCTATCTATCCATCTACTGTATATATTTAGATATGCATTATGCACTGAATAAAACATGAAAAATGTTTACATTCTAATGCAGAGATCACCACTAGCTTGGTGTGTGTGAGACAGGTAAGCAAGATCTGTACTTTAACTTTTATGCAGTCATAATGTTCAATTTTTTAGGGAGCAAATCTTTTGCGGCAGCTACAATGTGCATGATTACCATACAAAAGCACAGAGCACAAAGTGCTGTTCAATACATCATCCAGAAATAGACATATGGCACGACTGAAAACCTACCAAGACATGGCCATCTTTTATAAATATGATGAGGGACTTCCATTCCAACTTGTAAAATAATTACGTGTAAGATCATAACTAGAACAGTCAAACCTTGAATTGCGTGAATAATTTGTTCCGGAAGAGTGCTTGTATATAAAAACATTCATATATCAAAGCAAATTTCCCCATAAAAAATAATGGAAATGCCGATGATTCATTCACACAACCGAAAACCATATATATAAAAAATAATTGATACAAAATATAAAGTAAAAATAAAAATTTACCTGCACTTTACCTTTAAAAAGAATCCTGACAGTGCAGTGTTTCCGTGTGTGTGTGTGTGTGTGAGTGTGTGTCTGTATGCGTGTGCACATGTGTATGAAGCTGAAGTAAGAGGAGAGGAGGAATGGGGCAACTGTTTAACATGACACTCCCCTTCCCCTCTTCTGTCTTATTTGAGAGGAAAGAGGGGGCTAGTGTGTAGGATGACTTTCAAACACATACACACACACACTAACGGAAACACTGCTCTGTCTAGAAACTTTTTTAACAAGGAACCTGTCTAATGACTCTTGCATATGCGCACACATTAATGGAATCACTGCTGTAAAGTAAAAATAAAACAAAAACACACACACACGCGCGCACACTTTAACATAAACACTGCTCTTTCGGGAAACTTCTTTAACAATGAACCTCTCTAATGACACTTGTGTGCACACACACACGGACACACACACACATAGAATCACAATCATCTTGCTGCAATAACAGTTTGTCAGGGTAAGTTCCTACCAGCGCTGCACTAGACTTTAGATATTTACTCATACTTCCTCACAGATTAGCTCCAGATTGGTTAGCTTTTGGGTTTTACCTGCAATCCTAAGTGCCACTGCCTCTGGACTTTCACCTGGCCAGTTTTATTTCCTGTTGTTTTTTCGGACAGAATGAAAGGGAAAGTTTACAAGACGGTAGTATTGCCAGCAAAGTTGTACGGTTTGGAGACATTGCCACTGACAAAGAGACATGAAAGCTGAGCAGAGCTGGAGGTGGCAGAGCTGAATATGCTGTGATTTGCTTTGGAAGTAACTATAGGTTTTTTGGACATGTACAGAGGAGGGATGAGCCCTCTGAGCCACCACCGCCCCCATTATGGTAGACATTAGATTAACTTCAGAGTTAGATGGAAACAAATGGTCCGCTGTGGTGACCCCTGATGATAGCAGCCGAGAGATAAAGAAATTGTTTTTGGGACATGAAGTTTCGCATAATCTTTTATTAGCAATCCTGATCAGAGGCCAGGAGTAGGTCATGTACCACCTGAACCAGGTCTGCCTCTGTGCTATGATGAGGCCTAAATCCTGACTGATTGTACTACATGACATAACAAACCTAAAAGTCTTAAACTATCACCAATTAGACTATGACAGTAATATGCACAGAAATATCCCAAGCTTACTGCATATGTGGTTCTGGTGGTGCCATGTCCTTGCAAGGTTTTTTGCTTCTACTAGCCATCACACGACTTTGACTTTCCTTCCTCTGGGGAGAAATAAAAATGAATTCATTTCTACAACCTTGTGACTAGCACATGTATGACAAATATACAGTTTGACTTAAAGTCTTGAGGCTGCCTTTATTTCCTTATATTAAATTAAATAAAAATAATAAAGATATTATAATGAAGCAAACTTTTTTTTTTTTTTTTTTTTTACATTTTATCGGTTTGTTTTTTTGTAAGATACAATATAAAACCTGTTTGTTTATGTAAGAACCTCAGCAGCAACCTCAATTCCCCTCTCATCTGTTTCAACCACTTAGCATTCAGTATCAGAAGTATACAAATCACCGGCCTGATCGTTTGGTAAGTCTTGCTTTCCTGTGAAGGTCTTCATCGGAGCAAGTTTTCTCATGGTGCTTGATGGGTTTTGCGACACAATTTCTTGCAAGAAATTCATTACCTAATTTCATATGTTTTATTTTGTAGTTTTGAGAAACAAATCTAGCATTTTTCTAAAATGTAGAAAATTACCCACAAAAAAATAATCTGTATTTGTTTTCCCGAATTGCTTTGCAACAAGAGAAATCAAACCTTTTGGATCGCCCTGTTGTAAGAAAATGATTATTACACTTTTCTGGCATGGATTACTTACCTACAACAGAATGTGTGTTATTTCTAGCATATAAGAAACTTCACTTTTTTTTTTATCTCTTACAAATACTGACACTATAACATAAATAGCAATGTTAATTTAAATAACTTACCTTTTGATTTATAGGTGATTATAAAAGATACGGAACTGTTTATTGTTCTATCCAGGTAACACTAACCTCAGGAGTTCATTGAGGATTTGGAGATGTGAAACAAGGAAGCGCTATTTAAAGACTCCTGGGGTCATTAAAAAATACAGAGATCTGATGATAGATTCAGGGTGTAACAATGTATCTAACCACTCCTTCAAAAAAAATATTTTTAGAATGAGTTATGCACTGGGATGATCGAAATGAACATTAAAGGCTTATTATAACAATAGTTTCAGCAGAAAGATACAGTACCTGCATACACACACACACACACATTGCTGTGCAAGACTATATTATCATCTCTGGAATTCATTTAGGATATTTGCCTGAATGATAAATGATAAATACACATACTCTTTCTGTCAGTATTTGTAATTTTATTTTATAATGAATTAAAAACTATTGATTAGCATGTTTTTTAAAAGACTCTCTAAATATGTTAAAAAATTCTTTCTTGCATAAATAACCCATAATAAATGAGTACATACCAGCAAAATTGCTGTGCTACAACTTTTTGTCTAAGATCTTGGAGATATAGGGGAGATTTGATATTGGCCCTGATTTGGACAGCTGACAGGGGTCAAGGTCAGGTTTCTTAATTAGGTGTTTAGGAATTTCTAGGTTAAACGATTGATGGAAAAGAAGTAGCCACTGCTGAGTTAAAAATTGAGTATATGAGTAGAAATAAGTATATATTTTAACAGAGTTTTAGTTTCTGTATGAATGAACACGTAGTTACAGGATCTAGTACACAGATTGATGATTTTGCTGCAGATATTAGTGTAATTAGTTCAGTCTCTTTAAGGGGAGTAAAATTGTTTCAGCTATCAAGGAGACATGCACACAAAGAGAAATAGACATTTCCAAATTTTGACAACATATTCAAATGGATTCAAATGGGAGCTTCTAACTTTTTTATATTATTCCTATTAATAGTCTTGTCTTAAGGTCAAGGCAGTCGCCTAAGCATTTCACTGCATATCGTACTGTGTATGACTGTGTATGTGACAAATAAAATTTGAATTTGATATAGATTTTATAAATGATTGTACAAAAGCTCCTGCCAAACACGCTGTAGCATATCTTGCGTAACATTCTCCAGCGCCTCAATGATTCTCTGCGCGAGTTCCTTTAGACTTGTAGGAAGAGGGGTCATTTTTAAGGGTGCTAATACCTCCGCACTTTGTGAAATCATTTAGGTAGCACCAGTATGGTATCAGGGCCAAAGAAAAAGTGAAAAAAGAGAGAAAGAGAAAGAAAGACAGACAAGCATGCAGAAAGTCAAGAGACACAGGCACTCTGTCACAAACTAACTGTAAATGAACCAGAAGACTAGCAGTTAGCCCTGTAGCATGGATGGTAAACCCAAACGTGGAAGTAGCGCGAGCAGGCAGGATAAGCACGCTGGTTATTTTTAGAACTCTCCCGAAGCGAGAGCAAGAGTTTACACAAAGAAACCCACGTTCTGAATACACACTCCCAATCAAAAGCAAAACCATGGGTGAAGTAGTGAAGGGTTTGAGTTGAGATGTATGGAATACCGGATGGATCCGGAGCGCCGCAGACAGCTGGAGCCGGTAGATGACAGGGTTAATCCGGAGGTTGGCGCAGTATGGTCCAATGAATCTTGGTGATAACTTCCGTGATTCTGTCTGCAGGTGTAGGTTTTTTGTTGATAGCCATATCTTGTCACCTACTTGGTACATTCGTCCCAGTGGGTGTCGACGGCGATGTTGAAGAGTGTAGCGGGTGTTAGCGTGTTGGATTGCATCGTTTGCTCATCTCCAGAGCCGTCGACACCGGCGAAACCAACTGTTTGGCCGACGGTGCTTCATCCTTGTACCGGTCGCGTTAGGAGTGCGCATGACACACTCGGTAAGAGCATAGGCTCATACATGCTTAATATTTATCACTTTGTTCTCTTACTGGAAACTAGGCCAAAAATGTTTTACATTTGGTGTAACTTTCTTTGTTAAATTAATAACAATACAAACAAGAGAAGGAAGTCAACCACCTTCTCGGTCCTATAGCACAGTATTTTTTTATATGAGGAATCAAATACACATTAGGGCCAAATGTTTGTGCACCTCTGACCATTACACCCATATGGTGCTATTCTCCAAACAAGTACCTCCAAAGTAGAAACACATGTCTTGGCATGCGGTAGCAAAACTGTGATAGTGGCCTGGAATGTTACAGCTGGACTGGAAGAACCTGAGTGTCCTGCAGACACTACAGAAGCATGTGTCAAAAGGAAAGGTGCCTACTGCCTTACTCTCATTCCTGCTCTTTACATCATTTAGTGTCCTTGAGTCGATTGTATAAGAAACTGGTAAAATGATATGAATCAAAATTATATGAAACAAAAAGGTAAAGTTGAGTGACAGGTCACAAACAGAGCAAACCTGTGACTAAATAATACATTTACATTTACGCATTTGGCAGACGCTCTTATCCAGAGGGACTTACAAAAAGTGCTTTAAAATTTACATCACTGGATAGATACTTACACTGGGTTAACTCGGTCAATAACTAAGTGCCATTAGTCCAACACAACTGGGAAGAGGTTTTTTTTTTGGGGGGGGGAGCATTAGATACGTTTTGAGTTGTCGTTTAAAGATAGTCAAAGTCTCTTCTGTATGGACATCTAGAGGAAGTTCGTTCCACCACCTAGGTACCAGAACAGAAAAGAGTCTGGATGAATGTCGCCCTCGATCCCTGAGAGATGGTGGGACGAGGCGAGCAGTGCTGGAGGATCGGAGGGAACGCGGCGCAGTGCGTGGTGTGATTAGAGCAGAGAGGTAAGTGGGTGCTGGGCCATTTTTAGCTTTGTAGGCAAGCATCAGTGTTTTGAATTTTTTTTTTGCCAGTGCAGGGAGCGGAGGAGTGGGGTGGTGTGGGAGAACTTGGGAAGGTTGAAAACGAGACGTGCTGCTGCATTCTGGATCAGTTGCAGAGGACGAGTCGTGCACAGAGGCAGGCCAGTCAGGAGTGAGTTGCAGTAGTCCAGTCTTGAAAGAACAAGGGAACAAGCACTTGAGTAGCCTGTGAAGAAAGAAATGGGTGGATTCTTCTGATACTGTAAAGAAGAAATCTACAAGAGCGAGTAAGGTTAGCGATGGGTGGGGAAAATGACAGATGATTGTCCACGGTTACCCCAAGATTGCGGGCAGTGGCTGAAGGAGTGATTTGATTGTTGTCCAGGGATATCACAAGATCTTGACCTGGAGATGAATCACCAGGGATGAACAACAGTTCGGTTTTACTCAGATTGAGTTTCAGCTGATGAGCTGCCATCCAGGATGAGATGTCTGCCAGACATGCTGAGATCCGGGTGGAAACCTCAGTGTCAGAGGGAGGAAAGGAGAGAATAAGTTGAGTGTCATCTGCATAACAATGGTATGAAAATCCATGCGATGATATGACCTTACCAAGAGACCGGGTATAGAGGGAGAACAGGAGGGGACCAAGTACTGAGCCCTGCGGGACACCAGTAGAGAGTCTACATGTGGCAGATGTAGATCCCCTCCATGTCACCTCATACGACCTATCTTCTAGGAAAGAAGCAAACCATTGCCACGCTGTTCCACAAATTCCAAGGCTTGTAAGAATAGATAATAGAATCACTGTGTCAAATGCAGCTGACAGGTCCAGGAGGATCAGGACAGATGACAGTTTAGCAGACCTAGCAGCATGGAGCTTCTCAGTGACTGACAGAACGGCAGACTCTGTGGAATGTGCCACTTTGAATTCAGATTTGTTGGGATCATTAAGGTTGTTCTGTGAGAGATAAAGAGACATTCAGTCCTTTCAAGAATTTTGGATATAAAAGAGAGAAGAAGTGATACTGGACGATAGTTGTTAACTTCTGATGGGTCCAGGCAGGGTTTCTTGAGGATGGGGATAACCCTTGCCTTCTTAAAAGCAGCAGTACAGCAGCAATACAATCCTAAGGTGCTGAATACAAAACACGAAGATATGCATTGATGTGTATTTTCTTGTATGCACTAAATTTTGATATTCCATAAATCAATGAACAGGTCGCCCTGGGTGGTGAGCCGATATTTCAACAAAAATATTGGCTTTCAAAAACAAACAAAAATGACTTTTTATACAACAGTTGGTAATTGTGCTTTTTGGGTTATCAGACATTGGACACCTCAACCTTTGCCAGGAAAATTCCTGTTTCCTGAGTCGATTGAATTCTGTGTGAATTAGCATTTTTTTTACTCACTAAAGACGAATACCTCTGCACTTTGTGCAATCATTTAGGTAGCACCAGTAAGATATCAGGGGCAAAGAAAAAGAAAGTAAAGAAAAAGAGAAAAAGGAAAGACAGACAGACAGACAGACAGACAGACACACAGACACACAGACACACAGACAGACAGACGAGCGTGCAGAAAGTCAAGAGACACAGGCAAAGACTCGGTAAGAGCATAGGCACCGAGAAGTTTTATTTTTAGTTTCCAGAAACCCATCCGTTCTCGCACAGGCGGCGGAGCTCTGTTTATTTTGTTTTTTCAGTTTTCTTTTGTTTCCTTTTGTTTATCCATTAATAAGACCACACTATCTCCAAACTGGAAGGTCTTTCTGTGCATGTCATAAACACATTAGGGCTCTAATAAACATTATAAGATCTCGTGGTGTGGCTCTCCATACAGCATAGCATAAAAGAATGATAGCACCACCAGAAGAGCCCGTGGGCTTAGAACGGGTGCATGACATAATTGAGGGTCAAGCAAGAATAAGCATGAGGAAGCCCTAACCGTTTTAATTTTGGAGATGCTCGGGATTAATAAACACCTCAAGCAGATTTTTGGGCAGTTCGAGGTATGTGCCACTTCTCAATTCGCTCCCCCGGATCAGTGGTTCAATTACCTCTTCTGGTGGCCGTAACATCTAAACAGGGTTGCATTTATGGCGTCTTTGCTCACAGGCAGAGCACTAGAGTGGGCAAGTGCAGTATGGCAGCATCTCCTCTCAGATCATACCACCCTGAGTGCCTTCAGGGCCACCTTTCACCATCTGCATACATTGAGCAGTGTAGTGTCACCCCTCCCTTCCATTCATCAAGCGGGCCGTGTGGTTGCAGTCGAGTTTCATACCTAGGCCACCAGTTCAGGGATGATGCAGCCTTTATGGCTGCATATACACAAGGGCCAATATATACAGTAAGGGCTGAGTGGTGGAAAGGTGAGCTAGCCATACGTGATCCTCCGAAGGATCTGAAGGAGTTATATAGGCTAGCCATCCAGGTAGATAACCATCTTCATGAGCATCAGGCTGGATGTTCTGGCAGCTCCAGGCATGGAACATCTCCACCCCTCAAAAGCTGCTTCAAATGCCTAGCCACTCGCTCCCCCAGCTATAGGCACAAAGTCTGCCTATGGAGACAAAGCCTGAGGCTTCATATCTGATTATTTAGAGCCTGAAGAAGACCTAGAACCTGAAGACATGGTAGAGCCCAGGCAGATTTTGCCAGGCTTGTCCCTTATTGTAGTGGCCCACAAGGCTTCCAGAGGGCAAGCAACTCCCATGGTGCAGCAAGCCACAGACTTGACCAGGTGGCGGGGGGGGGGGGGGGGGGGGGGGGGTCATTTCCACCCAAAACCTCATCATGCAGGGCTCTTCCTACCTGCTACACTAGGGACGGGATCCAGAGAGCCCAAACGGCATTGTTAATCAATTTAGGGGCCATGGAAAATTTTATTAATGGAAGGCTAGTTGCGGCACTGGGCATTTCAGTTAGCTCGTTCCTTTCTGCCATCCCATTGGTCTCCCTGGCCGGCCAGCTGTTTAAGTTAAGTTACGTGATGCAAAGGATGGCCCCAATTATTCTACGGCTCAGACGTCATTCTGAGCGAATGGCATTTCTGGTAATTGGGGTGCCAGAACAGACAATAGTGCTGGGGTGCCGTTCAGTATCGAACTGAGGATGTCAGTGCGCTCTAAGCTGCTCCAGTACCGCTTAATACCATTCCTTAGGGCCATTGGGATGTAAAACCCTGTCGTCATCCCAAACCAGTCTAGACTTTGCACCTTATTCCTGCCAATGCACCCATCAATAGTGACCAATAAGGTAACACTGATAAGGTATCAGGGCCAAAAAAAAGAAGAAAAAGAAAGACAGACAGACCGACAGACAAGGGCACAGAAAGTCGAGAGACAAAGGCAAAGACCAACCTCTGGCTCACTAAGAAGGGGGAGAGAGAGAAAGTTAGAGAGAGTGACACACATCTGTTTAGTGTGCATTCTCAATTTAAAGTGTAAGAGCACAAAGATACAAACTCTCTCGTATAAATGGGCATAAATCCTGAGAGGATCACAAGTTTTATTTTTAGTTTCCAGAGAATCGTCCGTTCTCGCGCAGGAGGCGGAGTTTGTTTAATTGTGTGTTCTTCTTCAAAAGGGAAGGTCTTCCCGTGAATGTCATAAGCACTCTCACAGCCTCCTATTTCACTGACCCCCAGATCTGGTGCATTAATATTCACCAGATCTGTATCTGTAATCTGTAACAAAACTACTTTCTTCTATGTAATCGTGTATTAGGTGAAACACTATTCAATGATCTTAATATATATATATATTTTAAATGCTATTCTAGCGCCATTAGATAATGTGAGGACAATTCTCGGTAGAAAGTGCAAGAATGAGATCTAAACAACAGATGAATGGAACGACAAACAGGGTAACTTTTAAAAAGCAAAAGTCTGGAAAAAAGGGAAAACAAGCAGCTATTTTTTTTAACCAATTTTTTTTTTATTGAGGCTTTTACTTAAGTGCAGTTACATTGTTACATTTAGTAACATTTAGTAACTCAGGTTAAGTGACATTCAGTTCAGCTTTTCATTCATTATTCCTCTACAAAATGTCACCTTTATGGGTTTAGGTGCTATTTTTTCATGCATGTATTCAATAAAATGCCATGTATTTCAACTTATTTCAGTATTTTTAGAATACAGTGGAACTTGTGGGTAACACGATTTGCGAGCGTTTTGCAAGACGAGCAAAGATTTTTAATACATTTTGACTTGAAAATCGAGCAAGTCTTGAAAACGAGTATCATGTAGCACGCATGCGCTTCTTGTTTTGACGCCGAGCGTCATGTGATCACAACAGAGCCAATGGTTTTTCTCTCTCTCTTGAGCAGAGGAATTGAGAATTTTCCCGATACATTTGGTGTGCGCGTGTGTGAAATTTAAATAAGAGAGCGGGAAGGGTTACGGTGTAAGACTAGAAGAGAGAGAGGGGAGGGGCTCATTCCTCCTCTCCTTTTACTTTGCAAACACACACACAGCGACTGCTCGCACAAACGGAAACACTTATATGTCGAGATTTATTTTTACTTTTTTAAAGGTAAAGTGCAGGTTAATTAGTCTTATTTTTATTTTATATTAATTTGTATTGATAATTTTTATTAATCCAATTTTTATCTTTTTTTAAATACAATTTAAATTTTATGTATTTATTTTTTGGGCTGTGGAACGAATAATTTAAGTTTACATTATTTAATGGGAAAATTTGAGTTGGTGTACCAGTGTTTTGATATACGAGCCCCAGAGCAAATTATGTTTGTAATCCAAGGTTCCACTGTAATGTAAAGATTGCATAGCAGGTTAGTGAATCAAATATGTCAGTATTTCAGCAAGTGTTTTCAAAAATATATGTGGAGTGTCATAAATCTGGTTCAGTAATGCACTCTTCAGTAAACCTGAGAGCAACCTGATGCCCAAGTCTATTATTCTGGAACAATTTAAGTATTAATTTAAAACACATTTAAATACATTTATTATTTAATACATAGATTTTGATGAATGTTCTAAATTGACCATTTATAATGCTTTTAAGGGTATTTTTGTTGTAGCGCATCTTTATGTATTTCCTTAAATGATGACTCAAGTATGCACCATAGCCAAAAGTTTGTGCACCCCTGACCTAGGTGCTGTTCTCCGAACAAGTACCACCAAATGAGAAACACATAATTGAACAGAATGTTCACAACATGGAATGTTATAGCTGGACTGGAAGAACTTGAGTGTCCTGCATACACTACAAAAGCATGTGTCAGAAGGGAAGGTTCCTCCTGCCTTACCCTCATTCTTACTTTCTTCATCATTTAATGTAATTGAGTTAGATCGTTTTACCTGTATAAGAAACAGGTAAAATGATATGAATCGTCCAAGTTGAGTGACAGTTCACAAACAAAGAACAGAGCACACCTGTGACTAAATAATACAATCCTAAGGTGCTGTGAAACTCCCTGAGAATAGAAAAACATGAAGATATCCATTGATGTGCATTTTCTTGGATGCACTACATTTTGATATTCCAAGAATCACTGAACAGGTCACCCTGGGAGCTAAGCTAAAACTTTAACAAAATATTGCCTTTCAAAAACAAAAATGTCTTGTTATACAACAGTTGTTAATTTAGCTTTTTGGTCGTCATACACTGGACACAAGCTTCACCAGGGGAAAAACTCCTTAGAAACTACAAAAAGTCAATTGACTCCTGTGGGGATTAAACATTTTTTTTTACTCATCAAAGACGAATTTAAGATTATTTTGATATTACTCATTTCATCAAACAAAGACAACTAGGTGACTAGGCTACTGTAATGTTAACTCTTACTCAATTAAGGTAAGGAAGCCCAGAGCACAACACTACTAACACACACACACACACACACACACACACACACACACACACACACACACATACACACACACTATTAGCAATTTGGGAATGGTACAGTAATTAGCCTACTCTGCAGTCTTGGGACTGTGGGAACGAGATCTAAACAGTCTGAAAAAAAGGGAAAAAAGGCAGTAAAAATCTGAGTTATATGCATTTTATATATATATATATATATATATATATATATATATATATATATATATATATATATATATATATATATATATATATTTTTTTTTTTTTTTTTTTTTTTTTTTAATAACCTATTTGTTTTATTTAGGTTTAAACTTACCTTATTTGATGTTGCCACAAGTGCAGTGACATTGTTCAGTGACAATATGCCGCTTTTTGTCATGGGTCTAGCTGGTGGTACTGGCTGGCTAGACCGGCTGATGTAGTTGCCGTGGGCATATAGGGTAGGCAGGAAGGCAGAAGGGTTGTTGAACAGAAATAGTCTTTATTTACAACTCAATAAACAGACAAACAAAGGAACCAAAACAACAGGAGACAGGGTCAGTGACTCCAGGCTTTTCCTTAATGCTTCATTATAAATTGTTGGTGATTCTGAATATCCCTGACATAATCTCGTGAACGTATATGATTTCCCCTTAAATGAAAATGCAAACCAGTACTGGCTGTCAGGGTGAACAGGAACACTAAAAAATGCATTAGCCAAATCTACAACTGAAAACCACTTGCTCCCCGGTGGGATTTGTGCTAGGATAGTGTACGGATTTGGGACATTTGGAGCTTGTGGTATTACTGCATCATTTACTGCTTGAAGATCCTGCACAAATCTCCAGTCTTCAGGCTCACCTGGAATTTTTGCTTTTTTCACTGGAAAGATTGGTGTTCTAACTGGTGAGTGTTCACATGGAATTATCACTCCAGCTTTTAGTAAGGAATTAAACACGGGTGTGATGCCCTCTATTGCCTCAGGTTTCAGTGGGTACTGTGTTTTACAAGGCCTATAATCTGACTTTGGTTTAATTCTCACCGGTTCAACATCACATATGAGTCCCACGTCATGTTTTCCCTTTGCCCAAAGGCTCTCTGGCACTCTGGTTTTTAGCCTTGGGTCACTTATGTGGGAAACTCCAATACACTCCCTTGTGATTTAATGTTGACACCGGAATTATCTCTACAGCTCTCTTAGCTTCTACCAACCAGTTCAGGCCGACCTTGTATGTATTCATTGTTTTGCTATACCAAGTCTCTGTGTCTCCTACAAGAACCCAATCATTTACTCTGAGGTTATTCAACACCCACGGTCCCAATTCTTGCCATTCATTGTTACTGTTGGATAATGACACATGAGGGTGTGACCCTTCTATGGTAAATGGGTGTGGCATCCCAGCTCTTACACTTATTTTAGAAAGGTCTATGGATACTGCACATCTGTGTTGGTCCCAATATAGATCTTGAAACAACAGCATGTCTAGGTTTTGTAGTTCTCTAAACCATTCACTCTCATACGTATTGTCAGGACCCTCAAAATGAATGTGTGCAGTACAGTGCAAATCATGTTTGGACATAAAGCTTGTGTTAGTAGTGTTAATACGGTCATGTGTTGCTTTCATGAGCGTCTGGTTCACTGAACTCGCAATAGATTGAGCCCATGTCCACTCATAAACATACATCAATGGCCTGGTGTCATATTTCACCCCCTGAATTTCTACTTCATTTTGCTCCACTACTTTTAGCCCTCCTGGGGTACTAATTAAACTCAATCCCAATTTGTTTATTAAATCACGCCCTAAGAGATTAATAGGACAACAATTAGAAAGTAAAAATGCAAATTTGAATTTTTCTCCTTGATTAGTTTGACACTTGAGGGGTGTAGAAAATGTTTCTTTTACCAGGACACCAGATGCCCCTACTGAGTTCAGGTACCGTCCACTCATTTTTACTGGTACATTTAGCTGACTGGTTTTAATCACAGAATTTCCTGCTCCAGAATCTACCAGAAACATAAGCTCCTCTCCTTCAACCTTCAACATATACACAGGCATTTGCTTATATGACTCTTCACCATACCTTACATAGGTGCCAAGAGGTTCTGGCACATTTTCTAATCTTAATATGGTTTGTGAAATCAGTTCAGAAAGATTAGTAGAAGAGGTTAGCTCTAGCGAAGCTTCATTGCAAAGCATTAAAGGTTTTGACTCACCCTCGCCTTCGGGTCTGCTCCCCGCGTCCCCAGCCTCTTTCTGTCAGTTTCCATTCTGCTCCTCACTAGATTTTCCCTCTCCTCGGCTCCTTCTCGGACAGTCTCTAAACCAATGATCTTCACTCCCGCACACAAAACAGCCATCTGTTCTCCCACGACCGCGTCCGCCTCTGCCTCTTCCGCGTCTCCTGTACTGTATTCCCGCAGTTTGTTTTACCATCTGCAGCATGGCCAGCTGAGCACTGTGACTCTGGTCTTCTTTCTTCTTACTGCGCTTGTCCTTTTCATGTGCTACCAGCTTTTCCGCATGTACTGCATGTTGTTCAATGAGACCAAGTTTGCCAGTGTCCCAGCCAACGCACGTGTTTTTCACCTTTTGAGCAATGTCCTCCTGTAATCCATTTACGAAACTGTTCCTCAGGTGTGCTTCATATGGCGTGATTGCTGCCACAGACATGTCTGCAGGCCTCTCCAGTCCGCAGTTTGCGTCATGTAGCTCAGTGAGGCGGGTGAGATATTGTGACACGCTCTCTCCTGGTTGTTGTTTACACATTGCTATTTTAGTCATGTCCATTTTCACTGGGAACGCTTCTTTACACGCTGTTGAAAGGCTCACCACGAAACCATTGAATGCTTGGTTTTCTCTGTGATCAGCCTGAGCTCTCCGTGCGAAAACATTGTCCATTGGCCAGGAATACTTAATCTTTGCAAAATCCGCACCCAATTTTCTTCCCAAAAGTCGACGCATTTCATGAGATGTCGGGCGGAACTCTGCACAAAATCTGCTCATTTCATCACCGAATTTCTGTCCTCCCACCTCTCTCGGGTCTGGGAGTTGTCCATGTGCACTTTCGATATCCTTTATTGTCCATGGTCGGTGAACGAGCATTGCTGTGCCATCTGCCCCCGCAACTTCTACCATTGGAGCAGTGATCACTTGACGAAGATCTCCTGTAGCTCCTAGGTGTTCCTCTCTCTCGTCCTCGATGTCATCAGGTAATGGTTGTAGATCAGCCTTTTCCCTTTTCAGCTGGGCCTTGGTTGAGTATGTGATGAAATTGGAGACAGAGCTGCGCTTGCTGTGCGGGGGCCTGAGGTCTGTCGAGAAGTTCCTTGTCCATCTTGTCTTGCCGGATCCGCTGAAGGGGCTGACTGTTGAGGAACTGGGGGTCGCGGGGGGGCAGCCGTCCAGGTCGGGATCTGAAACAGACTTAACACACTGGAAGGAATCAATGTTTTGTGCTTGCGTTTTAGGCTGTGTGCGTTTTTCTCCAAGTTCTGCCTCTGTTTTCCACATATTAAATCCTACCCAATTAATGTTTACTCTGTTTTTCTTTTTTTTATTTAGATTCTCAATCTCTTTTTGTTGTTTCCCTGCTTCAGGAAAGCCACACTCCTTAATCCACATTTCTACTTGGGTCACAGCCTCAGGGCCATAATTTCTAAACATAAATTGGATGTTTGGTTTATCACAGCTCCATGTAGTCTTTTCTTTAGTTTTGCTGTTACCCATGATTTTTACTGGTCAAATTTACATGCCACTACCTCACAGTGAACTCACAGTCCTCTTGACAGCTACCTGTGCACCTTGCACACAGACTTGTTTTTACCTCCGGAGGTCCTTACCTGAGCGCGTCCGCTGCAGGGCCAGTTTTCATAAACTGACAAAACCCAGTACCCACTCTCTTCCTTTTTTGTGCACCTTGCACTTTTTTGGGTACTCACGGGTCCCTTACCCGTATGATAGATCCAAGTCTAAATCTATCTTCTTCACTGTGAGAAAGCGCACTCCTTACCTAATTATTGACAACTTAAAGAAAAAATTTCCTTACCACACAATTTAAGTTCTCATTCCGGTGTTGAGGCGACAAGGCGAATCCCCGGTCCTCTCACGCTAGGGTGTCAATTAGGCGTTCGAGATGAAGTGAAAGGCCTCCAAGGCGCCAGCGCGCATGCGCCTCCCCGGGATTCTCCAATGCCTTCCTCAAACACGGAACGTTGCCGACTACGCCAAGTATTGTGGTGGAAATTCTGTAAATATTATAAAGACAAGCAATTCATACACTGGGTAAGAGCAAAGTCACAAAGGTTTTATTTTATACTTCTGCAGAAGGACCAGTCTCATACAGCAAACAATTGCAGCATGGAGAAAGGTAAAGACTTTCTCTCAGCTGCCCTATTTTATACACAAACATCTCTGCTAACATAATCAACATTCAAATTCACAACTCTTTATCTGACCCAGACCAGATGTCCATACCTTATCATTTATTCAGGGACAATTACAATCAGGTTGTTTCTGTTCTATTCTCGGCCTTGTGTTTCTAAGCTTCAGCAAGTTTAAAGCATCTATAGTCTACGTGGCACAATTACAAATTAATACATAATTAAAATGTGATTTTTCCATTACACAAACTAAAACTAGGGCTCAGGAAAAACACAGGAAGGAAAGGATCTGAACACAGGGAACCAGAACCTATTTGTTTTATTTAGGTTTAAACTTACCTTATTTGATGTTGCCACAAGTGCAGTGACATTGTTCAGTGACAAAATGCCGCTTTTTGTCATGGGTCTAGCTGGTGGTACTGGCTGGCTAGACTGGCTGATGTAGTTGTCGTGGGCATATAGAGTAGGCAGGAAGGCAGAAGGGTTGTTGAAGAGAAAGAGTCTTTATTTACAACTCAATAAACAGACAAACAAAGGAACTAAAACAACAAACTAAAACTAGGGCTCAGGAAAAACACAGGAAGGAAAGGATCTGAACACAGGGAACAAGGA
Organism: Clarias fuscus; assembly: GCA_030347435.1. Taxonomy (NCBI): domain Eukaryota; kingdom Metazoa; phylum Chordata; class Actinopteri; order Siluriformes; family Clariidae; genus Clarias; species Clarias fuscus. The sequence continues at coordinate 1,887,575 of CM059211.1, forward strand.
GCTGACAGAAGGAAACATGGAGCTGGAGCTAACAAAAGACTGGGGACAGGGCTGGAAAGATTGGGGACAGGGCTGGAAAGACTGGGGACAGGGCTGGAAAGACTGGGGACAGGGCTAGGGGCAACTAGAGACCGGATGGGTTAGTGAGGTTAGTAACTACATGGAATATTGGGGACGCTGGATGCTGACCTAACCTGGTTAGTATCTCCCTGGATTAGTGGCTAACCAGGTTAGTACTGAACTAGGGGGCCGGAACTGGAACACAAAAGGAAAGGCACACATTAGGCTATACCAAACTAGCAGCTAACCTACTAGCGACCAGAACCACTAGCAGTCAATCCCACTAGAGGCTAGCCTACTGGAGGCTAACCCTACTAGGGGCTAACCCTACAAGCAGTCAATGCCTACCAGCGGCTAACCCTGCTAGCGGCTAAGCCCTCATGTGGCTACACATACAAGGGAAGCTACACACAAAGGATTAAACCAGAAGGCTGACACTGCGGAGACACAGAACAGTACTTACACAGGAGGAGACACAGCCTAACTAAACACTGAACAAGGCAGCTCCATGAATCCATCAGAACAAGGAACATACAGAAAACAAAACTAGAGCCCTCTAGAAAAACAAAGGTGAAACAAGATTACTAAAATATAAACTCAAAGTAACAAACAAAAAGGAATGCCCACATGACGGTAGGTAGGTAGATAGCTAGATACAAACAAACAATCAAACAAACAACATACCAAACAATGCTCGACCCAGTTTCCCAGAACAAACTGCGATTTATAGAACCTTTAATGAGCCACCTCAGTTCAGGTGAGCACTCATCACCTGACTGAGGTGCCTTCTGGGAAACTGAGTCGACCAACAAAAACTACAATGACAGAAACAGTGACCTCTAGTGGAGGTTCCTAACACTTTTATGGTTTTAGGTGCATTTTTTTTCGATGCATGTATGTAACATAGAGCAGATTGCATAGTTAGTGCAGGTTAGTACATCAAATATGTGTCAGTATTAAGGGTATTTTTGTTGTAACGTATCTTTATGTATTTCCTTATATGATGAATCAAGTATGCATCATAGCAAAAACGTTTGTGCACTCCTGACCATTACACCCATATAGTGCTGTTCTCTAAACAAGTGCCACCAAATTAGAAACACATAATTGAACAGAATGTTTAAAACATGGAATGTTACGGCTGGACTGGAAAAACTTGAGTGTCCTGCACACAACAGAAGCATGTGTCAGAAGAATGTGCCTCCTGCCTTACCCTCATTCTTACTTTCTTCATCATTTAGTGTAATTGTGTTATGTAATTTTACCTGTATAAGAAACAGATAAAATGATATGAATCTCCCAAGTTGAGTGACAGTTCACAAACAAAAAACAGAGCACACCTGTGACTAAATAACACAATTCTAAGGTGCTGTGAAACTGCCTGAGAATGCAAAATACGAAGATATGCATTGATGTGCATTTTCTTGGACGCACTACATTTTGATATTCCATAAATCACTGAACAGGTCACCCTGGGTCAACAAAATATTGTCTTTAAAAAACAAAATTGTCTTTTTATACAAAAGTTAGTAATTTGCTTTTTGGTTATCAGACACTGGACATCTCAATATTTGCCATTTTTCAATTTTGATTGACTCCTGTGGTAATTAACAATTTTTATTTTGATATTACTTATTTCATAAAAAAAAAAAACATTAGGTGACTAGGCTTCTGTTTTCTCTATAGTGCTTATCCTGTTCAGGGTTGAAAGAAGCCTGGGAGCACTATGAACACACTCACTTTTGATTCATTATTTGTCCACAAAATGTCACTTCTATGTGTTTAGGTGTTTTTTCTTTTAATGCATGTATGCAATATAGAACAGTTTGCATACCAGGTTAGTGCATCAAATATGTGTCAGTATTCCCACAAGTGTTTTTAAAAATATATTTGAAGTGTGATATCTCTGGATCAGTAATGAATACTTCAGTAAACCTGAGAGCAACCCAAGTGTACTACTCTGGAAAAAAATTAAGCACTAATGAAAAATACATTTATTATTTAATTACAAATTTAAATTTAACTACAGTTGCACATACCATTCTGTATTTATTTTTTAAACCTATGAAATGAATAATTAAATAAAAATGATGACAACCTGAATGCATTTATATTATAATTAAATCATGCCAGAAGGATACAACTGTTCATCCTTTTTCTTTCATTTATCTAGGTTCAGGTCACACTGGCAGCAGTTTAAGCAGAGACTCAGACCACCTTCTTTTTCGCCACCTACATCAGCTCCTCCAGAGGGAGACATATAGGCAATTCCTAGCCAGATACAGTGGCAAGAAAAAGTATGTAAGCCGATTGAACTTTCATGGTTTTCTCCATTAATTTGTCATAAAATGTGAACTGATCCTCAACAAGTCAACAGTATTGACAAATATAACATGGATGAAATGATAACATAAAAAAAACATAAAACCATAAGAAATCTCATAGTGCCAGTGGAAAAAGAATATGAATCCTTAAGTTAATGACCTCAAAAAAGCTAATTAAAGTCAGGTATCAGCCAGAAGTGGAAAATGAAATGAAATGACATTTACTCGCGTTTCTGTAATTAACTATTTTTTGTGTACTTTTACTTTTTAAAGTAGTTTTTAAAATCTGTAATTTTACTTTTACTTAATTATGTTTTGTTTGAAGTATTGTACTTCACTACATTTTACTTTACATTGACTGTTAAATCACTGTGATTTAATTTACTCTCCTTCCATTCATTTCTTTAGGTTAAAATACCAATGAATATATGGTTCCTTATTTAATAAGGTGTAATCCTTCTGGAGGATTTATTACACACGATTAGTATATTCTTTCTGTCATGTAGCTAATAGAAAGCAGGCTGAAGCCCGTCTACCTGGCGGGGGCCCACCACAGTTGTATGTGTTTTGTTGTCAGGAACCTTTAGTTGCTTTTAGATATTTTTTTTTTTCTTTTTGCCAGATAATGTATACTTGCATGTTTCCACTGAAGGATGAAGATGACGATGAAGAGACCACATCTGCAGTGACAGAAGTGGACAATGCTGGTAGATCCACTGAGGTATGATGTATACCATTATAATGCACGCCCCCTGTTTACATTAGAGTAACAAACTGTCATTGTTCTTTCACAGTACATACCTGGGGATTTGCCCACAGATGAAGGTCCTTCTTCAACCTCATTGCACGATCTAAGCAGTGTAAGAACCTGTGTGCAGTTGTCCATATTTTACTTTTATTGTCTGACAGAATTTCATTTATTTCATTCTTTATGCCTTCCTAGCTGCCAGCAAACGAGCTGTATAAGAAAAAGTGACATGGAGATGGACCTTATACAGCTTCAAACGCAAGAGAAACTGCTCTCTATTAAAAAAGCAACAACTAGAAATTGAATTACTAGAGAATCGTCTTAAGGTGAGAACTCGTGTGAATATTAATCTGTTGCATGTTAAAAGAGGTTTATGGCCAGGGAACTGTACAAACGAAGCATTAAATGCCAGACATACTGTGACAACGGCTCTACACACAGTTGCCTTTCCCATACGCTCTGCATCGCCCACATTATACAAAAAATGCCCTGAATGTTCCACTAACTTACTCTTAAACTTACCCGGCTTTGTCACATAACTAGGGATGTGCCGAATGAAGCAGTGAAGCTCTTAGAACAAACTGCGTTGATGCTTCGAAGCTTTTTGACACAGTGCTCTACTTCGCCATCCGGTGGTCAAAAAAATATACACCAGCTGTGCCATTCACATGTTTTGTTCATTGTAAGGTTTTGTTTGTATATTTAATAAACTAATGTAATTAGCAAGATTGTGGTGTGTGTGTGTGTGAAGATTTTACATTTTACATTTTACATCCCCTCCCCCCCCCTTTTTTGGACAATATAATCGCAATAAAGACTTTCTGTTTTTCTCATCAAACGTCATTGTTTTTATTATACTGACAGTCAATAGAAACTTTCAGGTATAAATGTACGAGTGTTTCTATTTGTACTGGGGTTTGAAATGATCCTTGTGGATTTGCTGATATCTTGCTGTTTGGGTAGTTCAGACAATGTTGAGTTGTCATGGTTTCACAGTTCATTGCACACGGGATGGTCTCTTTTCAAATGTGGCCCAAACACCCATGGTGCAATACTCAATGTGTACATGAATAATTTGAGGATTGGTTTTGGAGGCCTATATAAGGGCCCAATAAAGACCACCATTATTAGTCTAGTGAACGTCATCATGCCACGTCTATCACGTGAACAGCGTCTCCGGGCACTGGGTATGGTGGAAGCCGGCTTGAGCTACAGCGAGATCGCGAGACGTATGGGTTGTTCACAACCCACAATCAGAAACTTGGTTCAACGGCACACTGCAACAGCTTCTGTTGATAATAGACCACGTCCAGGGCGAGAGAGAGTGACGACCCCTCAGCAGGATCGCTACATCCAGCTGCAGCACCTGCGGGACCGGTTTCGCCCTGCCAGCCGTACAGCACGAGAAACCCCTGGCAGGAACAACCCCCGGATCAGCAGCCCCACTGTGCGGCGACGTTTGCGGGATGTCGACCTCCAAGCACGCCGAGCTTTACGCACCAATATCCTGACTAGGGTTCAACGTCAGACACGGCTACAGTGGGCCAGGCAGCACCTCCGGTGGACACAGCAGCGCTGTCTGGATCATCCGGATGGTCGGGAGCGAGTGTGGCCAGGTGAGCAATCGGGTTCCCCAGCCACCAAATAGGCAGAGGCTGATCCAGGCACTACAGCAAGAGTGGGACAGGATTCCGCAGGACACAATCCGACGTCTTGTCAGGAGTATGCGCCAAAGGGTGGCCGCCTGCATCAATGCGCATGGGGGCCGTACCCGCTATTGCCTGTTGTGAATTTGTGTGAGTTAGACGCAATTTTCTTTTGTTAAATTTACCGTGTTTAAGTTATTCTTGAAACTATAAATCTTTGTTAATGCATGTCAGCAACCTCAAGAAATGATTTATATGAAACAAAAACAGTTTTGGGTTCTAAAATAAAACTTATGTTAAAAAGTATGGCCTCAAAGTTTTCATTAACTGTCAGTGTATAATTTTTTTTAACAATAATACACCACATCAAAAACATATAGGCATGACAATTATGGATATAATTATAAAATTGGAATAAATGGAAAGTGGGTATGGGACAGCGCAATAGACGCGATCTGTGTTTGAGCGCTACGTGACGTGTCAGTGAGGTAACTAGCGTGTCGAAAACTCGAAACTGTGTGTTGAGCAGCCCATCCCTACACATAACCTGCTTTCTGGAATACCCCCCTGTATTCTTATTTGTGTTTTGTCTTTTTTTTTTGCAGGTAATCTAGCTACAAAAATACAGATAAACAAAAGGGTATTATTTTGGCCTGGGTCCACCCTGAAGCTGACCTCGTGTGTGCATGTGTGCATATTTTTGTAAAGCAATACAAACCTCATTATTTCATCAGTTAATGACTGGATCTAGTTCTTTCTGCCATATACCACCATTTCCATACAGTTTATAACAGAACCCTGAACCATTCTCTTGCTGTTCGGCCGACACTAGACTGGGACGTGACGCCATATTTAAGTGACCACTTTGATTTTCAAGCACAAGAAAGACAACAGCTTTATTATGCAAAGGTCTTCCTTCAGTTAAAAACAACTAGTTTAAGATTTATATCCACTTGTCTTTTTTGAACTTCACTAGAATGCCTCATCCCACCCCGCTGTTAAAAAAAAAAAAAAAAGTAACTCGGTAACATTTACTCTGAGTAAAAAAAAAATTATGAGCTACTTTTTACTTTTACTTGAGTAGATTTTTATAATGGTAACTTTACTTGTGCTTCAGTAAAATTTCTCTGAAGTAACAGCATTTTTACTTGAGTACAAAATTCTATTACTCTTTCCACCTCTGGTATTTTACCAGATTTTACCAGGAGTTCGTTCTTCGATGTCGCTAACTCAGTTAGCTGGATTTGATTGTTGTGGATTTGTCCTGATATTGGATTGTTTCGTTCTTCAACGCGCATCTCGCACTTGTTGTCATAGCAACTCAAACTGTAATAAAGATAATTTAAAATAAAAGTAATTATTAAATACGCGTGTGCTGCCCGTGTTACATGTTATGTGTTATGTGTGTATGTGTTATATATATACTCTCAAATCCTATTTGTATTAATTTAACGTTAGCTGAACAAATTTGATATTTGAAGTAATCATAAGTACTTAAGTAACAGTAACTGTCACCTTAAAGTTCCACTGGTGGCTCAGTGGTAGGTGTTTCGCCTGCCATACGAAAGACCCGGGTTCGATTCCCGCGCTGGTTTGAATTTACTTTATTTGCAACAAGTTAAACAAATGCAAATATTGATAATTCTGTTTACTTAAAATTACTTTAAAAAATTATGGACCTGATTACCTCAAATATTTTGAGTTTTGCCAACTTAATCGGGTTTACAGTGTAAAAGTGAAGTAGAAGAACAAGTATAGTAAGAAGAAGTATATATATATATATATATTGTCATGCTGTGCTAAAGGATCCTGTCTCCACGCAATACACGAGGAATTTGAAAAACTCTGCGTATAATCCTGACACCTTCAGTAACCGGTTGCTCTCTCATAAACAGACAAGACATGGCTGCGACAGATTTGAGAAAATAACCTCCACTTATATAGACGCAATCGGGGGATAGAATGTTACATATGATTAGACACACACGGAGATTAACACACGAATGATGACCACAGACACACACACATGTATACATATACTGTATGTATGTTTAAATACATCCATCCATATATATGCAAGATACTTTTTCCCACGTGAGTCAGTCCGTGTCAGTCAGTCATGCTCTTTAACCAATCAGATGTGATCTCGCCATTTCAACCAATCATAACCTGCCAGGAGCGCAGCCTCAATCTTGTTTACATGAAATAAACCTGCTCCCGAGCAGCTTTAAGCTTACGGACCTGTTGCTATGACAACAAGTGCGAGATGTGCATCAAAGAACGAAACAATCCAAGATCAGGACAAATCCACAACAGTCAGATCCAGCTAACTGAGTTAGCGACGTACGAAGGTCGGACCCCATATGTGGCCATTAAGAATGCACATCTAGAGGAAAGGAATCTTACGAACTGCAGAAGTTCTCAGGCACGTGAAGTGCGTTGCCTGTAGGGGGCAGTTGTTTTTCAATCTCAGTTATTGCGTGTCTACTGAAGCTGATAGTGTGTTTATTTCTTTCAGGCGCCTATTGACAGCAAGCGACAGAGCTCATGATTGTGTGAGAACCACAGTTTTACGTATTGTTTATGTACCGCTCAAAGAGAAATAAAATATTAATGTTTACGTTATTAATTGTTTTATACATGCATGTTTTACACATAGACTTTTTATTTGCATTTGGCTGCATGTCACTTCTGTAAGTTCCTTAAACCAAAATGTAATAGTAGCAATTAACTCTGACTTCATAGTTGGATTTGACACTTTTAGAGTGTAATTCATAAATTTATAAGATATATTTAGATTAATTCATGGACAGTTGTATTATATTTTCTTTGTTTACAGAAGCGCTGCAGTTTTCACTGGTTTCAAAACACACAACAAACTCTATTTGTTTCCTTTTAGTACAGCTCACCAAAATCTCAGTACAAATAAATAAAAGAACAACAAATATCCAGTATCAGGAATTAGAGGCATTTTTTAGTTTTTAATTAGTAAGACCTTAATTCCAACGAGAACCTGCGTCAATCCTCCTGGTTCTTCCTATTGCCATCTCAGGAGATTTTTCCTTGCCCCCGTTGCCCTCAGCTTGCTCATCAGAACCTATGTAATCATTTTGACTCATACACATTTTGCACATTTCATACACTCACTCTCACTCACTTATCATCTATACGAGGCAGGGTACCCTGCAGGGTGCCAATCCATCGAGGGGCATTCTATTTGGACTGTGGGAGGAAACCCACCAAGCACGGGAAGAACATGTAATCTCCATGCACACAGAGACAGAAATCAAGCCTGGCCGGGAATAGAACCGGAGGTGCAAGGCGACAGTACTAAGCACAACACCACATTTCATACAAATTTCCATAATTTTGTTTTTTGATTGTTTAAAGCTACCTTGCGATAATGACAATTGTTAAAAACACTATACACATAAAATTTAATCGAATTGAATCATCCAAAGGCATCAAAAACACACAAACGGACAAATTCCAAGCATTAATTATGTACGAATGGGCTGCCATCAGTCAGGGTACGACAAGTTGATTGACAGCATGCCAGGGCTTGAAAAAGACGGATCAACACTGCAAATATTGTCTCTTTGCATAAACTTTATGTACTTGTCAATAAAAGCCTTTTAACACATGAAATGCTTGTAATTATAATTCAGTATATCAGAGTAACATCTGACAAAATGATTTGTGAAAACTAATATTTGTGTCATTTTCAAAACTTTTGGCCACGACTGTACTGTATGTAAACGTTAAACAATTGAATACAGCTGTGGCCAAAAGTTTTAGGGAATGACACGTATGCATGCATATGCAGTTCAGCCTGGTGTCCACTAGGGGCGCTAAAATGGAAAGCGATCCGTCCGGTAGCGCGGCGTTTCCCCCGAAGTCCGCGCAGTGACGGTAAGTTTCACTTTCGCTTTTCTTTCTCCGTCTCAGTGAGCGCGTGAGTGCGGGGTATAAAGCGTGACGCTCATAAAGCGAACTAATTCACACACTTAGTCAGTGCGTGTGTGTGTGCGTGTGTGTGTGCAACATGCTGTGTTACTGGGGAGAAGCTGTAAAACCCGACGGGTTTGGTTTAGTGAAACCCGACAGTGTGAGATTCACCGACACCGGCATTGGGTATCTTTCTCCCAAATCCAGGATCAGTGATGTGTCTCCAGGGAAGAGTCTAATGGGATTCATCCGCGGGGACGGAAACGCTTCTGTCCTGAGACTCAACACCAGGGAACACGTCAAGTCTGGGAAACTCAGTGGGTATTTCTGAGGATTAATGTGTAACCTGATGCATTTATTTGTTTTTGCGTTTTATATTTGTTTTTTGTTTGTTTGTTTGTATAAAGAATATATGTACATTTGGACATAATTCATTCTGTAACTCCTCACAGACTTAATTTTGTGCTGTACACATGTAGGACAGGGAAAATACTATATATATATATATATATATATATATATATATATATATATATATATATATATATATATATATAATATCAAATATCAAATACTATATATATATATATATAATATCAAAATATTGCATGACTGTATGTCGAGGGCCATATTGTTAATAATTTGATCATAACCCACTATATTATCTATAGTGTACTGTATACCTGAGCTTTATTTGACATTTGCTTAGAAAGTAATACATATAAATACATATGTTTTCTTATATCCGTCTCTCTCTCTCTCTCTCTCTCTCTCTCTCGCTCCATGGTGCAAGAATCCATCAAGCTTTGGGTTAGGATATTGGAGAGCAAAAAAAAAGCTCCAAGGTCCATGCTAGTGTCTTAAGTCTAGTGACATCACCGGGGTCTGTCTCAAATTCCATTACCCACAACACATCACAGACATGGACACCATGGACTCCAATTCCCAACACAGTGACACAGTGATCACCACACATTAACCTGAGTGTGTAATCATGCACATCTGCAGCATTATTCAGTCAGACTGTATCTAAGGAGACGCTGAACTTATTCTCCATGTGACGTATTAGCTCACACCTGACTTTACCAAGCCTTAGTTTTCTGTGTATTTGAGCCTATTCTGTCCTCTATTCTTTGGATTTTGTCTTTACCTATGACACTTTGTATGTTCATCGACTTTGTATGTACCTTCTGCCTGTTCTTGTTCATGTACACTAATCTGCATTTGCATCTGTCTAAGCTTCTTCCATTTCTGATATTGAGTCAATGCTTATTTTATTACAGCAGTTTATCTTAGGCAGAGGTGCATCAGAATAATGTGCAAAGTGCATAAATGTGCAAAGTGCAAGTCATGGCAATGTTATAACCTGAAAAAGAGCATATTAAGTATATACTTGTATGCTTTGTAGCAGAAAACAAATGCTGCTTGTTTTACTGTCTCAATTTTCCACTATTCTTTATATTATTATTATTATTATTATTATTATTATTATTATTATTATTATTATTATTATTTGTAGAAACTTTAGACCAGAAGAAAGACAAAATCAGACTGATCAGCTGCAGTGAAACTGATGCTATTCTTCTGGAAAATGGAGGCAGAGTATTTTCTTTGGAGAAATCCAATGTATACAGGTATGTAATTGCTATTATTATTATTATTATTATTATTATTATTTGTAGTAATAATAGTCGTAATTTTAGTAAAATACAATGATTGCTGTTTAAATATAATGCTGTTCATTGTATTTTTTTTTTTTTCACAGCCCCATCAAGGACCTCTGCAATAAAACTGTAATTCAGGTTGCATGTGGAGACCAGCACTTCATGGCGCTGACAAATGGTATTTACTAAATTAAGCATGTTAATTAAGCATTCAAGCAGGCAAAAGTAATTATTTAGTTTCAGTATTAATCTAACAATCATGCTTGTCAATGTTCAGGTGCTCAAAGTCACACTCATGCTTCATCCTAAGAACCACCCACTGTCGCTCAAAGCTCAGGTGATTACAGTGTACAAAAGAACTTGAAAATTTTAGGTTGTTTAAATTATCAGGGAGCAGTACAGTACAGTACAGTACAGTAGATGGTGATGCAGGTAAGGGATTTATTATGCAATGAGACAATGACCTTGTCAATACAAGATTTGGTAACAAACAGAATTTTTTTGTACACAGCAGTAAATAAATGTCTTCAAAATACTTAAGTACTATGTGACAGAGTTCAGGAGTGCATAATCAGTAATCAGATGAGATACACTGTAGGTGTTTGTAGGCGTTAGATGTTTGAGGTCTAATGTTGGTTCTGCTGCAGACCTAACTCACATTATAATATTTTACCAGTATATATTTGTCGTATGGACAAAAGAGGTAAGACTAACACAAAAATTGGTATAATAATAAAAATGATACAAACAGCCAAAAAGCATTTTCTCAGGAGAGCAGCTGTTTTTTGTCTTAGAGATAGAATGAGAAGCTCAGAGTAGAACCGCTGCGCCTTTGTGTGTTTCTGCACACCATTCATCCCGTGCAGCTGATCCAGAATGCGGTGGCACAGCTTATTTTCAGTCTTTCTAAATTCCTCCAGCGCTTCCCGATGTTTTCTGTCCTGGCTCCTGGATGGCGGTGGAATGAACTTCCTCTAGATGTCTGTACAGCCGAGTCATTGGCAATCTTTGAGCGATATCTAAAGATGTCTAAAGATTCTTCCTGAGCGTGTTTGCCTAGTTGAACTATTGTGATGATATATTTATTGATGGAAATTTCAATGAATTTAAATGTCAATGAAGCAATAACACACTTTTTTTTTTTTTTGAGTATCCTAAAGCTCCGGTAATCCTTTTACTGTTCTAATATACATTTAGCTAACATTGTACACTGTAATAAACCTTATATACACACTGTATATACATATATGTTGTTATAATACAGTACATTGTAGTCTTTATTGTAACAATTTGCACAAGTACTTCTCTGGCAGGAACTCCACTTACATAATTTTTTTTTTTTTTTGCAATGTAGAGAATTGTTCTGAAGTTCCCTACAGTTTTGTGTGCGGACACATTATTTAAAATGTATAGATGGAGGTTATTCGTACACTTTAATAAACCTTGCAACAACAAAGAGTCTGTAAAGCATCTGTACCTCAGTAGTAAACTGTACCAAGATCCTTCCAGTCCTAATAGAAATCCTACTGAACTTGCTTTAGAGATCTTGGTGTGTAACCTTTGTTGCTTCTTGTCACCCTCCCAGATGGTCAGCTGTTCACGTGGGGTCAGAACTCGAGCGGTCAGCTGGGTTTGGGGAGAGGCGAGCCGAGCTCTCTGTCTCCTCAGCCCCTCAAGTCTCTGTGTGGGATCCCACTGGCTCAGATCAGCGCTGGAGGAGACCACAGCTTCGCCCTGTCTCTCTCGGGGGCCGTGTTCGGCTGGGGCAGGAACGGCGCCGGGCAGCTCGGCCTGGGACATAAGGATGGTAGGCTGATTTTTATTAAAATCTCATTTTATTATTTATGTTGGCAGAAAAGCAATAAACCTTTGCAACGTTTACCCTTATATGAGGTACTGTTTAACAAATAGAGTAGATGCTATTCTTTTATTAAAACGATTATTCATCTGATAATGACTGTTTAACTTTTTGTCACAGACATATACATTCCAACGTGTGTGAGTAACCTGGGCCAGAAGAAAACGATTTCCATTTCATGTGGAGAGGAACACACTGCTACTTTGTCAAAGGTATAATCACATAGAAAACCTCAGTTCTGATTGGGCCGAAACTGGTGATTAAGTTTCTGTCACATCAGTGCTCATAGTAGTTCTAGCTGCGAAGGAAATGACTAAATATTTTTTATGATAATGTAGTTCTTATAATAATACAAATTGCATCATGTCGCTCCACCTTATTGTCGTATATTTTTCCATATCACCTGTAGTGATATTCTGTTTTTGTACTTCTGTATATTAGTGTAGTTTTGATTTTTTGTTTTTTCATTCAAGGGCGGAACAGTCTTTACGTTCGGATCCGGCCGCTACGGGCAGCTTGGTCATAATTCATTCAGGGATGAACTTCAGCCTCGAGTGGTTACTGCACTTTGGGGTTTAAACGCGTCCCAGATCACCTGTGGGAGGTGTGTGTTGTATCTATTAATGCAGCATAACTGAATTTGAAAATTCAAATCTGAATTCTTATACACTACCAGTCAAAACTTTTGCCACATCTTCTAACACCATGGTCGTTTCAGATTTTTATGCCTTTTTGCACTGTAAAATAATACTGAAGGCGTTTAGCTTAAATACACAATAATCTCCTCTGAACAGTTGATATTGAGATGTATATCTGCTACTTCTGCTCTGTGAAGCTTCATAACGGCTCTAATCTGAGGTGCTGGTTGTTAATTGGTGATTTCTGAGGCTGGTGACTCTAAATGAACTTTCCTGGGAAGGTCTTCATCATGGAGCTTCTTACAGTAGGGTTTTTTTTTTTTCCCCCCATGTATTTAAGGAATCACACTCTGGCACTGGTTGAATCATCAAACACAATCTATTCATTTGGATGTGGAGAACAAGGACAACTGGGAAATGGGCAGAGGACCAAACAGTGTGTGCCACTTCCTGTACAGCTGCCACCAGGTAATTACCAACCCGCTGTACGAATCATAAATTGAATGTAATTACATTGCATGTAATTATCAAATATTCACATATTATATATTAATTCACAGAGGCAGATGAGAAACATACAGTCGAGATCATCATTGCTGGTGGGGATCAGTCCTTTGTCTTGTGCTCTCCTAAGGTACGATATGACATAATTGGTCTAACTTTTAATAATTAATGCTTTTAAATTGTTAACAGCTCTGGTTTCGCTTTGGGTAATAGAATTCTGATCGTCACTTGGAGCCTAACCGAAGGAAGGGGATTGCGCTGTTGGAGGATGAAATGATTCACAGATGGGTTTCCAAGTGTGAATCAAAAGAGTTGCGAACAATCCAAAAGTGAGTGGTCATGCATCAGTTTACACTTTTCCTATGCATTTGGAAAGCAGCTCTGATGTATTGTCATATATTTTACACAGTGCTGAATCATGCTAAAGCTGCTGTATAGCAAAATGTTCACTAGTGGAACGAGCATAAGTCGTTCCGGAAACAGGCTCGTATTCCAAAACACTCGTAAACCAAATAGAATTTTCCCATAATAAATAAAGAAAACACAAATTATTCGTTCTACAGCCCAAAACAATAAATACATAAAAATAATTAATACAATATATAAAGTAAAATCTGAGCAATCAATCCGAGGTTCCATATATATATATATATATATATATATATATATATATATATATATATATATATGCAGATAATCCGTTCCATCCACTCAAATATATTTTCAACATTAATTTCCAACACTACAGTTACATTTTTGCATAATCAAAACATTTAGAAAAGACATATTAATGAAGTAAAATATAAAGTAAATAAACATTAAACCTCAATTAAGCGTAATTTATGATTCCTCTTGGCACCAGCTACTTAAAAAAAAACTGAAAGCGGCTCCCTTTTCTTCTTGCTACTGACGTTGATGACGTTCTTGGGACCCATGCTGCTACGTCTTCACTAAATCTTACAGAAAATGGCAAGATAAAAAATACAAAAAATTATGTAAAGTCTTGCTTTGCTTCCCGAGGCACATTTCTTGCAAAATTTCAGTTCTTGAGCCGAAAATTGGTAAGGCGGGACATTTGTATGCCGAGGTGCCACTGTCCAGTCCATACAGACTTTCCTGAACTGAAACATGATTTTTGCCTACAGTATTTTACAAATCTAATCTAATCTTATGAAAATCAACAATACTGTCATCAACAATATCAAACATGAACAATACTGTCATCAGCATCATAACAAAAATAAAAACTTATACAGCATTAATCCTAACCATAGTTTTCTCAGAGGAGATAAAAGTCTCTAAAAATTATTCTGATCATCTCTTAAATGTCCTCCGTTGACTGATTAGGTTATCCGTCTAGTTCTGCATTAGCGGCTACATTTCTCCGGTTCTTATTAGAACATTTCAAAAACAATTTGTTAAATTAACATTCTACACGTCATAAAGCCTGGACTGGATTAAAAAAGGAAAATAACTAAATTAAAGACAAAATCTATATTATTTTTGTAATTTATAGCTCTTTTACAGAATTTACCTGATTTTTTCAGTCTGCCTTATAATTACAAAATAACCCAATACATCAGGACAAAATGAATATAGAGGGTGTTCAAGTCAATCCTGGACTTTTGATTGGGCAGAATAACAGAAAAACTCTATAAGAGTAAAAACTCTCTTTATGTCTCTATATAATCTGCTGCTACACTAATGCATAATATCCCAGTGTTGCACTAGTGCTTGGTCACCATCAGGGTAGAAAGTTTTCTCAGTACGCTGGAGACATGACTGCCTGCTTCACGTCTGAAACACTGGCCTCCCAGGAACTCCTTTAATGGCCCGTTCAAATGGTTTACCGCAGTTGAGAGTCTCATCATGGTACTGCGCCTGAAGCTGTCTGTAAATCTCAATGACTTTTTACGTCGTCATTTACCAAAAGTTTCATCACGAGTCCCAGTTTGACACCCGTCATCGTTAAAAAATGTATACATACTTACTGTACTAAGTGATACTACATAATATAGGATGATGATTTTTTACATTTATGTCCTTTTTTCAATTTTTTCAACAAGGGAAATAAAAAGAGTTTTCTCCTCTCTGGCGTGTATAAATGGGAGCTTCATTATGAAAAGGTAATGTGGAGAGATTTAATAGGTAAATGTTCTTACATTTAAAATAAAAACATGAAAGCATACTATATAAAAAAAATTTTTATTCATTTTATGTTCATAGTCGTGATGAACATTACCGAACATCAACACACTTCTCTGGTTTGGATTTGGAATCAGTAAAAAACACTTTCGAGCTGTTGGCCAAGAATGCGTGTACGTTGAAGAAGGTAAATCACTGAAACGTTACATTAAAAAAAAAAAAACATCTATTCTGAGCTATTTATGTCTGCTTCATCATGCTTATCAGTTTGAAATTTAGTTTTTTTTATTTTGTTTTTATTTGAAAACTTAACCCTGAAAGGATGCAGCAGTGACGAGGACTTTAATGATTTCTCTTGTATGTGTTTCAGATTGAGACGGTGGTAGAGAACGATCTTCTGCCCTGTCTGAGTTTCTGTGCTGCTGGTGTGGAAGCTCTGAGGGTTTTCCTCATCCTGCCTGAATTTCTCAGAGTACTGGGACATGAGACAAAGCTCACAGCATTATATGCTTCCGCCATTCTGAGCCTGGATCCCTCCACGCGTAAGGCTTTAGGTAAGATCTTAGATAAGTTCGGCTCAGTTTGGGTATTTGGGCCAGTGGTGGATCAAACAGTTAAGGCTCTGGGTTACTGATCGGAAGGTCAGGGGTTCCAGCCCCTGCTCCACTCTGTTGCCACTGGTGAGCCCTTGAGTAAGTCCTTAAACCCTATCTGCTCCAGGGGGCGCTCCTGTATCCTGGCTGACCCTGACCTTCTTAACTGAGATATGCTAAATAATAGTAATAATAATAATAATAATAATAATAATAATAATAATAATAATTTCACTGTGCTGTAAGGTACATGTGACAAAAAAATTATATTAATTTTAACTGGGCAACATAATCAATCACCCTGAAAATGTATACATAGAAATACATACGCATAGAAATATTTTGCAGCACTTATTTATATAATGAAGATAAATTCAGTATAATCAATACATACAGTATAAATCAGGTCGGGTAACATATCTATGACAGTATGCGGAAGGCTGAACTGCCCATGACAGAGAAACAAGGAAATATGAGCACATGGCACTGATCACCATGGATTTTGCAAGATGGGGAAACAGTGATATAATTACTGATATCGGTGTATTGTTCTGGTTAATTACTTAAATGAATGAACTAAAGTTAAACAGTGGTTGTGCAAACTCGTGATTAAACGACTTGAGATAAATGTAAACCGGCACACATGTCCTACATCTTTACATGTTAGAGAAGAACAAGAATAGACTTCATGCATTTACATTTTTATGTTGTTGTTATTGTTTTTGTTCCAGAGAACCTCTGGTCAGAACTCCCTGAAACCTTCCTTAAAACAGTGGTGGAACTTCTTCACACTTCAGCCACAGAAATGATATCTAAGCTGACGGATGACTATAGACTAAAACCAGTCCTGGATACGCCACTACATAAATCTTTGCAAGTCCTCCAGATGCTCCACAAGGTGAACATATTATACTTAAAATATGGAATGAATGAATGAATGAATGAACAAAAACTTTACCAATGTTTAACATTATTCATTTCTTTGACTTTGTATTATCTAGGCTTCCTGCAGAAATCAAAGAGAACTCAAGTCTGCGAATTTCATGATCTATGAAATCAATGAGCTGTTTGACATGGTATTGTATAAATTATAATTGTTATCAAAAAAAAAAAAAAGACCTTGATACCAGATGTAGGGCATTCAGTTATTTATTTGCTAGTTTTTAACCTTCTGAGACCCAGACCCGGGGGGGGGGGGGGGGGGGGGAGGTCTTAGGACTCACATTTTGCAAAGAACCTGGTCATTTGATTTTGTTCTAAATTACTTATACTTTTATATTCTTTAAACCGCAGGTGAATGCTATAAATAATGACATAAATGATGTATACAGGCATTTTGGAGACATTACTGTGATGCAGGCAGAACAACAAAAACACATGGTGGGTAAAATGTCCATTCTAAGCCTTTCTGAAGTATGAAATATAAAACTTTTTAATTTCTTATAGCCTAAACATTCTGAGTTCTCCATTCCATAACAAAAAACCTTAAATAATTGTTTGTCTGAAGTTTGGTGAAGGAATCTCCAGTTTTAGCATTTGTGGAATGTTTAGTAAGTTTACAAAGATGATAAAGTGTTTAAGTTGGGGGAGTTTTTGATTTGGTACAGGTTTTTGCTCCTTGGTACAGGTTTTGCCATGCAATTTCAAAAAGGATCAAACAGAAACACACAGTCTTATGCAAAAGTTTGCGCACCACTTGATGAATAACAGATTTTGGTGATTTTTTTTTTTTTTTATTGAAAAGATGTCAACACAGTCTCTCTTAAGAATGAAAAAAAAATGCACAATATTTTCAGCAAACATTGATGCATAGTTACTTCTTATGCCATAAATAAATAAAAACATTATTATGGCACTGTGCAAAAGTTTGGGCACTCTAAGAGTTCCAAGGTCTCAGATTCTTTTTGCAAGGTTTCTTTTTTAAGCCTTGGTAGATCTGATGCATGGCAACAGCTGTCATTAGTAAATGCCAATTTCAAAGCTTTATAAATACATTGACTCTACAAACCTTGTGCACACACTTGCAGGCACTCAACAACCACGGGTTCCTCTAAGCAGCTGTGTAAATGGAAGTTATTGATGCCCACAATGCAGAAGAAGCTACAAGGAGATAGCAAAGCGTTGTCAGCTTGCAGTTTCCACAGTGAGAAATGTAATTAAGAGACGGCAGTTTAGGGGAACTGTGGAGGTCAAGATGAGATCTGGAAGACCAAGAAAACTCTGGGAGAGAACTGCTCATACTGCTATTATGTAGGGTGTCCAAACGTTTGCACAGTGCCACAATGATATTTTTATTTGTTCATCTTTGTTCTATTTATGACATAAAAAGTAACTATGCACCAATGTTTGCTGAAAATATTGTGCATTTTTTCCATTTCCAAGAGAGACTGTGTTAACATCTTTTCGATTAAAAAAAATCACCAAAATCTGTTATTTATCAAGGGGCGCCTAAACTTTTGCATATATATATATATATATATATATATATATATTTTTTTTTTTTTTTTTTTTTTTTCCCACATTTTTATATTTATTTTTTTATGATTTTGATGCAACTCAAACCAAATTTAGCAATTAATTTGTTCCTACCACACAGGATGCTGTGCTGTGTGAATAGTTTAGAACACTCCATCTCTGGGATAATAGAGGAACTGCAACATTTTACCATCTCAAATGCATAGAAATTATAAATGTTTTTTTTTTTTTTAATGCTTACATATTAACCACTGAATTACTTTTCTTTTAATGCAGAACACCTTACGAATTCTGAAGTCATGTCCTTGCATCTTTCCTCTGGAGGCTAAATACAACCTTTTAAAGTTCAGAGATTGTAGGGTATGGGCTTAAATTTATTGATACGCTCGCTATCTCTGTCAAGATTTACTTAACCTAGCCAAATTTCTTTTTATCATTAATGTCCATTTTGGAAATCTGTAACTGTAGGGACCCTTTAGAATGGAGTTAAGACGTACGGCACTTCTGGAGGATTGTTTCCGACACCTGAGGGCCGCGAGTGAGCAAGCGCTGAAAGGCTGGATGCAGGTAAAGACAAATGCAAGCTTTTCACCAAAAAACATGTTCACGGTTAACTAGCTTCTAACATAATGCCGAATCCCAATTCTCGGTCTAATCCCTGAATACGGGAACTACCTGGTGTGTGGAACAGGGAATTCTACACTCTAGATCGCGCACTAGCTTTCTATTTTATGGTATTTGGGATTCAATCTTGGAACTTTTGTTTTTTTGGTCCGGATCAGTTAATTAGCTAAGTCTAGCGTTGAATAAATGAAAATATAAGGAAAACTTCTTATTTGCTTCTGCAAACGTACAAAATGAAAATTGTACGGCAGCGCTTAGAAAACGGATGAAAGAACCATGGCTCATCAAAGAGCCTTTTATTTTTTTCCTTCTCATCAGATGTCTAAATCTAAACCTATGCAATTATTTCAGAATAGACCACAACGTTATCATTAATACTGTATTTAGATGCAGTATTACTATAAGCGCATAAACATGCATAATATTAATTATTAGAACATTGCCTTTCGTAATAACAGTGAAATGAAAGTAGCATTGAATGACATTGAGCAGCTACATTATTAATACTGTGTTTAAACATGCAGGTGGTGTACTGTGAGAACCGAGAAACGAGTGATGTCAATAAGAGGGACTTCTTTCACAAAGCATTTAAAATGCTGCTGGGCTCAGAATCGCAAATGTTTATGTACAATGACGCGAACACACTGATCTGGTTTCCTCCAGAGGTAAGACAACAATAACAGCAATGAAAGTAGTTATGCATTTACTGCATGATATCAATTTGTAATATGAATGTGCAGTTATTTTCTGTTAGGAATATCCATTCCCTGATTGAGTGCCATGCATTTTTACGTGTGGACTGTGAAGGTCAGAGCAGTGCTGTGGACACTGTGGAATTGTCTTACTCACTGACAAAAAGCTAAAGTAATGGCTCCCTTGTCTTTGTTTGAATGTACTGTATATACCATCCAGGACCAACAAACTCATTACTTTAGCTTTTTGTCACATAAAATGGTTGCGCAGCAGGTAATGTGGCTGGACCATAGCTCCCAGATTCCAAGTTGAATAATAATAGTAATAATAATAATATTTCACTTATTTGTGACACTTACCTTACAGCGGTCAGACCGCAGGGTCAGCCAGGATACAGCGCCCCCGGGGCAGATTAAAGGGTTAAAGAGCATGTTTAAGGGCACAACAGTAGCAAAAGGGTGGTCTTGAGGCTTGAACCCCCGACCTTCCAATCAGTCCAATACCGCCCCCCCCCCCCCCTCCCTCCTCCCTCGCTCTTGTCAGTTTGATCCTGAGCTCAGGTTAATTGATGTTTCACACCAGTTTCTAGTGTTCTCCCTTGTGGTTTTACTCCAGGTTGTCTGGTTTCCTCCACTCTCCCAGGAAAATTCTTAACAGTTTCAGTAGATTGGATATGCTGAACTGCTCCTTGCAGTGAATAAGTATGTGAATTTGTCTGTGTTGGGCATGGTTCCATGCAGTGGAATGGCGGCTCATGCCATGGATAGGCTTTGAATCCATCACAACCCTGACCAAGACCAAACACTTATTGAAGACGAAGAATGCAAATTGTCAAATTTATATATTCATGTACATGTTAGTAATTATTATTTAATAGAATCAGTGATGTCCATGACATTTCACAACACTTTGTTCACCAGTAGTTCTCTGCCTGCACAAAATAGCTGTTCTAGATGGAATTATTCCAGAGTCCCTCAAAATTTTGCAAATATGTTTTAATTGTTGACAAGAGCACATTTAGACCACGAACAGCGATAAACAGCTTTCTCTAACCCTTCTCTTCGACCTCTCTTTCCTTAAGCCCAGTGTACCAGAGGAGAGGTACTACCTCCTCGGACTCCTGTGTGGTCTGGCTTTTTACAACAACAGTGTCGTGCACATGCCCTTTCCCTTAGCGCTGTTTAAAAAACTTCTCAACATCAGGCCTTCTCTGGAGGATTTGGCTGAGCTGAGTCCTGTCATAGCACAGTAAGTTTTTTTACACAATCGAACAGATCATCTAATACTGTCAAGCGGTGGCCAAAAGTATTAACAAAGCATACACACTGTATTATAGTCGTCCTTGAGCATAAAACAGGTGATGTCGCTCGGTACTTTGAGTCTATCTAGTTTAAAGAGTTGTGTGAATTAGAATCAGTTTTTTTTGTTTGTTTGTTTTTTGTTGCTATTTTTAATGGATAAAAATGCACAAAAATAGCTATAACTACAGAAGTCTCAAGTGAATTATGAATTTCTGCACATAATTATCAGGAAGTGATCAAGCAGATATTGATTGAGTGAGTCACACCAGAGTACTGATGTCTGTCTGATTCCATGCCCCTGCCGGATATTCAATATTATTAGTTTTTTTTTAACAATTTCATTGCAAATAACAATTGATTATTAATATCTTTATTGTTTTTTTTGTTTTTTGTTTTTTGTAATTAGTGTCATTAAAACATTGAATTCCACTTTTGCCTTAATACTTTTGGCCTCCACTGTATTTTTTTTGTATTGATTCTGTATGATCTATACCTGTATACTGCATACTGTAAGCAGAATTAAATATTTTGTCTTACACAAAGAAAAACATGATCAATGATATGGTGAAATTTTCTTTTCCTCTATCAATCAGAGGTAAAGCTGTACCTTTAAGTTTACTTGTAAAGAAAGTAAGGAAATAGTGTTTATAGCTATTAAAACATAAAGTTTCTGTTCCTGTATTCAGGAGTTTGCAGTACTTACTGAACTACAGTGATGATGATGCTGAGAACATGGAAATGACCTACACTGTAAGTGTTCGTTATTGTGCATCGTTAATTTATTATCGTGAACAGTCTCTCACAGTTATGATTTTCTTTATAACGTGCTCAGGTGGTCTGGAACAACAAGGAGGTTGAACTGGATCCCAGCGAGCCTGACAAAGCTGTGACAAGCTCTAACAAGTTAGTTACATTATCATAAATACTTATGTAATTATTCCATAGAATTATGTAAGTTTAAATTAAATTAAATAAAATTAAGTCATGTAGCAGCTTCTTTTTTTGAAGACATTAAATATGATTCGTTTTATTTCTTTGACAGAAACCTGTTTGTGAACTCGTATATGGATTACGTGCTGAACCGATCAGTGGAGCGGGTGTTTAATGAGTTTAAAAAAGGATTTTACAAAGTGTGTGACAAAAAGCTGGTGAGGTTCTTCCAGCCAGATGAGCTCAGAGGAGTGATGTTGGGCTCAGAGGAGTACGACTGGGACACTTTCAAAAAGGTGAACATCTACATGTATCTATGTAATTAATGATCTCTCTTTCTAAAGCCTTCATTATTGTTGTTGTTATAATTATTAATATTATTCATATTATTATTTTGTATTACATTTGCAACTGATATCTATATGGTTGTTATTAAAACATTATAATATATATACAGTATATATATATATATATATATATAAATAATTTTTTTTTTTTTTTTTTTTTTTTTTTTTTTTATGAACAGAATACAACATATCAAGGTGGATTTCATGCAAAACACCCAACGATTGTCTCATTCTGGGAAGCGTTTGAAGAACTGTCAAGTCAGGACAAGAAAGGCTTCCTCTGTGAGTCCATTCGATTAGTTTGTATAGAGTGTGTTGCAAAAGTAAACACCCTTACTTAAAAAGATGAAAATATCTCTTAATGCCATTCTCCAGCGCTGTGAAATAAACATCGTTTTTTTTTTGTTTGTTTGTTTTGTTTGTTTTTTCCATCTCTCATTTACTCTTTACTTAAGTAAAATAAAATGCTACAGTTAGTAAACATTAGATATCAGAATTGAGGCTTAGTTTAATTAAATGTGCATACAGTTTTATATCTAATATATGTTTTTTAATACTAATATAAAAATATTTAAATATGTGTTTTACTCTAAAGATGCTATCAAAAGAAAGCCCATTACACAAAGGTTAATAATAAATTATTGCTTATGAATAATTTACCGAATAATAATAATTGTGCTATTATTGAATATTTTTTAGGCTAAAATCTAGTTCAACTGCAAAAACAAGCACTTTTTTGAGTTGACGCTCTTTAAGAGTTTTTTGGCTCTGAATATTAAAAAATATTTCAAGGAAAATTATTTTTTAAATATAATGCGTTTCCACACTAGTTGTCTAGGGTTTATAAGGTTTATAAAGGAATTAACACAAACATTGAAATGAAACACGAAACATAAATTGACATACTGTATACACCTGTCAGCCATACTGTAATATTAAATCCCTTAACATTAAAACCACCTAGGGGCAGCTTTGGAGCTCTCAGGGCAACAAACTCCACAGGGCCTCTAGGGTGTGGGTTACAGGGCGGGGCCTCCATGGGTCAGACTTGTTTATCTAGTACAACCCATGGGTTCTCGATTGGATTGGGATCTGGGGAGTCTGGAGGCCGGTGATCAGTGCTGTCCAGTTCACCATGATTGGTGTATATAAGGATCACAGGCGTACTGTATATGACATGATTTGATTGTCCCAAGTGGGTGGGACTAAGCCTTCAGATCAGCTTTAGATCATGATGACGAAGTTTGAGTTCTTCAAAGTTCTGACCTTTCTACTGCTTTATTAAGAATACATTTTTATAGAATACATTTTTCAAAAGTGAATTTGTTTTAACATTATTAGACATAAAACATTAACAAGGCGCGTAAAAATATTATAAATGTAACACACCAAGAAGGATGTACACTTTTGCATCTATTTTGATATAAATCTATTTATGCAACTTTTATTAAAACTCCCTTAATAACACAAAACATAACTGATGACTTTTCCTCTTTACTCTTTGTTCTGCTCTGTCATTTCTGTCAACAACATCGTAAAAGTGTAAGTGTCCCTTTTGTCCTGCAGTGTTCGTGACCGGGTTTGATCGAGTTCCCATTCTGGGTATGGGTCAGGTGAGGATGACAGTACAACCCTTCTTTAACTCCACAGAGGATCATCTGCCCCATGCTCTTACCTGTCACACCCTACTGGACCTTCCTGTGTACCAATCAAAAGAAAGACTTCAAACCAAGCTCGTTGAGGCCATACATCACAGAAGAGGCTTCTGGGAAGATTAAAATGACTTAATTTATCAGCCTAATTACATGGTGAGGATGTAATTTTGGGGGGGGGGGGGGGGGGGGGGGGGGTGAGTTAGGGAACTTTTGTTTTAATCTCTCAGATAATCTTGAGAAGTTGAGCTCTGGATTGAGGATAAAAAAACTTAGCGAGCAAACAGGCTGTTCAAGGCTTGTTTATAACCCGGCTCTCATTGCACTTCTTTAATGTATTTAATAATTTCAACATAACCAAAATGTTTTGTTTAATTTCTGAAGGACAAATCTAGATAAATACATTTTTAAATGACTAATAAAAAGACATTATATTACATGTAAGATGAACCTCACATCCAGACTACACACTATGAATTCATAGATGGCCAGTTAAGGACTTTTATAAAAAATAATATTTTGCTATTGATTTTGAAATTTGTACTGTATGTATATTAAAAAAGAATGCTTGTAACATATTTTAAAATATTTAATAAGAATAAATATAAAGAAGAAACACAAAAAGAAGAAGTAAATTAACATTACAATTTAACACAAAAAATAAAACTACATAAAAAAAAAATGACAATGCATTTTCAGTTGTGATATTTTGCAGTAATTCGGTATGTCGAAGGTATTGAAGTTACCAGGATATTTATTTTATAGACGTTTTGTGTAAACAATTTTATTGTAAGGACCACAGTATTTGTTGTTTAGCTAGACTTAATGGTGTGTTTAAACTTGCATTTTTAGTCTTCAGCATTCGTTTTAGTCATCTGTTTATTATTGTCCTAGACGTGCACCTTCTGACTTCTGCTTGATTGTCAATAAATGCTACAATGTAAAATGTCTTAATTTATTTCCATCTATTTGTATTATATGCTAGGAGATTGTTCCTTGCAGAGAAAAAAATTATTTCCACAATCATTACTGATTATCCATGAACAATAAAGTTTTGTATTATTATAATGTTGGTAATGTATCACATTATACACTAGCAGCATAATGATTGAATAATGCAATATAAATAAAGAAAGAAATGGAGAAATAAAGAGGTCTAAAACTCCTAAGTTCTAAGTCCCTCATTTTAGATTTATCAGAGCTTATTACGTTTATGAAGAATTATTGTTCTTCAGTTTTTCAGAACTGTCTCTTGTGTCATGCTGCACTCCATGCTCCTGGACTCAAGAAGCTTCAGCATTTTCTTTTATTATTATTATTATTATTATTATTATTATTATTATTATTATTATTAATATTTGGGGGGATTTTTGTCACAGATGTTCTGAGTAATTTAGCTGTATCTAATTCCCACCTCTTATTAGCCGGTTCCCCAGCCTACAGCATCTTTTCAAACTGCTCACTCACACACTGTCGGGGTGATGTAACACACTCGGAGGACATGTTTGGTTTTAGAGCCGTGATTGATGTGAGAGCACTAAATGCTTCCAATACTTGTAATGACACGGGTCTCATGAGGGGCAGAACCGCATGAAAATACTTTGCACTGTTCAGAACAGGCAGATCTGCAGGCTGATACCACCCGGTGTTCTGAACAGGCAAAGGCGCGCGCCATTTATAGACACGTGGTTGCCAGGCAACGCCGCAATCAGCGTAAACGTGCCTCACCTGGCAGCATGTTTATATAAAGGGTCCTGATACCTCAGCACTTTGTGTGATCATTTAGGTAGCACCAGTAAGGGTATCAGGGCCAAAGACAAAGACCAAGAAAAAGAAAGAAAGAAAGATAGAAAATAAAAGACAGACAGACAGATAGACAGACGAAGCGTGTTGTTAAAAGACGGAGGCAAAGCCCAAGCCTCTGCCTGTCTTAGACGCCGGCGAAAGAGAGAGCAAGAAAGTGAGGGAGAGCTAACCGCGTCAGTTTAGCGTGCGCTCTCAGGTTAAAGTGCACAAAGCACAGACTCTCCCCAAACTCTCCCTCTCTTCTAAAATAAACCCTCGGTAAGGGCAAATGCCAACGAGAGGATCTTCAGATTTGTTTTTGGTTACCAGAGCCCCGTCTGTTCTCGCGTAGACGGCGGAGCTCTGTTTATTTGGTGTTATCAGTTTTCTTTTGTTTTCCTTTAAGTTTCTAATTAATAATCCCACGCTATATCTAAATGGAAAGATCTCTCACAAACTCCTATTTCGTCGACCCCTCTAAAGCCCTGCGTTAGAGCTCTTTTAATATCATAACATCTTGTGGTGCGGCTCTCTATACGGCACCACGTAACAATACTGGTGCCTAAAAGAGATCAGCCAATCAGCTCTCTCCTCACTCCCAGCTGCGGGAGGCTACAGCATCACTTTACCACTGCTCATGGATCTCCCGATCTATGCCTTGTTTTTTTGTAAATATACGTACACATATATATTTTGTCAGATAAAATAAACACATTTATTGAATACAATTTCTTGCCGTTTTATGTTTCAGTGTAACTTTTTCCAATGCAAATCTTTCAACAATCTTAATCGTCACTCAGATGAAACTTGGCCAATTTACGTAGATTACGTAGACATAAACCTGAAAAAACACAAAATTATTAAGATATTGCAACATGAATTTAACATGGTTACGGACACTACGGTTTTATTGTTTTTTAAGCTTTTTACCAAAAAAAAACAATTTAAGCAACAATTTTTACTGATCATATGCTTCTAGACGTTTAAACCATTTTTAGTATCAATACTCATAAAGAAATATTTGCATTTTAAATTATTATTCTTTGAAGTGAGACAGTATAACACTGAAAAATGGCCATTTTTGGGGCACATATAAAATCATCTCTCCAGAACGACTGAAGTCTTTAGGGAAGTAAGATTCACTTCCCTGTTGGGTAAACTTTAGAAGCTCTGTAGCTTCTTTGGCACACACATTTTCTGTATTATATGTATAACATAAAAAAATAATACATGAAATCATCACTAATACTGTGTTTTGACCAACAGCAAGGCAGGTTATACTCAGGTGTTCCCAGAAATATGGAACTTTCTGAATCAATGAAGAACAGGACTTTTTGTTTCTAATTACAGGAAGATTCCATATTTTTATGGGAAAGTCCACAGCCCCATCTACAGGCTTGTTTGTCTACTTGCTATTTTCAAGAAAGTTTAGTTTCGGTTTTGTTTCGTCTGGTTTAATTTGTTTCTGTTCCACTTTATATTACCATTTCTCCTACACCACCAGCTGGGACTGGGACACTGGGACACTGTACACTTGGACACTGTTCCAGAGAGAGGACGTCTATAGGACACCCTGTGGGATTCAGAATGCTTTATTGGGGCAAACTGAACTCGACAGAAGATGAGCCTTCACATCAGGACAAAAAAGTATGTGAAGAAATCCTCCGTGGAATGGGAAGCAGGCATGTGTCAATCACAGAGGGGCTCGCAACGTTCATCAGAGACCCCGACCGGAGAGTCGCCGTAGTGATGTCACGTAAGGATAGGGGAAAACAAACGGCGTACCAACGTGAGATTCTGTTAATTATTTATTTTATGTTCAGGAATCAGTACGAACATAAATCAGGGGATCAAACAGCACAAAACGCCTAGGAGACTCTTCCAGCCTGTGATTAGTTACTTTTGCTACATTTTGATACACAGTAGCAGTCAAAAGTTTAAACACAATTTCTAACTGAATTGTTTTTTTGTTTTTTTATTATTATTGTGTTTGTTTAATTATTTTACACAATTGAGAACAACACTGGAGATTTCTTGTAACAGCATGCTGAGTAGTGTTGTATTCCTTATACATGTACATGGCATCTGAATACACGTGTACGTTTCCCTTTGGGATTAATAAGAGTAGTTTCATATTGTGTAATAAATTTTGTTGTGTAAGATACACAGTGCAATGCAAAAACAAACCCAAAGTTTATTGAAGAAGAAAACAGTGAGGCTGACTGTATAAAACACAGTGTATATGTATATTTTTAGGAATTACTTTAGATTTGAAGAAGGAGCGAGCCGCCATTTGCAGCGCCGGACAGAAGCATGTTGTGATTGTAACTGAGGCAGGGGCGGTGTGGGAATGGAGGCACGCGACTCAGTCCAACATACCCAGGTAGGCCTCCGCCTGAGAGAACGACTTGTCCAGCTGTACTGATTGCATCTTAAGTGTTTTTCACTTTGTTCCTCATGATCAGGAGGACCAGCAGCTTAACTAACATTGCACAAGTTGCATGTGGCAACTATCACACAGTCGCCCTATCAAAAGGTACTAAGTTATAATACTTTTTCTTTTTTTAATGGGGATTAACTGCATGTAACTGACAAGCTATAAAATGATTAGTGTAACAGGAGGTGCTGTTGTATGAAAACAGTCGTAAACTTAGTATTTGTAAAGAAGGTGAATTGTTGCATTAAAAGGTATAACACATCATATACTGTATTTGATCGTTTTACTATTAAGTTAAATATTTGTGAATTAAGTTCCCATAACATTTTAAGAATTGATTAACGTTCATGCTGGCACCTACAGTATTTTTGCAAAATTGTTCCCACTCATCCCGTCAGATGGTCAGCTGTTCACGTGGGGTCAGAACTCGAGCGGTCAGCTGGGTTTGGGGAGAGGCGAGCCGAGCTCTCTGTCTCCTCAGCCCCTCAAGTCTCTGTGTGGGATCCCACTGGCTCAGATCAGCGCTGGAGGAGACCACAGCTTCGCCCTGTCTCTCTCGGGGGCCGTGTTCGGCTGGGGCAGGAACGGCGCCGGGCAGCTCGGCCTGGGAGACACTGACGGTACTGACTTTACCGCCGCATAGGATCAACACAGCTCTGTCAGTATCCAATTAAAATAGTAATTTTGGTCTTAATATTTGTTCACAGGTAGACACGCCCCGGTTTGTGTGAAGAGCTTGAATTTGAAGAAAACTGTCTCCATCTCATGTGGAAAGGACCATACTGCTGTTCTAACAAAGGTTCACACTTCCATCCTGAAATGACACGACGATTTCCAACTAGAATTGCAGTAGTTACTGAATTATTCATAGAAGGTCTATTTTTATTTTTTATTTTTTTTTGTTAAGGATCGGCTTTGTCAGCAGTTCCAGCAAATTTAGTACAGTAATACTGTATATTTAGATTAAAATAGATCATTTTGACAGACACGACCAGATTCGGATTACTTTATCATTGTACAAGTACAATGAAATTGAGGCACAAGGTAAAAGTGGTAATGAACGAAATAGTAGCAAATACTGTAGGAAAATATATGAACATACGTAAATATAAATATAAATATATGAAAAAATAATGACAAAGATACACTAACACACACACACATCCACACATAGTGCTACATATGCTTGTAAACATAGATTCTGATAATTATTGCAATTATTTGAAACATACGTAATGATAGTCATTGCAATTTGAAACTGGAGTTCAATATAACAATTATTTAACAGCCTGGTTGTTCTAGTTTGGACTGACCTGTGATGCCTGACTCAGGGCATCCTGCTCTATTCAAACACATGATGTGATGAGGGGGATCAGGGCTTCAAAATATTTTTTTTACCTTCCGGAGGTCACAGGAAATGAAAATGTCCTCTGATGAGTCTTTCCAGGGCCTTAATATCAGCTGCAGAACTGCTACTGTACCACGCAAGAATGCCATGAGTCAGTATGCTCTCCACGGAGCAGTGATAAGAGGACAACAGTAGGTTGTGTTGTGACAGGTTGATCTAGCCACTGCTGTGTGTTCCTGATCAGACAGTTCGTGTTGTGGGAGGTCCTCAGAGATTTGAGTGCCCAGGAACTTGAAGGTTGACACCAGCTCCGCTCTTTCCCCTTTTATCTCCAGAGACTCATGATCAACCATTTGGACACATTTTCTAACTTCATGGTCTTTTCTGTTTATGTCTTTCTACATTGTAAAATTGTCCAAAATATACAGTAATTCCCTTTGAACTATTAATATTGAGATTTTTTATTTCATTGTTTTGAAAAGAAATAAATCAGCATTGTTCTAGACTGTGGAAAATAAAGCCAATTGTGTCTCACCTATAGACCTATAGTTCTTTATCTTGTACCATATAGATAGGCACATTGATAGATAGATAGATAGATAGATAGATAGATAGATAGATAGATAGATAGATAGATAGATAGATAGATAGATCTATTCACACCGATTATTAACTTTGTTTCATTAATTTGTTTACTACTTATAGTATTAGATTGTATGTATAGTATTAGAGTGTAGAAACCTTATTAGCAGTTATTTTCATGTGCCTAAGACGTTTGCAGCTTACTGTATGTATAAATCTTGAGATTCTGCTATAAAGGATCTTTAATCATTAGTTTTCTGCTTCGGCATCTTGACATCTTACATCTAACTATAAGCACATGTATAATAGTACTGGCATATATGAAATACAATAAAATTATTTATGTGATGTTTATAGGGAGGGTTGTTGTTCACATTTGGATCAGGTTGTTATGGGCAGCTTGGACACAACTCACGGAGAGATGAACTACTGCCTCGTGTAGTTGCTGAATTCTGGGGGTCCAAAGTGTCCCAGGTAGCCTGTGGAGGGTAAGTACCTGCAACATCCTCTAATATACAATCTCATAAAGTCAAAAGTTATATTTATACACATCCTGACAAAAGTCTTGTCGCCTATCCAAGTTGTAGGAGCACCAAATAATAACTTGATTTCCAGTTGATCATTTGGAATCAGAAGAGGCTTATATGAAAGGCAAAGGCCTCAAGATTATTTTAACAAAATACAATCTTATCATGCCAGGATTTTTAATTATTTAATTAGGACAGAAAGGTCAGACTTTGCTTTGAAAAAAGTCTTGTCACTTAATAGAAACAATGTACGGTGCAGAACATAAAGTCATGGTGCAGTGGAAAAAGAATGAATATTCTGTGTGACTCCCACGAGCTTGAAGGACGTCCATATGTCTCGGCAATGACTCAAATAACATTAATAAAGTCATCTGGAATGGCAAAGAAAGCATTCTTGCAGGACTCCCAGAGTTTATCAAGATGCTTTGGTTTCATCTTCAATAACTCCTCCTTCATCTTACTCCAGACATGCTCAATAATGTTTATGTCTGGTGACTGGGCTGGCCAATCCGGGAGCACCTTGACCTTCTTTGCTTTAAGGAATTTTGATGTGGCTGAAGTATGAGAAGGAGCGCCATCCTGCTGAAGAATTTGCCCTCTCCTGTGGTTTGGAATGTAATGGGCAGCAAGAATGGCTTGATACCTGAGGCTGTTGGTGTTGCCATCCACTCTGCAGATCTCTGTCATGCCCCCATACAGAATGTAACCCCAAATCATGATTGTTCCTCCACCGAACTTGACTGTTTCCTGTGGGAATCTTAGGTCCATGAGGGTTCCACTAGGTATTCTGCAGTATTTGTGACGATTGGATTGCAGTTCAATCGACCCAGCTCTAAAGGCTCCGACTCTCTCCAACTTGCTATCTGACTTCCAACATGCTCTTGGAGACCCACCTCAAGGTCCAGGCCCTCGGAAGTGACGGGATCACTCACAGAACCTCTCTCCTCGGCCTCAGGGTCTTGGGCAACCACTCAGAGTGGATTTCACTGTTCATCATGGAGGAATCTCACACCACAGTCGTTCTGAGTCTGCCCTGGTTAATCCGCCACAACCGGCAGATAAATTGGGCCAGGAACTTGATTTCTGCCTGGAGAACATCATGTTCCTTGACCTGCTTACAAGCTGCCACCACGTCATGCCTGACGTACCATGACCTCAATGAGGTGTTTCGTAAGTCTCACATCATCTCCCCCACCCCCGGCTACACCCCGTAAACGACTGCCCCATCAACCTGCTCTCAGGCACCACACCACTCAAGGGCCGTCTGTACTCCCCGTCACAGAAGGAACACGAGGCAATGAATCAATACATCCAGGACCATGTTCAGCACTGGTACTTGTAGCCACGGAGGGCCTTTACTGAACTCAAGAAACAATTCAAATCTGCCCCTATCCTAACCATTCTGGACCAGTCATGCCAGTTCATTGTGGAGGTTGACACCTCCAGCACAGTGGTAGGGGGCATCTTTGGAGACCGCCAAAACTCATGATTGACCATATCTTCAAGCTCCATGGTCTCCCAAAGGACATCATCTAAGACTGGGACCCACAGTTCACCTTCCAATTCTGGAAGGCCTTCTGCAAACTAATCGGGGCCACTCCCAGCCTGTCCTCAGGGTTTCACCCCCAATCAAACAGTCAGACTGAGAAAAAAAACAGTGCCTTGAGGTTGCCCTGTGTGCATGATATCCCGGTACGCTACCTCTTGGAGCAAGTTGCTGCCCAAGGAGGTCAATGTCCCATCTGCCCAAGGCTTCATCAGATGCTGCAGAAAGACCTGGCTGCAAGCAAGAAAACCGCTATTGCACATCGACAGAAGGTACAAGGGACAATTCCCCTTTTGGTTTATGGCTTTTTGTCTAATGTTTTCGGATCTGGAGCCTCGGCAAAAAGTTCCATCTGTCCATAGGACATTCTCCCAGAAGCTTTGTGGCTTGTCAACAAGTAGTTTGGCATATTCCAGTCTGGCTTTTTTATGATTTGTTTTCAACAATGGTGTCCTCCTTGGTCGTCTCCCATGTAGTCCACCTTGGCTCAAACAACGACGGATGGTGCGATCCGACACTGATGTTCCTTGAGCATGAAGTTCACCTTGGATCTCTTTAGAAGTCTTTCTGGGCTCTTTTGTTACCATTCAGATTATCCGTCTCTTTGATTTGTCATCAATTTTCCTCCTGTGGCCACGTCCAGGGAGGTCGGCTACAGTCCCATGGATCTTAAATTTCTGAATAATATGTGCAACTGTAGTCACAGGAACATCTAGCTGCTTGGAAATGGTCTTATAGCCTTTACCTTTAACATGCTTGTCTGTAATTTTCTTTCGAATCTCCTGAGACAACTCTTTCCTTCGCTTCCTCTGGTCCATGTTGAGTGTGGTACATACCATGTCACCAAACAACACAGTGACGACCTGGAGCCCTATATATAGGCCCACTGACTGATTACAAGATTGTAGACACCTGTGATGCTAATTAGTGGACACACCTTGAATTAACATGTCCCTTTGGTCACATTATTTTCAGTATTTTCTAGGGGTACCATCATTTTTGTCCAGGCCTGTTCCATGAGTTTATTTTTTTTATAATTCTGTTGAAGCATGGTTGAAAAGCAATGTCTGACTTTCATTGGTTAACATTCATTGAATTCTTATTTATTGTTACTTTTGTCAGATTAAAGTTATTTCTGTGACCATTGTGAGTTTTTCTTTCATTGACCGAAGGGTACCAACAATTTTGTCCACGTGTGTAAACAACAATTACTTATGCGTTAAAATCTATTTATGTGGCACATCCTCGTGTAAGTTACTGTAGAAAATATTTTAGAAACGTACTATAGATGACATACTAGAATGAGTCCATTAACCTAGATAAACTTTTCAGTGTACATCATTGTTCTATTAACCAATCAGATTGAACATATTATATTATATTTAGCATATTATTTAGCAGTGTATGAAAATTTCTGACAAAGGAAAGTCTTCCAGTCAGCGGGCTTAGCGATTTCTCTGTAACCTAGGGTGTATGTTTTTTCCTTGTTATGAGAAACTGTACTTTTCAACTTTAACAAAGAGAGAGAAAATATGTGTTTACAGTATAGTAGATGAAATAAGAGAAATAAATGCACAAAAAAAAACAATCAACTTGGTAATGGATGGTAACAGTAACCCTGCTTTGTGTCATTGATTATTTTCCTAGAACAGCACGCTTTCTTGTTTCTTATTTTAGATTGTAGTTATATCAGTAGTTAATGTGGAGTTTGTTGAAATCTTGAATTTAAGGCATCACACTCTGGCACTGGTTGAGTCATCAAACACGATCTACTCGTTTGGACGTGGAGAGCAAGGTCAGCTGGGAAATGGCCTGAGGACCAATCAGTGTGTGCCGTTTCCTGTCAAGCTGCCACCAGGTGAGTACATTATGAGCAATTTTTAATAACATATGAATGTATTTATTTGTATTTAGTAAAAATGTATTTTTATATTTTTGTTATTTGACAAGAATACAGCCCTGATCAAGCGATTAAGAACATTACAGCTGGAGGGAATCTTTCTCTCCTCTTTGTCTCTAAAACCGTGAGTAAAATAACTCCTTAAAATGAGTCTTATTTTGTTTGTTTTTAGTCTTATTTACTGATTCACTTTCTAATGTTTTTCACAGGATGATGTTCAAACAAGTTCGAACCTGAGTTCATGTAACACCACAGCAGTGTTGAATGATGAAATGATTGATCGCTGGATTTCACCCTGTAACTCAAAAACCTGGAAACGGTACAAAAGGTATAAAGAAAAGCATCACTGCACATGAATAGCTGTTTTTTGCAATGGAAGGAATGATCTGTTTATGAGTTCTGCCACAATACATCACCATACATGACTGAAGTGATTCAGAGCATTTCTGTCCCAACACACGATTTTAGCTCTTTATCTCAGCCTGGTACGCTCGCTGTGTCTGTGTTTTTGTACACAACAGATTCATTTATTGGAGCTATAAATTGAGCTGTAATCATCTTTAATATTGACTAAACACTTTTAGAACTTGTGGTGTTCTTTGCACTGTAGGGAAATCCAGAAAATGTTCTCATCAGCGTCATGCATTAATGGGAGCTTCTGTGAGAAAAGGTATAAATATGCACCGAAAAACCATTAATGCTGAAATGATGATATTGATTAGTGTACAGTACTAATCACAGTAATGTTGCATTTCTATTGTTAGCGGTGACCAGCATTATAAAACATCTAAACTGTATTCTGGTCTCGATTTATCTTTGGCTCGTCGTGCCTTTGAGAAGCTGGCCAAAAAGGATAATGTTCTATCAGCGGTAAGGCGATGCAAATGAAATGAGATTAAACGACAAGAACAGGAATGTTATTCATATCTCACAGTACTTATTGTACTTTTATATCAGAGGTATCATTTCATTCCAGGTCGAGACGGTGGTGGAGAAAGATCTTCTGCCCTCTCTGAGCCCGGATGCTGCTGGTGTGGAAGCGCTGAGGGTTTACCTCATCCTGCCTGAACTCCTCCGAGTGCTGAAAAAACAAGGGCGTGGCACACAGCTCACTGTTGCACTGGCACGTGCCATCTTACAACTGAAGCCTGAATCAATGGAGGTGTTGAGTATGTACACTTTATGAAATTGTGTAGGTGTTTTGATAGGCTTTTAGTCTGATTGAAATATTAGACCTAAACCAAATGTAAAGCTGTTTAAATTGTTTATTTTCTATCTTAAAACAATGTTTGTGTTTTTAATTTGTGCATACTTTTAATTAATACAAATAATTTAATGACCACTTGCTTCAAATTTTTTTATTCTGTTGTTTAGATTGTGGGTGTGGGAGGGGAGTGGGTGAACAAGCTGTTGGTACTTGCATATTTGTAGTGTTTTCTATTTAATGTTGCTTGTCTGTAGTGTTTTGCATTTGGTGTTTTTAGGATTCCTTTGAAAACAAGATCACAAAGGGCTATAGTGAGAACAATTCAAATAAAAATAATTAGGGAATTAACGAGGATCAAGACATTCAAAGGCGATGTTCTCAGGTGGACAGGGAGACGGAGCAATGTTCTCTGGAGGCCAGGGGGAGCGAGCAATGTCCTCAGGAGGCAGAGCGATGATCTCAGGAGAGCAAAGAGACAGAGCAACTTTCACACCACTGTTGTTTATTACTTCCCCATACTAGCCCACCTCAAACCCCAAATGCTGATTATTCCTTATTTAAACGCTACAATATCAGACTCTTGAATACATTTGGTTTATATTGTACCAATGGTGCTTCTGTATCAAACTCCCTCAGTCAGCCTGTGGACCAAACTGCCATACTCCTACTACAGGACTCTGGTAAAGATGTTTCACTCCGTTTGTGCTGACTTCTTCTCATTGATGACGACTACCGTATGTGACCACTGGACTAAAATATCATGTCCGCTAAGGGTTCTTCAGAAGCTTTACAATGTAAGAACTTTTTCTTTAACTCGTTAACATAAAAACTACATCGCCACTAAATAGACTTTATTTGGTGGAGTAGTAATTTGATATTAAACATAAACATCTTCTAAAAAATATTATATAATTTATCACACAATAGATATATTATACATTTTCTTGCAGGTTAATAGTCAGAGAGATGCACCACTGCCTGAGGATTACTTCCTAGTCAAGGAACTCAATGACTTCTTCACCTTGGTAAGGACTGAGGTTATTCTAACACATCATATAAGTTCTTTGGCATTAGAGACAGCACTCATAAATATTTATTGTATGTTACAGATTTCACAGTACAGTTAAACCTTGGATTGCGAGCATAATGCATTCTGGAAGCATGCTTATATATCAAAGCACATTTCTTCCACAAGAAATAACGAAAACTCAGATTATTTGTTCCACAAACCAAAAAAGTAAATATATAAATATATATATTTTTTTTAAATCCCAATAGATAAGTGTTTACCGGGTTTTGGTCCACTCTTCTTCTACAGATCTTCTCCATATTCTTAAGGTTTTTTGCCTGTCACTTAGCAATTCGAAGTTTCAGTTCTCTCCATAAATTTTCTATAGGATTAAGGTCTGTAGCCTGGCTAGTCCACTACATTATCTTAACGTGCTCCTTCTTGAGCCACTCCTTTGTTACCCTTGCAGTATGTTTTGGGTCATTGTCATGCTGGAGATCCCATCCACAAGGCTATCATCCAAAATGTTACAATACAAGGCCCCATCCATTGGCCCCTCAATGGGATGAAGTTGGTCTGTACCTTTAGCAGAGAAACAGCCCTAAAGCATGATGTTCCCAACTCTGTGCTTGACTATAGGGATGGCGCTCTAAGGTCCTAGTCAGCAATCTCCTTCCTCCAAATACAACCAAAGAGCTCAATTTTGCTCTCATTTGACTATAGCACTTTCTCTCAGTCCCAAACTTCAGAGGGGCCTGTCTGAGGAGGGGGACCCTGCAACGCTGAATGAATTTCAATTCATATTGTGTTACCAATGATTTGTTTGGTAACTGTGGTCCCAACTGCCTTGAGATCATTCATAAGCTCCTCCCGTGTAGTTCTGGACTGATCCTTCAATTTTCTCTTGATTATCCTTACCTGTATGAAAGTCTGCGCAGATAACTGAATGATCACATATGCGCAGCCGCGGTGCGGACTGACGTGCTTCAACACAAACAGAGCGCACGCAATAAGCATCGAGCAGCGCTGTAGAACAGTGCAAGACAGCTAAGCCAGTGTAGTATGTCGGACTGTGTTCATGAGTATTCCAGCTGTTCTGGATTTAATCTAGCAGATTGTGTGCATCAATGCCATATAAACCACACACTCACATAAGTACATAACATACAACCAACCGTAATTTGGTTTACCAACCGTGGTAAACAATTTTGGTTTACCAAATTGTAACCGTGTTTAATGCCTACTTGAACTGTTTATTAAACACGCTTAATTCAGCATTTGGTCTGGTTCCTGCGTTCTGGCTGACACCCGAGGGTGATTACCACACAAAATAAGATCCAGCTTTGGAACTAAAATGCCTCACCAACATTTCCCAATGAGGTGAAATCTTGCATGAAGGTCCAGACCAAGGGCAATTGATGGTTATTTCGTATTTCTTTTGTTTGCAAATAATTGCTCTTCCAGTTGTTTTTCACCACGTTTCTAGCTGATGGTCTTGTAGGCCATTTCAACCTTGTGTAGAAAACACGTTGTTAGTAATCTGTGTACCACACAAGCACATAACCAGTCTGTGGGAGCCAAAATTATTGTTGGTTGGTAGGGGATCAAATACTTTTTTACTCACTGAAATGCAAATAAATTTATAACATTAATATAATGTGTTTTTTCTGTATTCTTTTGTATAGAATTTTATTTTAAAGTTCTAAATTTTGTTTTGTCTATTAGGTGGGACAACGTTCTATAAAAGGTCTGTTCTTTGTAATGAGAATTGCAGAAGAGGTAAGATAATGGTGATTTACATTTAAAAAAGGGTGGACATGGGGCTTCATTTTATTCCCTACTCCTTGTTCCCTGTTCAGGAAATGACTGACAAATTTGTAGTACTGTAACTTTGGTAGACTGGCCACTCCTGGGAAGGTTCACCGCTGTTCCAAGTTTTCTCCATTTATGGATAATAGCTCTCAAATTCCCAAAGACTTAGGAATGGCTTGGTAACCCTTTCCAGACTGGTACATGTCAATTACTCACCTGCTCATGAATTTGGTCATGTTGCTTTTTTGTGATTTCTTGATTCAACGGGTCTGGCAATTTGAAATTTAACTCTTGCTTTCCAAAGTCACAGTTCATTCATGATTTAGCTAGGGGTGGGCAATTACTTTTTCACATAGAATCAGAAAGGCTTGGACAGCTTTTTTCCCTTAACAAACAGTGGCAGCTGGTGCCAAAAAAAAAAAATTGTGGGGGGGGGGCAAACAAAATGAAAAATAAACTTTTAATACTCGCCTGTAAATAGGTATTTATCAGGTGGTTGCGCATCATTACTACTAGTATAAAATAAAGTCCTGACTCACATCACATCCAGTCAGCAGCTCCGCGCGCCATAAGAAGTGCTGGAAAAGACTCGTTGAGAACGGACCAATCACATGAGCCCAAATATTTAAAAACAATATTGATTCGTTAGAACAAAAGTGGGAGGGTTTGAGGTGCACAGTGCTCCGCCCCAAGGATGATTTGAAAAGATGCAATCAGAGCTCAGCCTCAAGTCACATGCTTTTCAAAAATGTACATGCCTCCGAGTGGCGCAGTGGTTAAAGCGCTCGCCCTATCATCCGGAGATCGCTAGTTCGAATCCCGGGTGGTGCTGTAACCTCTCGCAGCCGGAGGTCTAGAGAGAGCTGATTGGCCGAGCTCTCTCAGAGGGGAGGGATGAGAGGTACTTAGTGCTCCCACATTAATCACGGCTCTACAGCCAATCAGGGGCGTCTGTGAGCTCGCGCAACGGAGGGAGCGGATAGCGCTGTCCTCCGAGTGTGTTACGCCGCCCCCAACGGTGCGCGAGCGAGCAGTTCGAAAAGATGCGGTCGGCTGGCGTCACGTGGTTCGGAGGAAACACGTGATAGTCTTCGGCCCTCCCGGCTGAGTGGTAGTAATGTGGGAGCCCCCTAGTGACGGGGAGGAATTGGACACGACTAAATTAGGGAGAAAATCGGGGAAAAATCCAAAAAAAAAAAAAAAAAAAAAAAATGTACATGGACGCTCGTTTGTCCGGCGCCCCGCGTACACCAACGCAAATGAACGTAATACAGTTTAGATTTAATTATATTAAGAAATACAGCGGAATATTGTGACTAAATGACTTTATTTCATTATTAAAATAAATAATTATTATGTTCAATAATTAAATGTTAAAGTAGCATTCTTCTGTGCCTGACTTTAAGGTGGGCGGCGCCCCCCACTGTTAACAAATGAAGCCATCATTTGAAAACTGCATTTTATATTTACTCGGGTTATCTTTGTGATAATATAAAAATGTGTTTGATCTCAATCATTTAAGTATGACGAATATGCAAAAAACAAATCAGAAAGGGGCAAACACTTTTTCATAACATTGTACAGTATATGCACATTATTTACAATTTATTATTATTATGTAATATTAATGTACGTTTTAAATAATGAATGGTGCATACAATTAATGCCAGCGATGAACAAAAAAAGAAAAAGAGGTTTTGCGTCCTAAATTCTGGAATCTTACTTAACATAGCCAAATACCTAGGCGATTGGAACAGCGATCAGGCATTGATCAAAACACTGTCTCCAGAGGCTTGTACAGTGGACACTATGCATGATGGGAGCATCGCTTCACGCGCTTCCCTTCTCACCCTGACACGCCCATCACTCTGGAACAGGCTCAGTCTGGACTCATCAGGTCACATGACCTTTCTCCAATCGCTCCAAAGTCCAGTCTTTATGCTCCCTAGCTCTCAGACTGAAGCCTTTTAATGAGACGCTTCAACAAGTGGTTTTCTTATGAACACACAGTTGTTTAGTCCCAAACCTGTGAGTTCTCATCACATTGTGTGCGTATACAGAAATGCTTTTACTTGCACTATTGAACACGAACAGGTTTTTACGCATCATTTTTTCTCCACCATGCAAGTGTTTAAGTGATCTCCATTCATGATTTTGTTCTTCACAAACGTTCTTCACCCAGTTCCAGTCATTTCAAATCCCCTTAGTTGTTTTTGTTTTTAGACAGTTTAAGTGTTTAAAGTATTGCCCAGCTGAAGTGAAATCACCATGGGTGTCATTTATACATGGGTTGGGGGTTTTAAAACCCCCCATTTAAAAAATTAGGAATTAAAATGACTCACTGTTATAAAACATGATGAAGTGTTTGGTAAACAAAGAATGACACGTCCTCAGACACGTCTTCGTACAGTAGGTGAAGATCTAAACCCTCCCAATGTTGAACCCAAAGTCATGCCATTGAAAATAACAACCTACAAGTTGTTAATCTGGTCACTGGCCAAGATTGACCACTATCTCTATTCGATGTCTCGAAATTCTCTCTATTGTTACAGAATCTGTTTCTCTTAAACGCTGATGAACAACTAGGTATTTTCATCAAAGTTTTGGTATGTACCGTCGTCATCACATATATAGCATTTTAAAAGAAACTAAATTGCAGCATTTATAAATGTCTGTTGTTTTCTCAGTCCCATATTTTGTTTGTTCCTTTTTAGCAAAGTGCAATTCTCTTTACAAGCTACCCTTTTATCCTTGACCTAAACAGTAAATGCATAGCGTTCAGGGTAAGTAGCCTTGGGAACAGACATGCAGTACATACAGTAGACGCTGCATTCAAATCTACTCTGTCTGACCATATGTGTAATTTCCTGTATGCAGTTTTTACAGTTACACTATGAGCCAACTTTTGTGTTTGACTTTCAAAACACGCTGTATGTGAACAGAGAATCCGTGCTGGCCGACACACTTAAACACCTGAAAAAGGGCTGCCATGATTTTTCTCTTCCTTTAAAGGTTCGTTCAACATGATGGAGTTATTTTTATTACTACCATAATGAAAAATGTTTGATTGTTGCTGTTTTTTTTTTTTTTTTTTTGTCTTTTTTTAATAACCTTTCTCTCTTGTTAATAGGTCAAGTTCGATCTTGAGGACGGGTTAGATTACGGAGGCGTGCGTGCTGGATTCTTCATCCTGCTTGGACAGGAAATTACAACAGACTCCAGAGTAATCCAGGTATCTGAGGACTCGGGACTCTTCTGGTTCTCTGCAGTAAGTTCGGTCTTTAATTATCCTGGGTGAGAATATTAATACAAGACCAAACAAGGTTTAAACCAACACTGATGAGATTTTTTAATTGGTTGTAGGATTCCGAATCCAGTCAGGAGGAATTCTTCTACTTTGGCGTCATGTGTGGGTTGGCCTTTTATAATCGCTGTTATATGAACATCGGCTTCCCGGTGGTGCTGTTCAAGAAGCTGCTGGACCTCAGGCCGACTCTGCGTGACCTGGAGGAGCTGTCGCCAGTGGAGGCCAGGTTGGGCATTATTTCTTTTTTTAAAATGACAAAGTTGTCGTTAATTATACATTTTAATTAAATAGATTAATTAATTAATTAATTAATTAATTAATTAAAAAAAATTAAAATTAAAAAATGTATAAATAAAAATAAAAAACCTTGTAAAATCAAGTCCCCCCCCCCCCCCCCCAACATAGATGCCTAAAGAATTTACTCACAGAAGACGAGGATGTTGTGGAGGCGCTCGATTTGGATTTCACAGTAAGATGAATTGCACGAGTTTTAATGGACATGAAAAGATAAAAGGTTTCTGTATAAGTTTTTGTCTTCTCTCAGGTGAAAGGAAAAGAACTCATTCCAAATGGAGTAGAAATCCCAGTCACAAAAGCCAACAGGTACTGGATAAGATGCCTCTTTCTTAAACCACCGTTTTCATGCATTTGTACTATTATTCTATATACGATCACCCTGGCTCTTTAAATCTTGTGATCACATGACCAACATGCAGCAATTACATCTACAACATACATATCTAAGACGCATCACACTCTGACAGAGACCATGAAGTTCTCACTGCCTCCATAAAGATATCAAAGAACGCAGTGAAAATAGACAGAACCGAGTTATTTCTATGTCCAATCAGATCGCACCACGCGCTTATCAGGCTTTTATCATGTACTTACTATGCTGTCATTGCATCCGGTGGGTTGGTATAAATTAAAACAGCGCTCTTCATCAAGAAGTGATGGTGTGAGGAACTGGATCCAGTATTTATACAGCACGAAACTATCTGAATGTGACATAGACGTTCTGATAACCTGCTGCATGAGTGCCATAAGGATGAGAAGAGACTAGAAAGAACGCGATATGAACTTAATGTGGGCTTCTATAATGTGGCATGGACCTGCCATGCTCGTGCACAAGCCTGAAGAGGGCGCTGTGAGACCTCCACTGATGGAGCAACATCACAATGACATCCCGATGACAACTCGGTCAGGACGCCATCCAATCTTTCCTGTCCATGCCATGCTTGTGGTACATCAATGAACACGTTAAGAGGTGTTCGTTAAGCTGTGAACTGGTCAGTGGCATCCTTACTACGCTCCTATTAATCACATATTTGTACGAGTCCAAAAACAGTATGGTAGAGCCACGTCAAGGGAGACAGTATTATGTTCTTACCAGTTTCTACTGCATGCCTGCCAAAATCTACAAGTTTGTACCTCACTCAATCACTCATCATCTATACCGCTTAATCCTCTACCGCTTAATCCGGAAATGACAATTAGCCTAATCTGCATGTCTTTGTACTGTGTGAGCACCTGGAGGAAACCCACCAAGCACAGCGAGAACACGCAGACTCCACTTATTCACTGGCCGTTGCTTTCGGACACTACACAACATATGTTGCGTAAAGCACAAGAAAGCACAGACTCATATCAAATTAATTGTCCTTTTTGCCTTTTTGGAGAGATAAATGAAAATATTTCTCAACATCAATTGGCTATGACTATATAAGTTAGCCTGTTTTCTTTGCTAATGTCAAGTGAGATTAGCATCAGTTCCAGCAGCTAACAAAATTGTACGTCAATGTCTAGCTAACGGCAAATATTGTAAATGTGCAGAATGTAACATGCCGTTCCTAAAAGTTTAATAGAAATTATAAAAATAATTTTTCGCATAAAAATATTAGGCTGATTTCATCAAATTTACAACATGTTTCCTTCTTTCCGTTTTGTTACACTATAGTACACCTAAATGCTTGGTTTTGGCTGGATAAGTAAGATTTTAAGTAAGAAGTAATTTTTACTGGTGTGTAATTTCTCAGTATTTTGTCCATTTAGTAATTATTTTAACAGAAACCCAACTTACTCTCCAGCAAACCCACAAAGCGTTTTTTTTCTATTAGTTTTATAATAAGGTAGTTTTATTATATACCACGATAAGTCATACTGTATTAAAGATCATAACAAGCACAGTTTAACATCTTGCATACTTTTACAGGCAGAAATATGTGGACTTGTACGTCGACTTTGTACTGAACAAGTCAGTGGAAAGTCAGT
This sequence comes from Clarias fuscus, assembly GCA_030347435.1. NCBI lineage: Eukaryota > Metazoa > Chordata > Actinopteri > Siluriformes > Clariidae > Clarias > Clarias fuscus. Next base: position 1,931,456 of record CM059211.1, read on the forward strand.
TCAAGAAGTTTAAGGACGGTTTTTCTCATGGAAACCCCTATGAACTTTGGGAGATGTTTAAGCCTGAAGAGCTCAGAGACCTACTTCATGGCACATCTAAATATGAGTGGAAGGAGCTTCAAAAGGTACAAAACCATTTAGGTACATTTCTTCGAGTTTTTGCATTCCAGGGCAGTAATAACTGATGTGTTTTCTCATAATGGTCATATTTCCATCAGGGAGTCATTTATGAACGTTGTGGACCCTCAGATGAACTCATCCAGAACTTCTGGTCTGTTTTCTTCAAGCTGGATGTAGAGCACAGGAAGAAGTTTCTGAGTAAGTTCAACACTTGGATAGATGTACTAATGGAATATAGTGATAAAGTGATAAATGTATTGCAGCTTAATTTTGTGATTCATTATTCACTATATTAAAATGCATGAAGTTTGTATGAATAAATGGATGACTGGATAGATGGAGGGATTGAAGAATGCATGCACGTTTTGAAGGATGGATGAATAAATATATGAAATGCATGCTCTGCTGTTGCTATGTTTTTGTTTTATGACATCTTTGTTAAATACGGGAATGACTTCACTTCATAATGCTTCCTTTCATTACTTTGTTAATTACTTTGTTCATTTGTAACCTCAAAGAGAGTGCACATATATTTATTTATTCTTCTTTTAAAGAACATACATTGAAGTATTGCATTGTACATAGTTTTGGCTAAATAAATATCGATCTAAACAAATCTTCCCACAGCTTTCGTTTATGGAACAGATCGCTTGCCTGTGGGAGGAATCTCTAAACTGCAGCTGAAAATAACATGTTGCAACTACAGCGACGCAGACGACCGTTTCCCCTCGGCACAGACCTGTTTTGGCATTTTACACCTTCCGAACTACAGCAGCATCCATATACTCCGAAACAAACTGACTGATGCCATCAACTATTGTGAAATTTTTGGACAAACATAAAAGTGTTTCATGTCCACGTCTGTCTTCGTGCATGACCCTTATGCATACTAACCTGCGCCAATTGATATGACGTGTCACACATTATCATTGAAACAGTCTAGAAATTTGGGTGATGGGTTGTCTGCTTAGAATAATAAAGACTTGTTACAGTACCTATGTTTACTCATTTTATGGTTTAATGGTTTAAGGGTTACTATATACTCTTCCTTGTAGTGGATCACACTAATCTGTATATTGTTATTTAAATGTGTTTGTATTGTAGATTGAATATGTTTCTTTTTTTTTTTCGTTCACCTTACTATATAAGGGAATACTGTACTGTATGTTCTGTATGTTGTGTGTATACTATTTCTGCTATTTTCTGTTCTAGAAAAATATTTGTAAGGTTTAAGGTTTATAGGTTTGCCTTTTAATGAGACATATTCTGGATCCATAAATCTCAAGAGAAGTTTAAATAAAGATATTAATACATCCAGCATTCTCTGTCTTATGTGTTTAGTGAATAATTCCATATAAACAAATGCAGGTGCATCGCAATAAATGAGACAATTATTGAACAGTTCATTTATTTCAGTAATTCAATGCAGAATGTGAAACTCATATACTGTATGATATCAGTTCATTACACGTTGACAGATGTATTGCGAGTGTTTATTTCTATTAATCTTGAAATGTTGAACTAACGAAACGTATGAACATGTACGAGAATCAACACGTGGTTAGGGCTCCCTTTGTATAAACAACCCGTCCTAAGGACATAAAGTACTGGACTGTTGCTCAGTGGGCCAAAGTCCTCTTTTCAGTTAGGCCTGCTGGGAGCTGAGGAGACGCTGTGAAGGGCAGGGGGTACCTTTAGGACCAGAGGTGGGAATGTCTGATCTGGTGAAAAAACAGTTCAGGGGTTGGTTTCCCTACATAATGCTGTCCACAAAGTTTTGACCAGGTGCATGTCAAAAAAAAAAAAAAAAAAAATGTGGAAAAAGTGGAAAATCATTTATCTTTATTCGCCTGAAGTTCCAGCATACCTGAATGTTTTGGATGTATATTTGTTTAAATACAGACTATAGGAAGTGTCTCCACATAAGGAGGAGCAGGAGGCGCTGTTTTATGGGCATAGGATCATTCTCATCATATTATAACACCATACAGCCATGTTTACTCTGTAACACTCTCACTCACTCACTCACTCACTCATCTATACAGGGTCACAGGGCATCCGGATCCTATCGGGTACAAGGTGGGGTACACCCTTGAGGAGGTGTAGGGTACATAAACACACCCCCACACACACACCCACACACACCACCAAGCATGAGGAGAACATGTAAACTCCATGCACACAAACCGCGAGGCGGGTATCGAACCCGGACCCTGAAGGTGCGAGGCGACATGGCTAACCACTAACCACTACTAGAAAGCGCTAGAATGTTAACACTTCTTGTATATTAACTGATAAGACTTTTATTTTAATTAAAATAAAACCACCAAATTATATTATTATAAATTATAAATCAATTAAAGATTATAAATCTATTGTATTAAAGTTATTTTAGACATATTTTATGTATTTATATAAGCCTTAAGGAAATGAAATAAAATGTGCATAAATGATGCATTTGGCCTCTTATCTGGCTGTCAGTGGACACGGTCACGTGATCAGTGACGCCCCAACGTCAGCCTCGCCTACATTCCAGAATAGTGTCTCATCTATAATGTCAATGTGCTAGCTAGTGCGCAGGGGGCGCCGTTTAAACGTGTAGGCGCCATAGTGAGCCTGTGTAGGGTTCGCGGCAGGATTGGGAACGAGACCTTAGCTGTAACTTCCTTGTTATTATCGTAACATACGGAGAAGCAGAAAATATCCTGCTGTAAGTGAAACGGGAATGTGCCTTCCAAGGTAGGTCGGTTTGTACAAACTGTTATTCGGCATATTTGGTGATTTATGCTGGCTAACGCTAATTAGCATGCTAGCTTGGCATTCTGGACAGTGCTTAGTGTTAGTGCTAGTTATGCTAGGTGCCTAGCTTCACCTGTGTTTCAGACTTAAATGTCTTTTAAGCATAAGAGATAAAGATTTAAACATGTACAGTGTGTGTGTGTGTGTGTGTGTGTGTGTGTTAATAAGATTGACAGATATATCTTTGTATTAAAAAATGTGTGATGAAACAAATCCTCAGCTAGCTGTGAGTTTATCCAGGGAGAGATGTGGAGATGTTAACTAGTTGACCAGGTTAGCAGCACTGGCTTGTTAACTAGTCTGTCTGGATAAAATCAGAGAAACTGCTTTCAATTAAATCATCAGTTTATCCGGTTAAGATGGAGAGCTTACATGGTGTTACAAGGTTATCTAGTTGAATCCTTTCTGTCTTTATCAACTAACTTTAATCTTTCACATTAACCTTTAATCTTGTTTTGGATGATTGATGAGTCAGACTGTCAGGACAGGAATTTAACTAAGAAAGACAAAATGTATTCCTGAAATACACTGTAGCTTTTCCCCCCCTTTAATCTACAGTATGTGACATGGGTAGAGGTGCCAATATTTATAACAATTTTAATATTTATTATAATAATATTAATACAGGGCCTCGTCATTATCACAGTGTTATTGCGGTCATGATTTTGACACTTGGTCATTTGGACACACACACACACACACACACACACACCCTGGTTTGGAGGTCGTTCTGTACTATTAATAATGGGCGTGGTTAGCACTTTGACCTCACACCTGCATGGTCGAGGGTTTGATTCCTTCCTCGGGTTTGTGCGCGTGTGTGAAGTTCCCCCCGTGCTCGGTGGGTTTCCTCCCACAGTCCAAATACGTGAAGATGCTTGCCGTTCCCAAATTACATCCAGGGTGTACCCTGCCTCGTACCCAGAGCTCCAGAGACTATACAACATAAAGCGGTTGCAGATCAATAGTTCATTCGTTTCCATGGACTACTTGGAGCGGTGGTGGCTTAGTCTGTTACGGCTCTGGGTTACTGATCAGAAGGTCGGTGGTTCGATCTCCAGCTCTGTCAGGTTGCTGCTGTTGGGGTCTTGATCAAGGTCCTTAATCCTGTCTGCTCCCGTGCGCCGCATAGTGGTCCACCCTGCACTCGCTCTCCGCAAGAAACTGGTATGAAGAATCAGGAATTTCACCGTGCAGTAATGTATATGTGACTGAATATGTACAAGCCTGAACTTTTACTTTATTCGGATCAGGATTCCACTCAGAATTCCAACGTCCTTCCCAGGAGTACAATCTCAGTGAGACTCCACAAATCTGGCTTTTTTCAGCACTATTATGAGGTGTGTTCGAGTCAAACCAGGACTTTTGATTGTACAGAGCACAGTTCTGAGAGTAAAAACCCCCTTTATTTCTCTATATCATCCCCTGATACACTAATGCACTTATCCCAGTGTTTCACTAGCGCTTGGACACCATCAAGGTCTTCATGTCTCTCACGGCCTCCTGGCCTCCCAGGAACTCCTTTAATCATGTGGAAATGCCTTGGAGAGAGGTCAGGACTGTATGAGGGATGTGGCAATTAAATCCCAGCCGAGTTCCTGTAATGCAGAAGTGGTGTTGGTGTTGAATGAGTGTGTGTGTGTGTGTGTGTGTGTGTGTGTGTGTGTGTGTGTGTGTGTATACAGTTCACATGGACAGCTGCGCCTTTTTCTTATGCAAATTGGCGACGAGTTATTTGTGGATTTTCAAGGATCAGGCGTTCCTGTGGCATTGTTTAAAAACCTTTGCACCGTTCAGATGTTTCACTGCGGCTAAGAGTCTCATCATCATACTGCGCTTGAAGTCATCCGTAAATGTCAATCAGTTTGCTCCTTAATTCATGAGGATTCATTCCTGGTTTGAGTTGACAAATCATAAAGATGACATGAAGGATCAATAAAGTAATCTACGGCATAATCTACTCAAGAGTGGTTGTTACATGATGGGCCGTGGTCCAATTATTATTTTTTTTATTATTATTATTATTTTTTTTTTTTGCAGAAGTGGTTGGGAATTTTTTTCATGTTTCACGTATTTTAATTACATTTCTAAGAAACTGAAACGAAACTGGTCACGTGATGGAACAGAAAAGCATTCTGGATTGTCCAGTAATCTTCTACATGTATGATTTAGGCTTTCTTGTTCAGTTTCTTCAAAACATCACGACTGTTTCTTCCATACTTGCGTTCCAGACTCGTCATCTACTCGAAGAGGAGAAAGCTGGGCCACGTAGCCTAAGGCTCCACCGCCCGCCATCTCTCCTGTTTGTCCTTTCTTCCCATCTGTGTGTGTGCGTGTGTGTGTGAGCGGCGATGCTGTGCTGGGGCAGTTCGGCTTTGGGTCAGCTCGGTCTCGCCGTCCCCGAAGCCGCCGTGTTCGAGCCGCGGAGCTGCTGCGTGTTCGATGGCAGAGGGCTGAAGGAGGTGGCGTGTGGTGGGCAGCACTCGCTGTTCCTGATGCACGACGGGAGCGTTTACACGTGCGGGTCCAACAGTCACCGACAGCTGGGACACGAGAGGCCTGGAGGCAAGCCTGGTAAGGATGTTAAACAAAAAAAATAATGCTAATGGAGGAGACGATGCACCAATTAGGATGTCCATCAAGTTATTGAATTATAATTTAAAGAATCCTGATGATTATGAAATTGTAACCGGAATTGTTTTTATATAATGTATATTGTTATATATAGATATATAGATTCTTTTACCCTCATAAATATGCCAAGATATGATAATAAACCATGATTTTACAGGATTCAAAGCTGATCTTCTGTCACCACTCTGGCAAAGTTGATTATTTTCCCAATAAGAGCATGTTTTTATTCACACCGTAAAAAAAAAAAAAATAGAAAAAAAAATGATTTTATTCGCATCATAAGTATAGAACATCCCACACGCCTCTGCTCCAGCACCACCTGCTCAGATTCACTGTGAAGTTTATCTGCTGAATACTGAATGTGCCAGAATATTTCACCGAGGTGAGTCATTATTCACAACCCAGACGCAGGAGTGTGAAGCTTATGTGTTCTTCAGTGACGTTCAGCGAGTTTCAGTCGAAGCAGAAGTGAGATGAGTAAAGTCTGGACAGAGACGGCGTATAAAATACACCAGACTAACTGTAAATAATTTAAGTTGCTCTGTCCTCCTAAAAAAAAGAAAAAAAAACACGCCACAGTGGGCGGATCAGCTGCACTTTACCACCGCCGGGTCTGAATGAGGTGCAGATCTGCAGCGGTTACTGAATATGCATCAGTGAATTCGAGCTTTGTGTTACTGAATAAGCTGTGTGTGTGTGTGTGTGTGTGTGTGTGTGTGTGTGTGTGTGTGTGTGTGTGTGTGTGTGTTCACAGAGCTGGTCGGGGCACTGGATGCCCAGAAGATTGCCGGTGTTGCATGTGGGCGGGCCCACTCTCTGGCCTTGAGTGAGCAAGGGCAGGTGTTTGCGTGGGGAGCGGGCGAGTGGGGGCAACTCGGTCTCGGAACGGCAGAGGAAGCCGTCCGGGTTCCCAGGTGAGACGGAGAACCGAGACGTGTAGTGAGAGAACCTTTATTAGGCTTGTGTGATTGATTGATTGATCGATTTGATCATTTCCACATGATATCGTGTTGTCACCGGATACGCTGATATTTATGCTTCATTATATTACATTGTATTACATGACACTTTATTGCGATACATTCTGTTGTATTGAAATACATCACATGACATTAAGCTATATTGTGTTACGATGCATTATGTTACATTACATCACATTGTTTTGCATTACATTACATTTCGATGTGTTTGTTTGCTTTGCATTTCATTAAACTACATTGTGTTACATTCCGTTGCATTGCACTATATTGCATTGCGTTGCAATAAACTACATTGTGTTACATTATGTTACATTGTTTTACTTGATATTGTATTGCATTACATTGTTACATTCCATTCCATTAAACTACATTCCACCCCCGAAATTCACAGGGTAACGTTACGTTCCTAGAGAACCCATGAATTGTGGGAAGCCACGAATTTTGGAGCTGGTGGGAAAAAAAAAAAAAAAAAAAAAGCCTGTATTTATAGTTTAAACTTTAAATCTGCCCCTAAAACACTTTCATTTTTTCATTTCAAACTCAGCTTAATACATTGCTCTTAAAATCCTTATAAGACGGTATAATACTGCAGTGCTTAAATCTAAAATCCAGATGTTGCCTCTATATTTACTGTAATTCATGCAAGCGCATTTTCTTGGGAATGTGCTGTTGTTTGCTTTGGTATCAGTATTGTAGGGTAAATAAAGTAATAATTTACAAACACAAGCTGCGTTTTCCTCTACGGTCACTTTGTGTTCTCTCTACAGTACTAAAAAAATGATAAAGTATTATATTTATGATTATTATTATTATTATTATTATTAAAATGTTTATATTTTAAAAGAAAATTTCACTGAATTTACATTTGTTACGAAATTAGTACAGTGGAACCTTGGATTATGAGCATAATTCATTCCGGAAGTGGGCTCGTATTCCAAAACACTCGTAAACCAAATCATCAGGTGAGGAAGGTGAGAGAGTGACGCTCGGTGTCAAAATAAGAGTCGCATGTGTGAAGCATGACACTCGGCGCTCGTAAACTAATACTTGCTCAGTTTCCGAATAAAAAATTATTAAAAATCTTTGCTCGGTTTGCGAAACACTCGTAAACCACGTTACTCGCAATCCGAGGTTCCACTGTAAATTGTTTTATTCTCAATAGTTTAGCTTTGAAAAATGTATATATTGCAACTAAAAAAGCCATATTTGAGGATATTTGCGGTTTCTGCAAAACAATTTAGTTCGGTATTAAGGAAAAGTCCGTGAACGTCTGAACCCCAACTCCACGGGGGTCGACTGTACATTACATTACATCACGTTAAGTTGGTTTGCATTATATGATGTTATGCTACATTGTGTAGCGTTTGCATTAAACAGACCGACGACCTTTTGTGCAGCTGGTAATAAACTTAAGTCCTCTATTCTACTTAAACCTGAGATTTTAAACGTGTTTTATTTTAAACATTTCTTTAACCTACCTGTTCTGAACAACCAAATAACTCATTGTGATATTTTAAGATAGAAGATGAAGAGCAATCAAACATGTACCTCACTTGACTTTATATACAGTAATCCTGTATGTCTGTGAAGCTGTGGGACCTTTTACATCCTGTTAGATATCATACTATATACTAAAAGTGACATTAGAGCGGCTGTAGTTTTAATAAGGGAGGTTCAGGTCTTTCATCAAAATTCTTATTCAAATAATGTTTAAAAATGAACGTTAAAATGATTCCGTGATATTTAAATTTGTTCTCCCAAGGCAGAATTTCTGTCCATATTATTTACATAATGAGATGAAAACAAAGAATATGCTGTTTTTATGTTATTTATAATTCTGAGTTATTGTAAAATCTCATTTGTCTTGTTTCTAAACGGAGTCTCTCTTTGTATTTCTCACATTTCCTGAATGTACAGGTTGATTAAGAAGTTGTGTGAGCATCGGATCTCACAAGTCATGTGTGGCAACCAGCACTGTATCGCACTTTCTAAAGGTGAGACGAATTCTTTATTGTCGTACCATTCTCCTGTGAGACGCTTATCCTGTGTGTGAGTGCTTTTTTTTTTTTTTTTTTAAGGCTATCAGTTGTGTTGTTACAGATTATTACTGTTTATTCTGACCGTCTGCTTCTTCTTCATCCTCTCAGATGGTCAGCTGTTCACGTGGGGACAGAACTCGAGCGGGCAGCTGGGTTTGGGGAAAGGCGAGCCGAGCTCTCTGTCTCCTCAGCCCCTCAAGTCTCTGTGTGGGATCCCACTGGCTCAGATCAGCGCTGGAGGAGACCACAGCTTCGCCCTGTCTCTCTCGGGGGCCGTGTTCGGCTGGGGCAGGAACGGCGCCGGGCAGCTCGGCCTCAATGATGAGCAAGGTAGAGAGGATGGAGGTAGCCATGGTTGTGCACACACACAGCGGCGGTGGTGATAGTGTTGAGGAAACATTTGTTCCTTTGTGAGTGGCTTTATAATCACATAGGCAATCATTTGGACATTTTGGAGCACCTCGCTGCTCACTGCTATTGAGTTTGGAGTTCTGATTGGTCGGCGGTTGTTATTGAAATTTCTTTTTATTTATATTAATGCATGATTATTATTTCTGTATAACTGACTGATGATGTCAAAGGTCTATGTATGCACACAGGCAAGATGTCACATGAACTATTTACAGTATGTGTGTGTATACAGTATATATATATGTGTGTGTGTGTGTGTGTGTGTGTACAGGTGTGTATATATATATATATATACACTATATTGGCACAAGTATTCGCTCGCGTGCCTTCACATGCATAACTTGAGTAAAATCCATAGGGGTTAATATGATGTTGGCCCCGCCCCCTTTGCAGCTATTCCAGCTTCAAGTCTGTGCTTTGTGCACTGGTGCGCAGTCATGTTGGAACTGGCAGGGGGTTATTTTTCAGGAGCTGGGCTCAGCCCCTTACTTCCAGTGAAAGGAACTCGTCTAAGACATTTTGGCCAATTTCACGCTCCCAACTTCGTGGGAACATTTTGGGGACGGCCCCTTCCTGTTCCAACTCCAGTGCACAAAGCAAGCTCCATAAAGACATGGATGAAGAACTTGACTGGGCTGCACCCAAATGAACACCTTTGGGAAAAATTAGAGTGATGACTGCGAGCCAGGACGTCTCGTCCAACATCAGTGTCTGGCCTCGTGAATGCGCTTCTGGAAGAACGGTTACAAATTTCCATAAACACACTCCTAAACCTTGTGGACAGCCTTCACAGAAGAGTTGAAGCTATTATAGTGGCAAAGTGGGTGGGGCCAACATCATATCTTATAAACCTTACGGATTAAGAATCGGATGTTACTCAAGTTCATATGCACGTGAAGGCTGGCGAGCGAATACTTTTGGCAACATAGTGTATAATCTGATCTAAGACCAAATCTGAAAGCGACTCGGATCCAAAAAGCATCATCAGATTTGTGTGTTCAGATAGCCCCCGCCCCACGAAAAAAAAAAACACAAAAAAACAGTTTTGCTCCAGTTCAGGCTGGAAACGTGAGGAGTAAGAGGAATAAAACACTCTGGGGTCGTGACGGTAATTCCTCTTTTCCTGAAATCTGCCTGAATCTAACCAGCTTGTTATTGCTCATGTCTTATAAACATGCAGATTATTACCAACCAGCACACAGTCTTACAGTCCATGCTTACAATAACTTGTGTGGAAAAAGCAAAATAGACTTTCTCATATCCTCATTTTGGTTATCACATGATTAACAACGTGCAAGTTTAATTGCTTTCACTTTTTTTTTTTGGTTAGAGCTCACGAAAAATGAGTCTGTTACTGATTTCGACTCTTAATGCCAAATGGTGAATAATGGGAATGTTGATTGATAAAGTACAAAGTCTCTCTCTCTCTCACTTTCCGTATCTGACTCTCTTTTTTGCTCTCTTTGTCTCTTCAGTCATGTTTTTCACATTTGGGAAATCTAAAACACGGCCAGTCTCACCCATAAATCTTCTACTGATACTAACATCTTAATTTTAGTCTCTAAAGGTCGTGTCCCGTTCCTCTGGTGGTAAAGTTTCACGACAGAACTGAGCCGCATCATTTGCATTGTGCTGAATTGTGCTTTTTTTTCATTTAAATTTTTTGTTCCTTTAAAAAGAAATGGCGCCCATAACAAAGCCAGGCGTATTTTTCTACCTCAGGCCTCAGACTCATGAGTAAAGAAGTTTTTAAGGCTTGCTGTCGGCAAATTGGGTGATAATATCAATTCAGTTGCATCTTTATTCATCTTTTTTTTTTGAGCGCAGCCTTATTCAGTCTTTTCATTAAACCAGTTATGTAAACGTGTTCTTACTAGTTCAAGCAACGTCTTTGATTCTGGTGTGATGATTTAGACCTGTACTTTGTATGATAAACTTGCTGAGAACATTTTGTACCTGATCAGTTACACAGCGTTCGTCTCTGTGTGTTTTCTCCCGTTGCGTGGAACAGATCGAGCCGTTCCCTGCCATATTAAATTCCTGCGCTCACAGAAAGTGGTCTACATCAGCTGTGGGGAGGAGCACACGGCCGCGCTGACCAAGGTACGGGTCCGCTCAGTGTCCCCAGTGTCACCTTTTGGAATTAACGAAATCTCTCACATTTTTGCTTAAAATGAGCCTTTTTAAGTATTTGATCTCTTTTAGACGGAAATTTGTACATTTGGGTTGTTGAAGTGAAAAAGATAGAAGTCAAGAACACAGCTTATTTTAGTGAGGCGTGTAATTAGATGTGTGTCATCAAGGGGAGCTACAAAGTACAAATGCTCTGTACAGTCACCATTACTGTTTTATGACGGGCGATCGAGTCAATGAAGCGGTCGACGTTTACAGAAGACCTGAAGCTCACTGCGGTGATGAGACTCTCAGCCGCAGTGAAGCATCTGGGCGGCGCAAACATTTTAAAGCGAACGAGGATGTTTGCCCTCGTCTAATGTACATGTTGTTTGTACAGGATGGAGGTTTGTTTACGTTCGGAAATGGGTCGAGAGGACAGCTGGGGCACGACTCCACCAACAACGAGCCGCTGCCACGCAGGGTTCTGGAGCTCATGGGCACCGAGGTGTCCCAAATCGCCTGTGGCAGGTATGCAGGAAATCATCTGACTCACTGGATGTTGGTGAGACATGCAGACATAACAGCAGACAGTTGAAGTTATTACAAGTGTGGTACGTTCAGTGTGTACCGGTGTTTAGACAAAATTTTTTAAACCTGTTACTATGCAACACTAAACTTAAAGAAGAGCTTTTATTCCTGTTTCAATTTAACACTAAGCCTATATAATGAATTATATAATAATTATACAAAAAAAGAAAAAAAAAAAATATATATATATAAAAAAAGAATAGTACAGTGGAACCTCGGATTGCGAGTAACTCAGTTTACGAGTGTTCCGCAAGACGAGCAAAGATTTTTAATAAATTTTGACTTGAAAAACGAGTATATCTTGGTTTACGAGTGCCGAGTTTTTGACACCGACACACACACACACACACCGACACACACGCAAACACACTCTCGCCTTTACACCCCCCCCCCCCTCCCCGGCTTCACACAGACACACACACTCTGCTCTACACAGAAACTCTGCTCTCGCGCGATACTTTTCAAAGGTAAGGTGAGGGTTTAATTGTTTCGTTTTTTAAAAATTTTTTTACTTTACAGCAGTGATTAAGCCAGTCTGCGCTCACGCGAGTGTCATTAGAGTAATTTCTTTTTTTTCCTGTTAAAACAGTGTTTCCGTTGTGTTTGTTTTTTGTGAAACTTAAAAAACGAGGTGGGGGAGGGCGGAGAAGTTTTACTGTGTAAGACGAGGCGAGGGAAGGGGCTAATTCCACACACACACACACACACACACACACACACACATACGCGGCGCCTGCGCGCACAAACGGAAACACTTATCTGTTGGGATTTATTTAAACTTTTTTTCAAAGGTAAAGTGCAGGTTAATTTGTTTTGTTTTTACTTTATATATTATATTAATTATTTTTCTGCATTTATTTTTTTTGGGCTGTGGAATGAATTGAGTTTTCATTATTTCTTATGGGAAGATTTGATTTGGTTTACGAGTGTTTTGGAATACGAGCCCACTTCCGGAACGAATTATGCTCGTAATCCAAGCTTCCACTGTACATATATTTGCAAGCAACGATGAGCGGGCCCAAGCACCTGCGCCAACACCAACCGTGTGGAGCTCCGGATGCTGGGAAAAAAAAAACATCACACTATGATGCCACTCAATATGATGTCACTCAGGAAGTTATTAGCCATTTTCGGCACAAGTTTTAGTGTGATGCTTTAAAAAAAAAAAAAAGCTTGAGATCATACGAGCTCGGTTTAGTGGCGATCGTGTAAATCCCCTAGGAGGATTATATAAAAGAATCTGTGTAAGAGTGGATGCATTTTCAAAACATCCCAAAATATCTGAGTTGAGCCCATGACGCGCATCGTGACAATTGTTCCACTCAGTGAGATCTAGAAGTGCACCGAGTTTCACATGTACTGTATACATGCAAGTGTGTATGAGCTCTGCAGTAAAATCTCCTGTGAAGGAGCAGGGCCCAGACCCGCAGGCGTCCCAATCGCAGCAGATTTCGACCTGTGTGCAGATTTTCATCAGTGTTTGAGCACGTTAAGACCCCAAAAGGGCCCGGATGTTTGAAATAAAATTCAGAAATAATAAAAATGATAATCCGTAGAAAAGTAATAAGGCCCTTCACACACTATGACGTGCTTGGGCTCTAATAATCATATAAAAATTGTTTGAGGTGAAATAATTAGATGTGCCACAAATGATATGGCTTTACATATGTTTACATTATGTTTGAGTTTACATTCCATCTACTGTATCAGGAAATCAAAAACTTGAGTTGGAAGCTTTTATATAGCATAATTGATCAACAGTGAAATTACAGTTACCATCTTCGAGTTGATTCTTTACCAACTAAAAAAAAAAAAAAAGTTTTATTTCAGGAGTTTGCCAGCCATGTGGATAAGAGTTGGTAAGAATAAAATCTTTCCACTATAAATTTAACTATAAAAAATTAAATCAAACGCCTTTCTGGAGAAGCATAAAAACCTTCGCACCCTTTCTGCGCCATGCACTCATCCATTAATTAGTTTTGTTTGATCTTTTGGTCTTAATTAAATGAACCTGATCAGAACGTTCCCTGCATATTTCCGTTCCAGACACCACACGCTGGCGTTCGTGCCCTCCACCGGCTTGGTGTACGCCTTCGGCTGTAACGCTCAGGGCCAGCTCGGCTTAGGGACCAGAGGCAATTCCATGATCCCTCTGCCGGTCCGAGACATCCATCCTCCTCTTCTCACCAACACCCAAACAGGTGGTTAAACACGACATCATGCACTGGATAGGTAATTTACTGTGTCCTGCCTCTCAATGTGCACAGCCTTTTTCATCGCCTAGCGTTTGGTGAAACCTCATGTGCCGGTTACGTGGGTAGTGAATGTGACTCACCACGAAATCAGACCAGGCAGCTGACTCCAGGCTCCATCAAACCACAGTACAGTAGAGACATTTATTTGCCTAGATTACCAATACAGAGAGGTTTCACTTTTATATCAGTCACAAGTTCATGCAAGGAAACAGCAGAGATCATTTATTTTACTTGCCTTTTTAAACCACTTTCATAAAATAGTAGATGTGAGAAATGTCTAGTTCTTCCCTCTTTAGTAGATTGATAGAAGGGTGTGATTGGATAATTGGGTCTAGTAAGCTGCTTTTCATCACTCAGTAAACTGAGTGTTGTTTAATGGAGGTTTTATATCGATCAGTAACATCAGGGCTGAGATAATCATCTTCAGTAAGTGCTTTATATCAGGGACGAGAATCACAAGTCACCACCCGATACAATATGATCATAATCTGTTAATATTGTAATTCTGTATCACGATTTTATAAATATCCAATTTTTAAAGCAATTTTGTTGCAATTTTAAGACCTTGAACCTTCATCATAAGAATAATAATAACTTGACAGTTTTATAACTTTTATACCTTCATTTAACAGCTTCACAACTGATTTGAGCATTAGAAATTAAATGTATGTCGTTCCTTATGACATTCGTTTTCTCACTTAAAAACCAAGCGCAACATTTAATCAACACAAACTAACTTCAGTTACAGGCCGTCCCTGACTTACCAACGAGTTCCGTTCTGGACACAGTCGTAAGTCGGATTTGTTCTTAAGTCCGACAAAAATAAATCTTGTACGCCTATGACGTTGATATAAAATGTGAATTATAGCAATCCATTTGACTAAAACTGTCTCCTTCCCTCACACTGCCATCATGTGGCCAAAAAACTTCCACTGTGTCTTAGGAGTATTTAATCTCACAGTGTTGTCTCTGTGCCTTTATATACAATATACTGCAAATTATCGTGAATAATTTTAAATATTGGTATCCAGTGCACTGCAGTTTCTACTTCCGTGAGTTGTTCACATCTCCGGACATTCGTAGAACCGCGTTCCGTTCGTATCTGCGAAAATTCGTCACACGAATGTTCGTAATTCGGGGACTACATGTGCAAGAGTTTAACATTTTAACTTCAAATTGAATTAAACACAAAACTACATTGTTACTGATCAGCGCGTATCTTCACATCATCCACCGTAATTATTCTTTCAGCAACAAACTTGACAAATGATTCACTCCTGGAGTCCAGAGTGCGCCACCTGTAGGATTATAAAGAAACGGTCGCATTTTCTCCGTAAATTTTCGCCATGAAAATGCATTTCTGTTGCAGAACTTGTTAGCACTCGGCACAGAATCAGCTACGTCCAAGTCTGATCCTGATCAAGCTGAAAACAAGCCAATCACATCTTTTATTATAAATGTGAAAACAAACAACAACAAAAAAAGATTTGGTAGTCAACGATGAGATCCATGAATCATCACACAAAAGATGTGGATGTAGATCTTTGCTCAGAAATGCTCTCTGTGCGCGTGTGTGTGTGGTGGGAATGAACAATGGCTGCTGGGACCTCAGGCGTCTGCAGTAACATTAATAATAATATATTTCTCTGATATTTATGACATAGTTTCATACTACTTCCACATTACCAGTTTTATTTCTTAGGTAAGAGGTTTCTTTCTTTCTTTATCTTTCCTTCCCAAATCCAATCTATCTTTCTGCCTTGGTGGCATGCGGATCCATAATTAGGTTGAGAAAATAAAACAAAAATACCAAATGCTGAGAGAAATGTGTGGGACGTTAACGGCGGTACACTCAGAAATCTCAAAAATACCAGACGCAGCGCGACACATTTTGGATTACAGTGTGAAAGCGGAGAATCCTGGATTTTACGAAAGAAATAAATCATAATCGAGCGTAGCGTCCCCTGTATTTTATTGCTCTCACAGCAGTTTGGCAACAGCAACAGTTTTTTTTTTTTTTTTTTTAATTCATTTTGAGTTGCAACAATCAGCAAAACAAGTTCGATCTTGTTATAAAACGACATTACAGCAGTTGTTTTTCTTTTTTTCTTTTTCTGTGTCTTGATTGTCATGTTAAAGAAAAACCAGAAACAGAACCACGGTTTATTTCACCCTCTGACCGATCAGATTACAGAATTCAGCATCGCTGCTGTTATTTAATTTAAGTGCAGATTTTTCTTAAATGATCAGTGGTGCTAGTGTTGTATATGTTACTTCACATGAACGGTAGTGACTTATTTTTAGATCGGATGAACTAGATGGAGGTTTTGTCCTGTATTAGAAGATTGTGTTTATATATTGTATAATATTTTTTATTCCTGTCTCAGGCACAGATCAGTACAGCATCAGCAGGATTCACTGCGGGGGCGACCACAGCTTTCTGGTGCTGTCACGTGGCAAGGTGAACCATTAGACTGCGCAATACACACACACACACACACACACACACACACACACACACACACACATCCTGCAGCGACATTCCAGTAGTAACGTTTGTTTTATATCACGACCTTGAAGACAGGAGCGTCTCTTTTCTGTTTAAATGACACCGAGTGTCCACTGGGGGGTGCTCTTAACCTGTAAATGAATTGCACATTAGCAAAAGCCTGTTTTTTTTTTTTTTCCTAAACTTCCTGTTTATTCTTTGCATGGAGACACATTTAGGCTAAAACACCCCCCCCCCCCCCGTTCTTATGCACAGACGGAAATAGTTTGGTTATTGTTATTGGTATCCTAACTGTCCCAACAGAGTTGCCCGGAGGACTTCCGCATTATCAGCACATCTAAAAGCATCTCCCTGATTAATAAGGAAAGTCTAAACAGTTGGAGGCTGAAGCTCACAGACAGCACTGACTCCAGCAACACAAAGTGAGTGCAGTCACCCGGTCTGACACGACCTGCACAGCAGATACTGTACGTGTTCTGTGTTTTCGTGCTCCGGCGACAGAGCGCAGCGTTGCCGCAGAGGCGTCGGTCAGGACGTTGTAGCTAATCACGACTTTATGGTTTTATGATCGCCTCCTTCAGGGTGCGGTTAGACATTTTCCCCTGATGTTTTTGTCGTCTTATTGGATTTTGGTGTTCTGCTCAGTACTAAGTATTGCAGCTGGACAAAAAAAACAAAACAAAAGCATAACAATGAAATTATGTAATAAGACAAGGGGTTTCCAAGTCAGATCGATTACAGAATTAAAAAAAAAAAAAAAAAACACAATACTGAGAGTAAAATAAAATTTAAAAAATTCTCTGCTACACTAATGCACTAATAAACATCTGAAACACCGGCCTCCCAGGAAATCCTTCAATGCCCCAAACAAGCGGAAATGGCCTGTAATCGAGGTCAGGACAGTACGGGGGACGTGACGATAACTCCTGGCTGAGTTCCACTGATGTGAGGAGGTGAGAACACCTTTGGAGATCAATTTTTTATTTTTTTTCTGTTAAAGGAGTTCCTGGGAGGCCAGTGTTTGAGATGTGAATCAGACAGGCTGTCGGATCACGGCTCCGTTGTACTGAGAACTTTCTACCTTGATGCTGTCCAAGCACTAGTGAGACACTGGGATAAGTGCATTAGTGTATCAGGGGATTATATAGAGAAATATGTAAAAAGTCCCGGGTTTGACTTGAACACCTTTCATAATAATTGTATGATGCATACAATCTGCTCCAGTCAGCGCAGTTGTGAACAGAAGAGTGGAGTGGCCAGGATCTCCGGTTCGATCCTGAGCTCAGATTACAGTCTGTGTGGATTTCGGTGTGTTCCCTCTGTATCTCCTTCCTGTGGGTTTCCTCCGGGTCCTTGTGGTTTGATTTGAACGCCCTTATACTTGGACATCTTTCCCAAGCTTTATCATGTGGTTCAGTGTGTCTGTTTTTTGTTTGTCTACCCAGACCCAACAAAACAGTTTAATAATTTTAAATGGTAAAATGCTACAGAGTTAGAAGTGTATTCATTCTTTATAGTAAAAATTTTTTTTAATAAATTAACAACAGAAGAATGTAAAAGAAAATGGATTCATAGAACGGATTTATAAAGGCATTTTCCTTCCCAGCTAGCCAGATTTCGAAAATTCTCTCTTGACCCAAAACGTTTACACGAAAGGGACATCTGGCTGACTTCTACAACCAACAATAGATCTTTTCCCACAAACTGTTAAGAAAACAGTAAGTCTGGACTGCAAACCAATTTTTTTTTAAAAAAACTGTCTCAACATGCATGCAACATTATGCTCCTGAAATTGTCCAAGAATTATTATTATTATTATTATTATCATCATTAGTTTGATACCCTGTTTGTCTGGGACAATATCCACAAAAGTGCAAAGAACCGACCTTCTTGAATCTTTTGTTTGAAAAGTTTTAAACACTTAAGGCTGAAACCAGTATAAAAACCATGACCCCAAAATATATCCATAATATCTGTATATTTCCATAGATATATATCCATATCTATAACTAATGGAACTAATATTATGTCACTATATCCTAGTTATATTAGTAGTGATTTTACAGTGAATAATATGTATATAAAATTGCTATTATGTTGCATAATGTCTAAGTAAGTAAAAAAATGATGGTGTGCCATTATAGGACAATAATCAGGTTCTTTTACATTAACAAAAAAAACCTGATTATTATATTACTGGTTCTTTTACATGATTTCAGTAATACTTTCTGAAAAAAAAAACAATAATTCAGCATAAATTCTATCCCTAGTACAATCAAGAAATATAGTTTTCATGCAACGATGAGCGGGCCCAAGCACCAAAAAGACAATGGGCCACAGTGGGCACGTGAATTTAAAGGGGACGTACCAATACCCGTAAGACACAATTTTAGAAAAGGGGGAATTTTATGTTTAGACCACCCAAAAGCCTCAGATGCTGGAAAAAAAAAGCATCACACTATAATGTCACTTCAGATTTAATTTAATATAATGTCACACAGAAAATTATTAACCACTTTTGGGCGCAAGTTTAAGGCATCGTCACGGATGACGGATGTTGAGATATCAAAAATCCCTCTGCAATTTTGCAACCTCAGTGTCTTGAGATAACTTTGGCCTGATTTGGTGGCGATCATAAAAATTCCCTAGGAGGAGTATATCAAAATCCATTGGGCCAACGACCCAAAATGACGATCTTCCCGTTGTACAGTCGTGGCTAAAAGTTTTGAGAATGACACAAATATTAGTTTTCACAGAGTTTGCTGCCAAACTGCTTTTAGGTCTTTGTTTCAGTTGTTTCTGTGATGTTAACTTAAGAAAACTTAAGCAGCAACTTTTCCAATTTCCAATATTTATGTAATTCTCAAAACTTTTGGGCACGACTGTAGAGCCCATGACATGCAGTGCGAAAGTTGTTTAGATCAATGAGATCCAAATCTGTACCGGATTTCTTGTGCGTATGTGTAAGTGTGCATCAGCTCCATGCTTGTGTGAGGACCCGTGCCACGCCCGGGGCCCCGACTCTCAGGCATCCTAATGGCAGCAGATTTCAACCTATTTTTGAGCATGTGAAGTCCCCCAAAAAGCCCTGGATACTGGAAAAAAAAAGAAACATCCTTAGAAGAACAAGCGGATCCTCTCTTCTGATTCTGATTCTATGACAACATACTGTAGGCCTGATGTCATAGTGCTTGGGCCCGAAACACAAATAACAACAGAGTAATCTTCCACAAACACGTATTACGTTCTAAACATTTCCCGCTCTTGACTGTGTATCATTGGTAGACATTCTTTCCTGCACGTTTTCTCAATTTGACTCATTAATATTAAACTTATTTTGCTTTCCTTATTTCTTACGCAGCGACATCATTCTGCTGTTGTCCTCGACCGCGTGTTGGAACGCCAGCTTCCTGGACCAGAGGTAAGGGGCAATGATGAAGAAATGTTTTCTAATCTCTTTTAAAACAAAACTCGCCATGACCCCAGTCACTATATTTGATTTATCATTATCCTCTAGTAGGCAAGGACATCATGTTAAAAAAAAAAAACCTGCTTTTTTTTTTTTTTTTTTTTTTAATTCCCCTCACAGTGTTCTGCTCTGTCGTTCGAATCACTCTCCAAGTATGCTGATGCAGACAATCTCACACACGTACAAGATCACATGCACGTACGCACGTCTGTTTATTTCCTGCCATCTCCTATAAAAACGCTGGAACATCCTGCAGCAGAATTCACAAGCAGTGACCCTTGGAGTCATCAACATTATCGTTTCTATCTGTATAAGCCTGTAGTCTCTAGTTTGTGCTCCACATAATCACCTCATCTGATTAAAAAAGCAAAAGAGGGAGAAAACAAAAGCAGCTCGGCATTGGCAATAGCGATTATTTGGTTATGTAACTCGCAGCTGGTGTCATTTACACTCCGAGTATGTGATTACGCCTGGGAGAAATGAGTCTGCTCTAAACATATTATTTTAAATATGTGATTAAAACAGGAGGCCTTGAACGGTGTGGGGTTTAAGGACATGTGATGTGTGTGTGTGTGTGTGTGTGTGCGCGCGCGTGCACGCGCTCTGATTAACAGACTAGATTTGGAAACACAACAGGGGAGGAGAATTTGGGAGAAGTACTCATGGAATATCTGAACACATCAAAGTTAATCCAAACGGTATTTATTACGGTTTTATATCTGTTCGTGTTATAAATAGCGGTCAGGCATCGTGGTGTTCGTGCATAATGGATTAACTCTCCTGTGTTTATACCGAAAACATGATCCTACATCATCCTCTTAGCTATTACTGATGGACGGATACAGGTTCGAATAACCTCGACATCCCATGCTGTTTTCTGCTGCCTCGAGCTTTCGTACTGCGTCCTGCACTGACGTTATTGGCTGCAACGTTTTAGCTCTGGGTGACGCTGATTGAGAATGATGAAGGTTGCCTGTGAAAGGATGGTTTCAGATTGACTCATGGTTCATCCATTTGCAGGAGAAAAGAAACACATAATGTATGCACAAACACACACACACACACACACACACACACACACACAAATAAAAAAACTTCTGCTCGTTTGGTGTTGAGAGCTTTCAACATCATGGCTGACCAGAATGTCTAAATTAAAAAAAGATGACCTGGAGGGAACAAAGGAATAACTGGAAAGAAAGTCAGAAGAATTAGAACGGTCAGCGAGTAAGGATGATTCATTTTATTTATTTATTTTTAAACAACAAACAGAAATGTTGTACTGGAAATTCTGAATAATCAGTTATTCATATTTATCAAAGTCAGTGTCAAATTTAAAATGATAAAAAATGCAATATTATCTGAAATTCAGATTGATCAAGAAATTACACTCAGACTGAATGGAAATTCTGACTAATTATAAATTAGCAATTAAAAATAAAAATAAATTAAGCAATTAAAAATAAACAGAATAAACGTAATACAAAGGAGGAATAATCCAGAATTAAAAACTCAGAAATATTGAACATTCAGAATTATTAGAAATTTAGGACTGCCAGGGATTTGGAACCAGAATTTAAAAATGATTGGGAATCCTAAACAATCAGAATTTCAAAAACATAGTGATCAAAAATTCAGGGGAAAATAGAAATTTGAATACAGTTCAGTTTCAGAATGGAAAATGCCTGAATACATTACATGTCAGATTTTCTGGTTGCATTAAACAAGACATTAAAATAGTGCACCACTACAGGAATGAATATCTGTAGGTTTCAACATATATACTATTATTATAAACTATATTATTATTATTATTATTATTTTTTTTTTTTATTAAGTACTTAATTAATCCCAAAGAAAAAAAAAGTATTTTAGCATATCTAAGTTATGAAGCTGGGGTCAGAGAGCAGGGTCACCCAGGATATAGCGCCCCCTGGAGCAGATAGGGTTAAGGCCTTGCTCAAGGGCTCAGTTTGGTGGTGCTGGGCCTCAAACCTTCCAATCAGTAACCGAGTACACCACAGGCTTAACTGATTGAGCCACCACTGCCCATAGCTGACATATTACTCAGTAGATGCAGTAGTATCTAGTGGTACGGTAAATTAGTATACAGTAGAGTTTTATGTTTGGCAGTTTTTCCTGGTTAATCTATAAATGGGCAAATGGGTGGAACAAAGAGAACCTGGCTGTTAGTTGGCACACGCCTACCCACCTGAGATATCACTAGGTAGCTAGCTTAGTGTTAGATTAGCTAAAATGCTAAATTTAGATTAGCCAAAATGCTAAATTTAGATTAGCCAAAACTTATGCCTTTGATTGAACTCCGTGACCCGAACCCTCCACGTCCTCCGTGCTCAACTCCACAAGTTCTTACTGCAGGTTAAAGTGCATTGATTTCAGTTAGCTGTTTAGCGAAAGTGATGCTCAGAAGACAGCTAGCAGTTTGACACCTGCGATGCAACTATCGATCAAACTGACCACTCCCCAAATTATGCAGGATTACGTGGCTTAATGTATTTTTAACTGATGAGTGACATAAATATTCACCCCCTGTACAGTTGTCATGAATGGGGAAATCTGGCAACGGAGACTAAAACCGTTTTTTTTAAACATGTTTATTTCCGTTGTAAACTTGGACATTGTAATAGGAGGCTCTATGGGGATTGAGTCACTTTTGGAGCCTTCAGGCATTCGAGGAACTGCACGATCTCGCCCTTTGGGATGAAAACAGATTCCTGCTTTTTCCTGCTATGGATAGCTGCAGTATATTCTGAGTATGTCTGCCGTCAGTTCTTCAGTACTTCTCTAACATCAGCCTGGAGTGTCAGGGCTGTAAGATTGAGTTAATTTAGTAGATCTGTTGTTGCTTTCCTTAGAGACTCTTAAGTGATCATAATACACACACAATATCGCTCAAAAATTGCTAGATTTATGAAATAACACTTATGGAATTAGGTAATTATGTAACAACAACAACAATCACAGCCAGTTGTTATATTAACACATGAAGGTCAACTGTTCTGGAACAGTTCTTGCAAGAACAGTTTCGTGTCGAGTGTGTTTGTAAACCCCATCAAGCTCCATGATGAAACTGTCTCTCATGAAGACCTTCCCAGGAAAACAAGACCAAAACGTTAGCTCTGCTGCAGAGGAGAAGTTCATTTAGAGTCACCAGCCTCAGAAATCACCAATTAGCCTCAACCAGCACCTCAGATTAGAGCCGTTATGAAGCTTCACAGAGCAGAAGGAGCAGATATACATCTCAATATCAGCTGTTCAGAGGAGATTATTGTGTGTTCTGGATAAACGCCTTCAGTGTTGTTTTACAGTGTAGAAAGAAATAAACATCCGATAACAATCATGGAGTTAGAGCGGTAGTGTGTAACTATTTTTCCGTCTTTTCCAGCGATGATGTTCATTTTAAAACCAACCCCAAAGTCCCGGGAATCGACCTGAACTCCGTCAGGCTGCTGTTCGAGATCCTGATGAAGCCGGCGTACTCGCGGCTGCTGGAGCAGGTACAGAACACGAGCACATTCATCACCATGCATGACGTTAAGATCTAGAAAAAACACAGCTGCTGTACAGAATGTGAACAGCTCACGAACATGAGCTTGAGTTTATTTATTTTATTTTTATGATTGTCGTATATTCGACTCCGAGGACAAGCCCGGGAACGCTGCTCATGTTTCACTAATTTCCCAGCTGGTGACAGGTTTTTGGAAGAGCGTGCTCTAGGCCCAAGGACATTTTTTTAATGATTTTTTTATTTTTATTTCAACAGATGAGTCATCATAAGAAAGAGCAGCCTTTTAATAGCACATGAGAGTTCGTACCTGTCGGACAAACTTAACTTACTGTTCCCTTTGATGAAAACACAGAGTGTGTACGTGCACAGTAACGAGCAGAGTTTTATTTATAGACCTGATAAATCACATTTTATGTAAGGCAGTATGAAATGAATTGCGTTTTATTGGAAGAACAGTCGTTATTCATTTATCTTTATATATAAAATCCCTAAGCGATACGTTGTTACCTTAATTGTCAGAGAATGTAAAAGGCGAGCTATGAACATGATTTAAGTACAAAAAATGAATAAGTTGTTATCGTTATGCTGGAAAGTTTTCACAGCTTTTAAGTTACTGTTAGTGCACATGATATGCACAGTATGTGAGAAAAAATAATATATACTGTAGACTGCAGAAAAATATTTAAGCGATCTAATAAGTGTGACAATTATCCTGCGTAATTTGTTGTAGGGTTTAAATCACGTAAGATTATTTCTCGTGTCATTATTTTACTATTAGAGCACCTGGATGTTCAGATCTGATTGCTCGTTGATTGAACAGCAGCTCTGACGGTAATTTGTGCTTCAAATCATTAGTTTTCATTATAGCACTCGTTTTTAATACGGATATGTTTTTTGTTTTTGTTTGTGTGTTTGTTTTCTTTAGTAACAGCAAGACACTTGGCGTAATCTAAGCCTCATTATAAAAAGTCGGAGTTTAATAAGGGAAATATCATCATTGTTGATGTAGTAAAGTTTTCATGTATGAAGATGTTTCATGGAGGAAGATTAAAGGAGATAAAAGATTCTCCGGCGTCCAACTTGAAGAGAGACAGAGAGAGAAGAACGGCAGCTACTGATAACAGGAACATGTCAAGTAGATGTTCTCCAACATTAACCGTAAACTGATCAAATCAAAGTTGTACTGAACGTCCATTTATAAATTAAAAACGTCATAATTGTTGGATAATTCCAGTGGTATAAGAGGAATAAAACACTTTAGGGTGTGCTGTTCTGGGGAACATAATCAAACTGGGGATTCATTTAATTTCACGTTAAACTGATTTTTTAAATTGACGTAAACAAAGATGGCCGACCACTTGATCCAAGATCCAAGAAGAAGTAGCCAGTGTCTACGTTGAAATTTAAAGATTTGCTTCAATTTGTTTCAATAAATTTGTATTAGAAGTACAGACTTTATTACCCATTTCCAACACCTGTTTACCCACCTTGTATATTTGATCGTATTTTTCATTATGCCACCGAGTGGACGTTTCACTGCAGTGTGTTTGTTTTTCAGACCATGAAGAGCTTCGAGAGTCTGCTGATCCCTCAGCTCCCCTGCTCTCCTCCTGACGTAGAAGCCATGCGCATTTACCTGATCCTGTCCGAGTGTCCGGCTCTGCACGACTCCAAAAACTTCATCTCGCTGACAATCCCGCTCGCCATGGCCATCCTTCGGCTGGACGCCAACCCCAGCAAAGTGCTCGGTACGAAACCACGCGCATCACACCGAAACAAATAAGGCGCACTCGATGAACGAGTGACGCCGGATATCTCAGCATGATGTATTTCACGACGCTTGTCATCGATGGCCGATCAATAGGAAATGAAAATACGCTGCCCGGCCAAAAATAAAAGTCACCATCTGGATTTAACTCAACAAATACTTAAGAGCCTTCAGTTAGATAATTACTGCAGTGATTTATTTTGGTTCAACTGAAGGAGTGAGGAGCTTCTCATTTCTTAAACAACCATGACAGAAGACACATCCTGTGGTCGTGGCAAAGATCTTACTCAGTTTCGAAAGGGTCAAATAGTTATACAGTGGAACCTTGGATTACGAGCATAATTCGTTCCGGAAGTTGGCTCGTATTCCAAAACACTCTTAAACCAAATCATCATTTCCCATAAGAAATAATGAAAACTCAAATTATTCGTTCCACAGCCCCCCAAAATAAATACATAAAAATAATTAATACAATCTATAAAATGAAAATAAAACAAATTAATCTGCACTTTACCTTTAAAACAAGTACAAATAAATCCTGACAGATAAGTGTTTCCATTGGTGCGCGCACGCGCCGTGTGTGTGTGTGTGTGTGGAATTAGCCCCTTCCCTCGCCTCGTTTTACACAGTAACATTCCTCCTCCCTCTCCCCAACTCGCTTTTTCACAACAGTTTCACAACAAACACACGCACGCACACACACACACACACACACACAACGGAAACACTGTTTTAACAGGAAAAAAAGAAATCTCTCTGAGACTGGCATGAGCGTATATTAACAGACACACTTTTTAAATTTTACAACAAGCGCATAAACACAGCGGAAACACCGGTTTAACGGAAAAAAAGCGAGACTGACACGAGCGCATACTAAAGGAATCACTTAAGTTTCACAACAAACGGACACACACACAAACACGGAAACACCGTTTTAACAGGAAAAAAAATTTAATCTCTCTGACCAGGCGTGAGCGCATACTAAGGGAATCACTGCTGTAAAGTAAAAAAAAAACAAAAAAAAAAACAAATGAACCAGCACCTTACCTTTGAAAAGAATCGCGACAGAGCAGAGTTTCTGTGTCTTTGTGAAGCTGGGAGGAGTGAAAAGGGGAGAGAGAGTCTGTGCGTGTGTGTGTGTTTCAGTGTCAAATTGCGCACGCACGAGCAGAGTTTCTGTGTTTGCGAAGCCGTGGGGGGAGGGTGGGAGGGGGAAGGGGGAGGGGGGGGGGAAGGTGAGAGAGGGACGCTCGGTGTCAAAATAAAAGTTGCATGTGTGAAGCATGATACTCGGCGCTCGTAAACTAATACTTGCTCGGTTTCCGAATAAAAAATTATTTAAAATCTTTGCTCGGTTTGCGGAACACTCATAAACCACGTTACTCGCAATCCAAGGTTCCACTGTAGTCCTAAACTACTACAGTACTACTGCTACCAAATTTGGGTTAAAAAACGTAAAAACTCCTGGATAGTGGAGAACCATCATGTTGGAGGAAGAAATGTGTTCTGAAGAACATCCTGAATGAGCGTGATGGAAGATCACCGAAACACTTCATGAAGAAATCAAATCATAAAGAAACCAAAAGTATGGAAAAGATTTCACGGCTATGTTTAATAGTGGAAGTAAGATGAATTTCCACACACACAATGCAAAGAGACGGACTCGACGGACTGGGACTAAACAGGTCCTATTCCAGAGTGATGGGCGTGTCAGGGCGAGAAGGGAAGCGCATGAAGCGATGCTCCCATCATGCATAGTGTCCACTGTACAAGCCTCTGGAGACAGTGTTGTGATCTGGGGTCGCTTCAGTCGCTCAGGTCGAGACTCAGCAACGTTATGTGGAGATAAAATGAAGTCACATGACCACCTGAATGTACTGAATCACCAGCACATCACATCTGTGGAGGGCTTCTTCTTCCCTGATGGAACGTTGATGTAACAAGGTGACGATGCCAGAATTCATGAGACTAAATTGTGAAGGAGATGTTTAGTGAGCACGAGACATGATTTTCAAACGTGGGTCGGCCGTGACAGCGTTCAGAAGCTTAACCCGAACACCACTGAGAATCTTTAGGATGAGCCGGAGATGCGCAGCGGTCCGACTCCGTACAAGATCTTAGAGAGAAATTAAAATGGGTCTTGATTGGAGTAAACGTTGTGAGATTGCAAGTGTTCAACACTTCACTGGACTGCCTTTGCTTTGATTGCAGCCGTGACGTCGTTTAGTTAGAGTTTTTTTTTTTTTTTTTCCCGGATGGCTAGTGTATAAATCTAAACAATGCTGGTATAATTTCTTTAATATTAATTGTATGTACTAAAAACAATTACAGAGATCGATTATCCAGTGACTGGAATCAGACAGGTTTTGACCCGTGTCTGCCCGATCGGTCTCGGAGGTTTCGATCCACGGTCTCCCGAGTGACGTAACAGCCTGGATTCTTAATCATGATCTCCGGATGACAGGATAGACTCCTTTCTGACTCAACGCCCATGGATTGATGGGAGCGGAGCGGCTACGTTCTCAGGGCCGACGATCTTACAAACATCAAACATGCCATGAAGTGCTGGCCAGTCAAGGGCGTTTTCAAAATCATGCCCTTTAACTCTGCGTGTTAAGTTATGCGGTTTGTTGCCATTATGTTTTTTTTTTTGTTTGTTTTGTTCCGGAGAAAGCACATGATGGCCTTTTCACCGTCCCTGGTTGTCAGGTGTTGAAATTAAAAAATTAGACGCATAGAATGAAAAAGGGAACCGTCAGATCTGGAATATCGGAAATATGAATCGGACAAGAAAACTATATGATAATTGTCAAGGATGAAAAATACATGAACTTTTTTTTGTTTTGTTTTGTTTTTTTGTGCGTTTTCTAAAATGAGTCCTCATCCTCAACAGGTTTCTTCAGACGTATACGTGACGTACTGTACGGTCTGTGAGAGAATCTTCCACACAGTATCTTATTATAAATTGTGAAATTGTAATTCTGAAGAGTGATTCCTATATGTAGCGTTGAAATTCTTCCTCTTTCCCAGTGTAGACAGACTGGAGATGAGGCCGTGTGCCCCAAAACAATTAAATAGTTCTTGCAAAACCGTCCATTATGTGCGATTGCAGGAAGTTGTTTAAAAAATTCTCTAGAGCAGCGACGCCTAAATATGGCAACAGGAAACATTTGATGTCTCTGAGATGGCTGTCTGCGTAAGACTAAAGTCATCAGCCCACCCTGGAGTGTTTTAAAAAAATTCAAAAAAAAAAAACAAAAAAAAAATTGTGTGTTAAACCGTTGAAAAATATCATGATAAAAAAAGAATAAAGCATGACATTACCTCCCCTCCCCTTCTTAGGGATCTTAGTGTTGCTGTACTGTGCAGTAAGTCTGGTCGGGTAGTTAAACTATTTATTTTAATTTTTTTTCCTTTTAATCTGTAGATAACTGGTGGTCACTGCTGGACGGTGAGGTCTTCTCCAGGCTGGTGGAGATGTATAAGAGCATCGTGGTGTTCCTGCTGACGGGAGGCAAGGCCCTTCTCATTCCGGTGTTTCTCGAGAGCTACATTAGCGCTACGCTGAAACTGCTAGAGAAACTACACAAGGTAAACTCCTTGCCTAACGCTCGTCCTCGGGCTAAAATTTAGAAAGTGAGAAAATTTAAAAACGTTTCTACAAAATGCCGTATCATTAGCATCACAAATCCGTCGCCTTTACGAACAGACGTCAGAGATAATGGGCTGTCCAGTAGCACGAGAGTGTGTGAGATATAATAATACTGTAGGTGCCTCGTTAGTTTAAAATCCGTCTCGCTCAGCTTTTGGGAAGCGAAGCCCAGGTGCCGTTTCCTGCAGGGGGATTTTCATACTTGGGTATTTTTAGACACAAAGCCCAGGTGCCGTTTCCTGCAGGGAATTTTTTATTCTCGTGTTATTTTTAGACACGAAGCGCGTCATGTGGCTGGAACTGTTTCCAGAGCCGGTGCCTAATCACAACCCGTTCTAGGCGTTTCCCCCCCCAGAACAAGAATCGGCCGTCTCGGCTGGAAAGATTAAGTGAAGTGGGGATGAAGTGGCGGTGTTTTTTTTTTTCTTTTTTTTAAACAAAGAATAAACTAATACTGCTAAAAAACCTGCACCTAAACATTGTTTGTGACTTGTAATCGTAAGTCTACCTTCTCTACAGTAGACGTATTCAGGTCAGACACTTGAGTACCGAGAGCTCACCTTTCTACTGTAGATAATCACAGGCAGGGGAAAGGACAGTAAGATGGTGAGTTAGTTTCTAAATGCTCAATGTTGTGTCGGTGTAGGTGAACCAGAAAGCCCACCATGTGGAGTACAACTGCTTCTACATCCCCGACATCACCAGCCTGGTGGACATCCAGGAAGACTACCTCAAATGGTTCCTAAGCAAAGCTGAGATTGTGAGTCTTCCCTGCCTTATGTGTTTTTTTTTTTTCTTTTTTCTTTTCTTTTCTTCCTCCTCTCCTCCCTCTCATTCATCCTCCACTTGCTGTTATCTCTGCAGCTCCTTCTGCTGCCAGGCTACTCAGATTAATGTTGCACCAGACTATTTATTAGCACGAGTGAAGGTTAGGTTACTCTTTTTTTTCTTTTTTTTTTTTTTATTCCCTAGTCCCCTAGTAAAATGTGACCTCCTTTTGCCAACCCTCTCCCACAGAGTCTCATTAAACCGTCCGATCTGTTCTCGCTCGTGAATCATGAAACGTGATGGAACGCCGTGCAAGCGATATCATATCCTTTAAAAAAAAAAAAAAAAACACAGAATACGTTAACATGAATAATAAAATAATATGATCCATAAGATTCATTTCTGTTTTTCTTTATTTATTTCACAGAAAATGCGATCTCCTCCAGTACAGGTACGTTCACGCACAGCTTGTGTGTAAAATGTCCCGGCAAAATTTTTGTAAAAAAAAAAAAATTATCGCATTGCTTTATTCTCTTTCAGAATTCAGTTACGCTTTGCGCCTATCCGTTCATATTGAACGCTCAAGCTAAGACAACCATGTTGCAGACGGATGCCGAGCTGCAGATGCAGGTGACCGGGCGCAGGACGCTCCTGTTTTTTTGTTTCTTTTTTAAAAAAAAATTTCTTTTCAAGTTGTTTTTGTTTTTTTTAAATAACTGATTGATGATTGACAGGTGATTCATCCTGATATCTTTTATTGCTGTGTAATCTTTCAGATGGCGGTCAGCGGAGCCAACTTGCACAACGTCTTCATGCTGTTAACCCTGGAACCCCTGCTGGCACAGAACCCGTTTCTCGTCCTGCACGTGCGGAGAGATCACCTGGTCAGCGACGCGCTGCGTGAGCTCACCATCTATAATGACGTGGACTTGAAAAAGCCCCTAAAGGTCAGAGGTCACCTTCTTATTATGAGCTCTTTAAAACGCAACCCAGGTTTTAAAATCAGTCTTAAATAAGATCTAATACGTTAAATAATTCACTTAAAGTGACATGTTCCGTTTATGGTTTATGAATCATGAAATAACTTAATAGACGGGATATGTTTTGAATTTTGGCGTTTTTGTAAAATCTGTTTTATTTCAGTTTATTTATTTTGAATTTATTAACGTAAAACGTTTTTCTGGAATTAGGACCCGGAGTCAGAGATCCATAGCAGGGATGAACAAATCATTCATTTATTTCTTTCCCTATGGGGCAGGTGAACGCTTCAGTGCCTGGTCAGGAGTGTGTTGTGCTTGCTTTGAAGTTCGCTTAACAAGCCTATGAAACAACAAGCTAATCTAAATAAAAATAAAATAAAAAAACTAATTTTACACATTGTGATAGTTAATTTGACCAGATTTAGCTTTGATCACACGCACACACGCACACACACACACACACACACACACACACACTGTTGTGTCCACTTCATGTATGAAAATGATTCCCCGTGCTCCCAGAAACACTCTCTCACACTCCTGGAGTCCTGGAACATGTCCGTGCCATCGGGGAGGAAAGAAAAACGCCATAGATGTGATGACCTGGTCATTCAGTACACGTAGTCCCCGACTTATGAACACTCGAGTTGCAAATTCCCACAAATATGAACGAACCGCGGATCAATGAAAGGTTGTATACATGAACAAATCGCGGAAGTAGCTCACGTGTATTGTACAAAAAAAGGACACAGTGTAATGTGTGTGTGTGTGTGTGTGTGCGGGAGAAATGAGTTGGCCTGACCGGTTTCAATGAATCAGACCAGGAGCACGATGATAGAAAATGTCTGTCCTGTAAAGCTGTCCTGAACAAACAACAATCCTCAACAAAACAGAGTTTACAGTCCAATACAGTGGAAAACAGATCTGAGACAAAAATGGCGTTCGTTCAAGCGCGCAGTAAACACCCTGTAGCGTGTCCTCCGCCCGGCGTCGTCCCAGGTTCTCTTTAAACGAGGGCAGCTGAAGGCTCATTAGATTTACTCGTGAGAGTATAATGCTGAACCATAACACCAAACCTCTGTGTTTTTTATTTATTTATTTTTTATGCTTTACGATGCATAGTTGTTTTAAAAGTATGTCAGACTTGCGAACGAATCCAAGTTACGAACATACACCCAGGATGGAACTCGTTCTTAAGTCGGGGACAACCTGGGCATTCAGGTGGTCATGTGACTTCATTTTATCTCCACACAAAGTTGCTGAGTCTCGACCTGAGCGACTGAAGCGACCCCAGATCATAACACTGTCTCCAGAGGCTTGTACAGTGGACACTATGCATGATGGGAGCATCGCTTCATGCGCTTCCCTTCTTACCCTGACACGCCCATCACTCTGGAATAGACCCAATCTGGACTCATCAGGTCACATGACCTTTTCCTATCACTCCAAAGTCTTTATGCTCCCTAGCTGTCAAACTGAAGCCTTTTTTTTTTTTTCGGATGAGTCTCAATAACACATGGTTTTCTTATAGACACACAGATGTTTAGTCCCAGTCCTGTGAATTCTCATTACACTGTGTGTTTTTATAATGCGTTGGACGGTTTTAACCCACTCCTACTAATTTTATTGTTTTCATTGCTTGATCATGCTCATATTTTTTTAAAGCGTTTGTAGCGGTGACTTCTTTAGTGTCTATAGTCTTTACCTTGTCATGATAATGTCTCCACTGAACAAGCATGATGTTTTATGTAATTTCTATATTATATTCAGAAAAGCTGCCGCGATCCCCCGTGTTGTGTATAACGATAACGACTCGTTCCCGCAGGTGATTTTCGACGGAGAGGAAGCAGTGGACGCAGGAGGAGTCACGAAAGAGTTCTTCTTGCTGCTCCTGAAAGAGCTGATGGATCCGGTGTACGGCATGTTCACCCATTACCCAGAATCCAACCTGCTCTGGTTCTCCGATAAAGTGAGTCGAACACAAAGTCCACCTTCACTTGTGGCAAAAACACTCCCGTTATCTCTACAAGCACGATCACAACAAAGCGCTGACCTGCGCGGGCGGGTGATACCATGTGACTCGGCCATATCAAGTCTAAGAGATTTATCTTCAGAATGTTTGCTTTATGATCGTGATTGAACTTGATGTACGCTGGATATCAAATTGCCCGTGATTCATTTTCTGATTGCTCGAGTTCGAGCGTCTTGAGTTGAGGATACGGTTATAATAGTTTAATCACGATTGGCGCCGGTACAGAACGGTACAGACCGGAAATCAAATAAGGAAACGCGCGATTTTTTGTGTTTTTTGTTTCGTTTTGTTTTGTTTTGTTTTTGCTTTGTGTTTAATAGCTTGTTCTCTAATGAGTTTGAAATCAGTGCTTTATTTAAGAGTGGTGTAGTTGGAGGGTAAGACTATTAACATGTAAATAAAATAGGGTTAAGAGAGAAACCTAAGATTAAGATATAAGACGTGTTAACTTTAAGATGTCACAAGTGCTACAAGCACCCTAGTAGATTAATCATTATATGAAAATTAACTCATATTTTTATGATCCTTGTTTTTATTTATTTATTTATTTTTATCCACTTTACATGTGAAATAATTCCTGTAGTGGCAATTAGTCGAACCGTTAAGCCTAATGTACAAAATCTCGTTAAATCTTGTCAATATGAAATCAGTATAACAGCGTGGGGTTTTTGTTTTAGAGGCAGAGTTAAATACAAAACCATTCATTTTTTAAATTCATTTAATGCGAGTGAAATATTGTACTGATTCATTTTGTGTCGCTTGAGGCTGCCTCATGCTGTTACAGGCTGTTTTGCCAAGGTGGGAAAAAAAAAGTGTTGATGCACAAAGCATCATTAGTCATATCTCGCGTCACGGACGACTTCCAGCAATCTAGTGTGTTTTTTTTTTTTTTCTCCTGGAAGTTTATTTACCATGCTGGATTTGTAAAAACAAATGGAAACCCTACACTCACTGCTGGCGTGCTGGCTGCGCAGATGTACGCATCAGTAACAGGCTGTAAGGGATACGAGTGTTCTTTCCAAGCTGTCATCGAGTTACCTAAAATAAACAACCACCACTAGCCACTATTTTGCACTCTTGCACTATTGTACGTATTGTTGCGTATGCGACTGTGACAGAGGACGGGTCTTTGGATCGTCTCGCGCACAACAGCAAAAGTTCAAGGATTTAAAAAAATGTTTTTTTTTTAAGTTTCTAAGTTATAATTTTAACTCCATTGTTACTCCATTGCAGGAATCGGCTAAATAAACAAACTTGCCAAATAATTTGCTCCGACCGCTCAGGATGCTGTGCTGCCTGCCCATGTGTGAACAGTTCAGAGCTACACGTTTACATGAAGGCATTCGTTGAGGGTTAAGGGCCTTGCTTTGAACCTGTGGGATTTGAACCTGGGACATTCCGAATCGTTGTCCAATGCCTTAACCACTGAGCCACCCCTGAACCCACCCCCTGCAGGATTATAGAGGAACTGCAACATTTTGCCAACTCAAATGCACACACATTTGAATTAAAAATGTATGTAAAAGAAATCGATTTTTGAAGTCAGTATGGCAACACACGAATTGGCACATGAAAGAATTGCGATATTTAATGGAAATGACTCCCTCCATCTCTATAATTAATAAATAAATAAATATATTCAGCATACTGATTAATATATATATATAATATATATGTATTGATTTGTTTTTATATGCAAAAATATGATTATATTGTTGGAAATTGGTAATATTGGTAACATTTTTGGGTGGCCGGAACGAATTATCAGCATTTACATTATGTCCTATGGGACGATGCGTTTCACTATACGGAATTCCAGATTAAGAACTCGCCTCCGGAACCGATTAAACTCGTAAGCCGAGGTATCGCTGTACATGCAGTATATTTCTCAGCTATAAAATTTCTCGATGCATTATTTGGTATGTTAGCAGGTATGTTTTGTGTCCCTGGTTTGATCCTGATCTCCTGACATCACATCCTGATTCTTTGCAATGGTTCTGAGGTTCTTTGGGATTTTCTCTTTAAGAGTGTGTACGAATGAGTAAGAGATTCTGTGCGCACATTCCCAGCATGACCCTGCCCCGTGTTTACTGAAGAATAACAAATAAAGTGCTCCGTAGTCGGTAATTAACCTCACATTACCTGGTCAGAAAGGCAGAGCGGCTTTAACTTTAACACCGCTTGTTTGTGCCGCAGTGTTTCGTCGAACACAACTGGTTCCACTTGATCGGGATCATCTGCGGCCTGGCGATCTACAACTCCACCGTGGTGGACCTGCACTTCCCTCTGGTGCTCTACAAGAAGCTTCTAGATGTTCCTCCTGCGCTCGACGACCTGAAGGAGCTGTCCCCTACCGAGGGCAGGTACGCAGCCCAAAACACACGACGCGCAGGTGAAGAAAACGTCCCGTTGGTTAGAATCGAGTCCTTTTGATATTTTCTCTACGACACGGCAACCAAACCGAACACTCTACATAATGCTCGAGCCCATAAATAAACCCTGCAGGTTGTAAATAATTTGCAGTGTAGACATTTTGCTCACACTGATGCTTTTCCTGGGTGACGACAAAAAAGTGCGTTTAGTAACACATTGGCTTTGTTTTCCAGCTCGCACACTTTCCATGCCGTAACCTGCAGTTGTTATGAGGGGGTTTAATTAGAGCACAGCAGAAACTCCGGATCAAATGGAGGACACGGGCCATTAGCCGCTAATTATTTCTGAATGTCAGCAGAAAAAAATGTGGCTAACGATCTCTTCATTGCCGCCGCCAAGTCCGAATCAGGAAGCGCACAGGGAGCCGTCTGTTTACAAAGTTGTAAAGCAATCCGCTAATGAATATTTATTTGGTTGTCGCGTGTTTATTGCATCGTGTGGGAGGTAGCGCTTTTATTGTGTGCTATTTACAGTCAGGTCTTTGTAAACCCGGTGAGCGATTTAAGATAAGATGTCACCAAGATAGCTTTTTATTGCCATGTCAGTATTTGTTGTTTTTCCCACATCTATCCTTCACGTAGTAAAGGTTGAGAAGGTTCTAGATACCAGAAGAACTCTCGTGCTGCTGGTTGATTGACAGCTCAAGTTTTTCTCTCTCTCTCTCTCTTTCTCTCTCTCTCTAGGGTCCCAGCTGTCGCTTCATATTATAAAAAGCTTTATGTGCATCGTTCTTTGCTTATCAAAGCTCTAAAAAAAGGAGCGTGTTTCATACTGGGAGAAGACGTGTAATGGTAAAGCAGTGATTAGAGACGTGCTGCGTGGTGTCGAGTAACGGAAACCCGGCGTCTAGGTGCCGTGGGTGTGGAGGCCTCAGCTGGTGCCGTTAATAGAATTCAGGTTAATGAAGATGTCTCCAGAGATTTAAAAAAGTAAATAAATAAATGAGTTGTTGTAGGCGGCTCATGAAGAAACATTTCACTCTATTAACTCAGTATATTTGCAAACGGAAGATCTGTGTGTTTATATGCATAAAGAAAAAAGTTCAGTTCTGATTGTTTTTGTGCAGATGTCATGACGGCTCACGTTACACTTAGGTGTGACTTTTATCTGACTGTAATGTGGACACGTCAGTCCTTTGAAAGCTTACGAGCGAGGTTCGATCTGGGAGCATGTGCGTAAGTCGGATTTGTTCGTAAGTCCGACAAAGTGACTCTTGCTCCGCTATCTCACCTACGCAGAGGCGGCGCAGTTTCGCGCAGTAGCCGTAAGTACGATTTATCGTGATTCTAAAGTTTCGCAAGTTTTTGCAGTTTTGGCGTAGTGATTACGTTTAAATAAACATAAAAATAAACATGTACAAATATACAATGTAAACCACACAAAAAAACCTAACACACAGGTTTGGCGTTTTGGTTCTGCATTATATTCTCATGAGACTGCGCCTCCAAATCGCGAGGGGAATCCCGGGGATGCATAAGAGTCACCTGACCTCGTCACACACATTTTGTCCTGACCGTTCTCACTCAAAAATATGAAAGTGACTCAAATCCCATCTGAAAAAATAACAGAATCGCTCATTTCATGCTGGTAAAGTGAACGTAGCCTGAATATATACCTGAAATATAGGAGCCATAAAGCCACGGCCCACGTCCGTGACGTTCAGTATTCATCTGTTTTATTCCAGGAGTCTCCAGCAGCTGTTGGACTATGAGGAGGACGACATCGAGGACGCCTTCTGTCTCAACTTTGCTGTAAGATTAGTTTTTTATAGTAAAAAGCGAGCAAGACCGTCCCGCGGTGAACCGTATCATTCAGACACACCGTCTCCCCGTTTCCCCCGTTCTCCTCCACCCAGTACTAGATGGGCGCGTGACTTAGTCACATGGAATTTAAATTTCACACTCGTAAGCGTGTATTAAAAAATGTACAGCGCCATCTGTTGCATTTTGAGATTATTTTTTTTCAAGGTCAATTTTTTAAAATTAATCAAGTACAGTGGAACCTTGCATTACGAGCATAATTCGTTCCGGAAGCGGGCTCGTATTCCAAAACAAAATCAAATCTTCCCATAAGAAATAATGAAAACTCAAATAATTATTTCCACAGCCCCAAAAAATAAATACAGAAAAATAATTAATACAATATATAAAGTAAAAATAAAACAAATTAACCTGCACTTTACCTTTAAAAAAAGTTAAAATAAATCCCAACAGATAAGTGTTTCCGTTTTTGCGCGCAGGCGTGTGTGTGTGTGTGTGTGTGTGTGTGTGTGTGTGTGTGTGTGTGTGTTTGTGTGTGGACTTAGTCCCTTCTCTCACCTCGTCTTACACAGTAAAACTCCTCCTCCCTCCCCCCACCTCGCTTTTTAAGTTTCACAACAACCACACACACAACAGAAACACTGTTTTAACGGGGAAAAAAAAAGAAATGACACTCGCGTGAGCGCAGACTAACGGAATCACTGCTGTAAAGTAAAAACAAAACAAAACAAATGAACCAGCACCTTACCTTTGAAAAAAAATTGCAACAGAGCAGAGTTTCTGTGTATAGCAGAGTGTGTGTGTGTGTCTGTGTGAAGCCGGGGAGGGGGGGGTGTAAATGCGAGAGTGTGTGTGTGTGTGTGTCGGTGTGTGTGTGTGTGTGTGTGTGTGTGTCGGTGTCAAAAAACTCGGCACTCATAAACCAAGACATGCTCGTTTTTCAAGTCCAAAAAAAAAATCTTTGCTCGTCTTGCGGATCACTCGTAAACCGAGTTACTCGCAATCCGAGGTTCCACTGTAATTTTATTTTTATGATATAAGGGCATTTTCCACTTAAATATCAAAGTAGCATATCTTATCTTCCCGTGAGCCGAGTGCTGGTTCAGGTTGAACTGTTACCTCAAGCTCGGTCAAATACAGTACATTTGTGAAAACCACATTAAAATTCCTTCAGTAGTTTTTACGTGACGCGTGCACAAGCAGACAGACAGACGGACAGAACTCCAAAAACCATCTTCGTGTGTTCTGTTACTCATATTACGTTGCAACAAAAAATTTTATCGCAAATATTTTCAATGTACAGACACGCCCACTTTACAGTTTTATTAGATGTAGAGATGTTAATAAAATAAATAATATGAATAAGTTGTTAGTTGTGTAGTCTGTTTAAAGACCGTCACGGCGACCCTGGCTCGTCTGCTTGACGGTCTTTATCCAGAGCGTGTACATTAAGAAGGAGACCTGCATGTCTTTACAGATCAGCCGAGAGTATTACGGGGTGACGGAGGTGAAGGAGCTCGTCCCCGGAGGAGAGGACAGGACCGTGGACAAGTCCAACAGGTGTGTGACTCCGACCGAACTCTTACTGTTCCCCCGACAGATGTTAGTTCCCTTTACTGCACTCAAGAGGTTAAAAGAGATCACAAT
Source organism: Clarias fuscus (assembly GCA_030347435.1). Classification (NCBI taxonomy): domain Eukaryota; kingdom Metazoa; phylum Chordata; class Actinopteri; order Siluriformes; family Clariidae; genus Clarias; species Clarias fuscus. The sequence goes on from CM059211.1 coordinate 1,969,941, forward strand.
GTTCTGACTTGTGTCCCGTGTGTGTGTGTGTGCGTGTGCGTGTGTGTGTGTGTGTGTGTCTACTGTTCTGTAGGACAAGGCTCGTCACGTGTCTGAATCTTTGTTTGTATTGGTGTGAGTGGGCGGGTCTGGGATGGGGGAGGGGTGTTGGAGCGGGGGAGGTACACAACTTAGGACAGAATTTGACTGGGATTGTACGAACAAACTACACACACACACACACACACACACACACATTCAGGCACACATTCCATTAGGCTTCAGGCCTAAATCCACAGAGCATCGTCCCAGAGGACACTACAACACACACACACAGACACACACACACACACACACACACACTACTCCACATTCTGCCAGAATGAAACGGATCCACTGGCAGAGTTACAAAGCAGCCATTTTAATAGCAGCCTTTCTGCAGCTTTTCAGAACATGGAGTTCTGCCGCTCCGCTTCCAAAGTGTGTGTGTGTGTGTGTGTGTGTGTGTGTGTGTGTGTGTGTGTGTGTGTGTGTTTTCCCAGTACAGTAGTCTGTATCATAAATGACTTCCATTCACAGCATGTACACACACACACACACACACACACACACACACACTGCGTAACTCACAGCACCGCTCTGTAGAATGCAGTCTGTACAGACATGAGATATTAGTGCGTCGTCATAGGAATTATTGGGGGGGGGTTAATAGGAGAATACGAAAGGACAGAGTGGGGTGATGTAGAGGTCACGGGACTGTCGTCATCAAGGTGAACGTTTCTCTATATCATGTCTCAAGCTGGTTTATTCCGCTCACACAAAAACGCCTTTACTGAAGTAGGTCAGGAGATGAGGGGGTTTTATTCGTGTGTAGTTACGTTAGTGTGGAACATCTGAGGAAAAACGAAGCAGCTGAAAAAAAGGATGAAAGCTAGACAAGAAAACGAGAAAACTAAAAAAAAAAGAAAGTAATTCAACAAAAAAAGAATGAATGAAGAGAAGACATTAGAGAGGAAGGAAGGAAACAAAAGAAAGAGGAAAAAAGAAAAACGGAAGGAGAGGGAGAGAGGAAAGGAAATAAAAAGGTAGGAAAGAATGATGGAAAGAAAGTGGAAATAATTTATGAGAAAGAAGGAATGAAGGGAGGCAAGAAAGAAACAGAGCTGAATAATAGAAGAAAAAACGAACAAAGATTCATTGGAACAACAAAAACACATGACAGGAATTAATGAAAAAACAAACAAGAGGAAATAAAGAAAAAAGGAAGGACGAATGAAAGGAAAATTGAAAGGTAGGAAAAAAGGATGGAAAGAAAGAGCAAATGATGTTAGGGAAGGAAAGGATGAAAGAGATGAGCGAAGAAAAAAGTCAAACAGAAATAATGAAAAAGAAAGAATTTTTTAATAAACAGAAAGATAAATTTATACAACAAAATGGAATAAATGAACAGAAAACATAAGAAAAGACAAAGGAAATTAATAAACAAAGGGAGATAAATAAAAAAGGAAAGAAAGAATAATTTAGGAGAAAGAAATAAGCTGTCTTAGCAAACAGAAAGGAATACACTTGAACAAAAACAAAAAGACATAAGTGGGGCAAGAGGGAAAGAAAAGAAATAAAAAATAATGTTAATGAAGGAAAGGAAAGACAAAGGAAATAAAAAAGAGGGAGGGAATGAAAAGGTAATAAAGAAGGAAGGACAGACAGAAGAAAGAATGATGAGAGATAGATTAAAGATGGTTATGATGATGAATGTGATCTTTAAACAAAGAAAGAAAGAATGGCAGAAAGACAAGAGGAATGAAGGAACGGAAAAAAGAAATAAAGTATAATGTTAAGGAACGGAAGAAAAAAGGGAGGAAAGATGAGGAAGGGAAGTAAGAATAAAGAGATTGATTGATTGATGCTATTATTACTGGTCTGTTCACTAACAGAGAAATTGTGTGTGTGTGTGTGTGTGTTAAACCCCCTTGGCGAGATGTTTCTGCTTTGTTTAAAGTGTACAGAAGGATTGTCTGTGTGTGTGTGTGTGTGTGTGTGTGTGTGTGTGTGTGTGTGTGTGTGTGTGTGTGTGTGTGTGTGTGTGTGAGCCCAATGTCTGCATCTCACCACGAGACAGATATCTGCCAGAGAAATTAGGCAGGTGGCCAAAAACTGTGTGAGTTTGGGAGTCAACCTTTTTTTACACCCGCGCACGCACACGTACTGAGACACTATTGTGACACGACCATCTGATCTCAGAGATAGAGAGAGATGCTCGGAGTTAGATTTTCAGCCTTAATTCACTTTAGAGGGATTCATTACACAACGACGGACACCAGATCCTCCAGACTACAGGGGAGTGGATGGGAAACACACTAATGCGCACATACACACACACACACACACACACACACACACACACACTCACATACACGGACGTATGTCAATGCTGTCACGCATGTAGCTAAATGTACTTAGTTCTTAATTTCTTTGATATTACTGAATGTGTGTGTGAATCAATACAGTAAAACCTTGGACTGAGAGTATCTCAATCTGTGAGCGTTTTGCAAGACGAGATGTTTATAAAAATGTTTAATGATTTGAACTTGTTAAATGAACGAAATATGAGCGCTCTAGTACGCTTGCGCTTTGTCTGCTGAGCGTCACATGATCACAACTGCACCAATGGTTATTCTCTCTCTTTTGCTCGCGCGCTGTGGGATTGTGGGTAATCGTCTCCCATGCTCAGTCTCAGTGCACGTTCGTCGCTCGTATAGTCAACATCCGTGCACGCGTGTACTGTTTACTATAACCACGGGTGTGTGTGTGTGCGTAGAAAGCATATAGCATTAGTATAAAGCATTATTTTTTTCTTTTTTAATTTTATGTCCAAGCATAGTGTGTGTTCTTTAGTAATTGTACTGCAACAACGGCCTCCATGAAGGAAAAGGTTGTAGCAGTGCAGGAGCTGAATCTGTTAAACGACAACACAGCGTCACATTTCAGAGAAATCCTCAAAAGGAGGCAAAAGAAAGTGTCATTAGAGAGATTCACTGTTAAAGTTACTTAAAAAGAAAAAGATTCTTACGTGTGTGTGTGTGTGTGTGAGTGCACAATAACCCCCCCCCCCCTTTTCCTCTCATCTCAATCACACTAGCTACAATTCCTTTCAAAGGTAAAGTGCAGATTAATTTGTTTTATTTTTACTTTATATTTTGTATGATTTTTATATGAATATTCTTGGGTTGTGGAACGAATCACTGGAGTGTCCATTATATTGTACAGATAAATTCGCTTTGATATACAAGTGCTTTGATATACAAGCTTGCTTCCGGAACAAATAATGTTTTAAGGGTTTAACTGTATTTATGACTAACATTAAAAACGTTAAAAACGCGTGTGTGTGTTTCAGAGAGGAGTTTGTCCAGGCGTATCTGCGCTACGTGTTCAGTGAGTCGGTACGTGAGCTGTACTCTGCGTTCGCCAGCGGCTTCCTGAAGGTGTGTGGAGGTCGCATCCTCTCTCTGTTCCAGCCCTCCGAGCTCATGGCCATGGTGGTCGGCAACAGCAGCTACAACTGGGAGGAGCTGGAGAAGGTGGGAGAGTAGGAGCGCACACGCACACACACGCACACACACACACACACACACACACAGAACGAGAGAGAGAAAGAAATGCAATCAGAGAAACGCAGTACGGTGAGTTCAGTACACACAGGTCTGTATAAACAGTGCCATAAAATATAGTAGAATATACAGATTTCTATTAGAGCCCGAGTCTGCAAGAGCTGAAAGAAGGAAAAGAAATGAAACAATGAAAGGTTAAAAAGATGGTTGGTAAGAGAGAAGAAATTAAATGAGGGAAGGAAGAAAAAAAGGAAAGGAAGAAAGAGAGAGAAGGAAAGAACAGAACACTAAGAGAAAAGAAAGTGAGAAGGAAAGTAAAAAGTAAAAAAGAAAAATAAATTAAGGAAAGAAAGAAGATGAACAGGAATGAAGGAAGTAAAGAAAAAAAGATGGAAAGAATGAAGGGAAGAAAAAATGTATATTAGAAAGACAGAAACAGTTAAAGAGGGATAAAGCCAGGAAGAAGTGGAGAGAATTGTTGAGATGGAGAAAGAAAGAAAGGATGGAAAGAGCAGATGTTGGAGAAGGAAGTAGAGCAAAAAGGTAAGATGGAGAGAGGGGGGGAAAGGAAGTAAAGGAAAGAAAAATTAAGGGAAAGAAGTAAAGAAAGAGATGTATCGAGAGGAAGAAAGTGAGAAAAGTAAGTAAATGAATGAAAAAAGTGAGAGAAATAAATAAATAAAGGAGAGGCATGAAGGAATAGAAGAAAGGAAAAAGTTGGATAGAAATAAGGAAAGAGAAGCAAGAAAGAGGGAAAGAAATAGAAAGAGGGAGATACAGGGGAAGAAATGCAGAAGGAAAGAAAGTGAAGAAATAAAGATGGATTGGAAAGAAGGAAGTAAAGAAAGAAGGAAAGGGAATAGAGCAAAGAAAGCAACACTGAAAGAATGATAGAGATGAAGGGGAAGCAAGATTGAGACAAGGCAAGAAAAAAACATAGCAGGAAAGATGGAGAGAGAAATTAAGAGAAGGAGGGAAAGGAAAGAAAGAAAAGGGTAAAGATGGAGAGAGGGGAAAGAGGAAGTAAATAAAAGAAGAGATGAAAGAGAATGCAAGAAAAAAGGGGCAACAAGTAAAGAAAAGAGAATGAATGAATGAAAGAGAGAGAGAGAGAGACGAGTGGTGTCCAGGGTGAGAGCTGAATGTGAGGTGAAGCGAGTCTGAGACAGAAGAGGAATAAACAGAGGATTGTTGGAGGAAACGACCGACTGTGGAGTGTGAGGTGTCAGTAGTGAGCTGCGCGAGTCATGAGCTCCGGCACCTCGTCTCGCACCGCTGCCGTCTACTCATGTCTGTCTCAGGCACAGTGCATGCTGGGTAATCACTCTACAACACTCCTGGTTGGGAACGCTACACCTGGGGCTGCTTGTGCCTAAAACTCTGCGAGAGGCTTCCACAATGTAAACACACACACACACTTTCTCCACTGTATAAAAAAAAGAAAACTTATCCTGTCTATTTGATAAAACCAAACTGTTATGATGTTCCTGAGCAAAAGCCACTCTATCCTGTTTTATTTTAATGCAGGAAAGACAAAACAGGAAAAGAAGATTAATAAAAGGGAAAGGAAGGGAAAAAAAGAAGAAAGTAAAAAAGGAAATGAAAGAAGGATTTGAGAGACAATGAAAGGAAGATTGAAAGATAGAAATAAAGCAGATGAAAGAAAGATGTAAAGAATGAGGAGAAAGAAATAAAAGTAATGAAAGAAAGATGGAAGGAAAGAGGAGGAAACAAAGAAAAGTGAAAGGATATAAAGTACAAGTTTGAGAGATGAGGAATGAAAGGTGGAAAAAAGAGAAAATGGTACTATAGATGTAGAGAGAAAAAGAAAGAGGGAACTAAAGAGAGCAGACGGACATGCGGTGATGTTCTGCATGCTGTCTGTGAGCAGGAGTCACTCTGTGCTTTACGCTGTTTTCCAGAACGCCAGCTACAAAGGCGAGTTCTCGGCTTCTCACCCCACAGTGCGGATGTTTTGGGACGTGTTCCACGAGTTTCCCCTGGAGAAGAAGAAACAGTTCTTATGTAAGTGTCTCTGTGTGCTGCGTTATTGCACAGGCTCCAGTAATTACTATTATTACTATTAATTTTACTATTGCTATTATTACGACTACTATTATTACTACTACTACTACTATTACTTTTACTATTACTACTACTATTACTACAGCTACTATTATTACTATCAACTACTACTCCTATTACTACTACTACTATTACTCTTACTACTACTCCTACTAATACAATTATTATTACTACTATTACTACTACTGCTACTACTACTATTACTACACCTACTATTATTACTACTACTACTATTACTATTACTCTCACTGCTATTACTACTACTACTATTGCTACTACTACTATTATATTACTACTACTATTACTATTACTACAGCTACTACTATTACTATCAACTACTGCTAGTATTACTACTACTATTACTACTAATACTACTATTACTCTTACGTCTACTCCTACTACTACTATTATTAATACTACTGCTACTATTACTACTACTTACTACTATAGTACTCCTGCTACTATTCTTACTACTACTACTACTACTATTACTCTCACGTCTACTACTACTCCTAATACTACTATTATTACTAATACTATTGCTACTATTACTACTACTACTATTACTCTCACTTCTACTACTACTACTCCTACTACTACTATTACTACTACTACTACTACTATAGTACTCCTGCTACTATTACTACTACTACTACTACTACTACTATTACTCTCACTTCTACTACTATTACTACTACTACTGCTACTATTTCTACAGATACTGCTGCTGTTACTATTACTATGCCTGATATTATTATTACTATCATCAACTACTGCTACTGCGACTATTATTAAGAAAGCTACTGCTACTTTTAGTACTACCCCTGCTATTACTATTACAAATGCCTACGCTGCTATTACTACTGTTACTACTATTACTACTACTACTAATATGATTACTACTACTACTATTACTATTACTTGATAGTATTACTACTACTATTACTATTTCTACTTATATTGCTGCTATTAATATTACTACAGCTAGTAATATAATTACTACTACTACTACTATTGCTACTACTACTATTATATTACTACTACTATTACTACAGCTACTACTATTACTATCAACTACTGCTAGTATTACTACTACTATTACTACTAATACTACTATTACTCTTACGTCTACTCCTACTACTACTATTATTAATACTACTGCTACTATTACTACTACTTACTACTATAGTACTCCTGCTACTATTCTTACTACTACTACTACTACTACTATTACTCTCACGTCTACTACTACTACTACTCCTAATACTACTACTACTATTATTACTAATACTATTGCTACTATTACTACTACTACTACTACTACTATTACGCTCACTTCTACTACTACTCCTACTACTACTATTACTACTACTACTACTACTATAGTACTCCTGCTACTATTACTACTACTACTACTACTACTACTACTACTATTACTCTCACTTCTACTACTATTACTACTACTACTGCTACTATTTCTACAGATACTGCTGCTGTTACTATTACTATGCCTGATATTATTATTACTATCATCAACTACTGCTACTGCGACTATTATTAAGAAAGCTACTGCTACTTTTAGTACTACCCCTGCTATTACTATTACAAATGCCTACGCTGCTATTACTACTGTTACTACTATTACTACTACTACTAATATGATTACTACTACTACTATTACTATTACTTGATAGTATTACTACTACTATTACTATTTCTACTTATATTGCTGCTATTAATATTACTACAGCTAGTAATATAATTACTACTACTACTACTATTGCTACTACTACTATTATATTACTATTACTATTACTATTACTACAGCTACTACTATTACTCTTACGTCTACTCCTACTACTACTATTATTAATACTACTGCTACTATTACTACTACTTACTACTATAGTACTCCTGCTACTATTCTTACTACTATTACTACTACTTACTACTATAGTACTCCTGCTACTATTCTTACTACTACTACTACTACTACTACTATTACTCTCACGTCTACTACTACTACTACTCCTAATACTACTACTACTATTATTACTAATACTATTGCTACTATTACTACTACTACTACTACTATTACTCTCACTTCTACTACTACTCCTATTACTACTACTACTACTACTACTACTATAGTACTCCTGCTACTATTACTACTACTACTACTACTACTACTACTATTACTCTCACTTCTACTACTATTACTACTACTACTGCTACTATTTCTACAGATACTGCTGCTGTTACTATTACTATGCCTGATATTATTATTACTATCATCAACTACTGCTACTGCGACTATTATTAAGAAAGCTACTGCTACTTTTAGTACTACCCCTGCTATTACTATTACAAATGCCTACGCTGCTATTACTACTGTTACTACTATTACTACTACTAATATGATTACTACTACTACTATTACTATTACTTGATAGTATTACTACTACTATTACTATTTCTACTTATATTGCTGCTATTAATATTACTACAGCTAGTAATATAATTACTACTACTATTACTATTACTACTGCTAGTATTACTATTGCTGCTACTATTACTACAACTATTATTATTATTACTACTGCTATTACTACAGCTACTATTATTACAATTATTACTACTACTAATACTATTTCTACAGATACTGCTGCTATTACCATTGCTACTGCTATTATAACTATTACTACTGCTAGATATTATTACTATTTCTACAGCTGTTATTACTACTGCTATTATTACTCCTGCTATTGCTACTATTACTATTACTACAGCTACTATTATTACTACTACTACTGTTACTACTACAACATTATTTCCATTCTGATCGCTTTAAAATATGAAAGACCAAATGTTTTTGGCACGAACCGGACTGCACAGTGTTTTGGTGATGTCTCTCCGCTCCACAACGCCACACGTGTATGTTTTAACAACAATGTAAGCCACAAGTTCAGGCCGAGTAAATGACCACTCAGATACACTGTGTTATTGTGTAAGTGTCCCGTGATAACTTTAGCACAATGCAGATGTCTAGAATGCTCCAGACCATTCCCTTTTCTGTTTCAGACCTTGTTCCAGGTATGTTCCAGTTACTCTTCAATATTCTTCAGATGATAAATGTATATCCATGATCTTTTAAAACCTACTAAGAAATGTATCTGCTTGCGACAGATCAGACAGTAACTGTTAGTGCTAACGAATCAAATAGAATCTGAAATGACCAGCTCGAATCGAATCGAATTAACAGTTTACATACGATTCACAGCCTACGTTGGCACCAAGAAACCTGCGAACCTGGAAGATTAACACGAGAAAACATGAGCTGAAACCGAACACTTCTAAAGTGTTGAGGTTATTGATCTCTCTCTCTCTCTCTCTCTCTCTCTCTCTCTCTCTCTCTCTGTCTCCTCTTCTCGGGTTAGTGTTCCTCACAGGCAGCGACCGGATCCCCATCCACGGCATGTCCAGCCTGCGCATCATCATCCAGTCCACGTCGGCGGAGGAGCACTTCCTGCCCGTCGCTCACACCTGCTACAACCTGCTGGACCTGCCGTGCTACAGGAGCAAAGAGACGCTGCACTCGAGGCTCACGCGCGCCATCGAGCAGTACGAAGGCTTCAGCCTGGTGTGAGAACACGGCCGCTCTTTCTCACACACACATGCACTCTTTCACTCGCACTTTCCCTGAGGACAGACGGTGTCTGATGCCACACGCGGAGCGTCTCTGTGGACGGTGCGAGTAGGAGCGTAATACAGACCCTAAACCTTTGCTGAACTCTCGAGTGGAATAAATCTTTAATCCGATTAGTTTTTTTTGGAGTGTTAGTGCAAGAGTTCTTGACGTGCGCAGTGTTATTCGGAGCGCTTTTCGCTTTCCTGTTCCTTTCTGCTGGGATGAGTGTCGTAGACGGCGTACGGTAGACAAATCTGCTCAGAGACAGGAAGTACCTTCGGTCACACCCAGGTGCTTGTTTATTTTTAGGTTTTTTTTTTTGCTTTTGCACCTTGTTCGAAAGAAAGAACTCAGTTTAAGAACAGGAACGAGTCGTCGTCCTCGTCCTCTGAGCTTTCGACTGGAGATGCCCAGACCTGCTGCTGCTGCTGCTGAAGTCACGGAGGAAAGAACAAGCCATTATCCAGACATGAAAGCCTGTTATTCCTGTTAACTCCGCTTATTCTCCTAACTCGACTTGTCGGCCCCCGCGAACCCTTCTGCCTTTAATACACGGCACTAGCGAGGAACGGCTCCTACAGCTTTCGTTTCTTCTCCTCCCCCCACCCCCCCCTACATCAGCGTGCATGCGAATGTGACGTCCAGAACGGAAGCCGAGCCTGTTTAATGACTGTTTAGTGCCACGATAAATATGTGTATAATAACGATAAACCCAAAAACCATATTTAAGGTTGGAAAAAACGAATAGTTGAGGATTTGAAAGCCAGACACGAAGCGATGAAACAGACGGAGACGATTTTTCTGTCTGAGAGAGGAGATTTTTTGCAATAACCGGGTGATGCGTGTAAACGGTCTCGATTTGAACGCCGGCCTATGCACAACCACGAGTCTGTGGGACGAAAGGAACGAACGAACGAGCGGAGCGAAACGCCGGTCCTGTGCGCGTCCCGGGTCCGAGGCGGAGATTCCTGCTTCGACACTCCCGATTTGAATCTTAAAGGAGATTGAAGGCGGCGTCAGTGATTCTGTCAGTAGTAATTTCCCTCTTTTATTTTGCACACGCTCAGAGGAGACCCTCTGGTTTCTATGGAAACCACCCACACAAATGACTTGTCTTTTGGAATGTTCTCCCGATTTCGAGCACGAGCGAGACGTCTTGTTTTGTTTTGTTTAAAATCATCACACGATCACTGACGCTACCTTTAATGTCTCGAGCTGTCTGTACTTCTTGCGTTTCATTCTCCAAGTGATGCTGGAAAAATTTTAGTCATTTAGTGAACACACACATATTTTGCACTCTCAGGTCACGGACACCTCTACGTAGTGGAAGGGGCGGGGCATCAGCAGCTCGAATTTAGCTAGACGCACACAAATTAGTTTTAATGCAACGTATCGGATTTAAAAATATTCTGATTTTTGTCACCGGCGTCTCCGGACAACAAGGGGCGGAGCCTCGACTAACCAATTACAAATCCCGTTGATATTACAACAACATTAGTTTTACTTCTACGGCTTTATCAAAGTACAATATCGTAGTCAGGGTTCACGCCAACAGCCTTACTTGTGCACTTACAAGAAGATCTAATAATATTATTATTTTGTAAATATTTAGCTAAACTATTACGTCGCGTAATGTCGCGCATAAGAAGTCCGTTGTGTCACATGATCAAAAGTAAAAGAAGGATTTTTTTTTTTTCTCTATTAAACATGAAGTGAAGCGCTGCTGCTCTCTTTTAACTCTTTTTGTGTTTTTTTTAACCAAAATAACTGACACACAGACGCACCGGGACGTCAGTGTGGTTCTGGAGTGCTGGAGCAGGAAGTCGACCCGGGGCGTACAGCACCACTGCGCTGCTCTCTTATACACATCTGCTTGTTTAGTTATTTTTATTATTTTTTGAACATCACTTCATTAAAAGTCGAGTTCCTTCTTCAGCATTTCCGCTCACGCGCGTCTGAGGAACGTGACGAGACGGCGAACGGGACGTTGTTAAAAAAGGGATTTCCTTTCCGCAGCCACGGCGCTCTGACGTTAAGTACCGGGTCAGAAAGACTTGGTGTGAGAAGCGACGCACAACGAAAGCCATGTGACTATGATGATGATGATGATGATGATGATGAAGAGACTCGAGCCTGAGTTCCTCCGTGTTCGTTCGAACAGCACCAAGCCTTTCTGTCCAATTCCGTAATGTCATCTTCAGCGAACAAGGGCTTCTTAGTGGCTGCTGCTGCATTATTTTAGTAAAGTATATTTACTTTTATACTTCTCTCAAATGGAATATATTGTTTTATCTATTTTTTTCTTTTCAGAGCATTTAAATTAAACTGAAAATTTCACCTCCCAGTGTGTCGTCTGCTTTGTGTGCTTTATTGAACGTTACTTTAGACTCTTGTCACAATGTATACACACACACACACACACACGCGCACACAGCTCACTCTGCAGACTGATCGTTGATTGTAGGAGCTCAGTATCGGGGACGGTTGTTCGGGCGGGGGAGGTTACGGCTGTGGGTTACTGATCAGAAGGTCGCCAGTTCAAGCCCCACCTCCACCAACCTGCCGCTGTTTAAACGGCCCTGCACCCTGACCCCGGCTCCCTAACCGGCAGGGAGAGAATTTCATACAGTTACTGTCCACTGTTTATTTTACTACTTCTGTTAAAGGTTATGAAGTAGAGCACAGGCTTCTTTAGCATATTTCAAAATATGTTACAAATGAATCATTTTCTTATAAAACTGTGTTTAAAAGACGTTGAACTCGGAATACAGACAAGAAAACACAGCTTGAACTAAAAACTAAAAACAACTCAATAACAAAAGAATGTAAGGATTCGTGTTCTCTTGTTAAATCCGTCATCTACTACACGCATAATAATCCCGTAAAGTGGGCGTGTCTGTATATTATTGCAGATGATCTATTTGAGGTGGATGTAAGACGAGTAATAGAATGCATTAAGATGGTTTGTTTGTCTGTCTGTTTGTGCAGGCATCAGATAAAAACTACTGAATGAACTTTAAAGTCGTTTCATCACAATCGGTCCACAGGAAGAAAAGACGCACTGCTTTGGAATGTAAACAGGAAACGCCCTTATATCATTAAAAATCAACCTTCAGTCATTAATTAGTTCATCATTAGTTTTTCTCTAAGTTCAACAGATGGCGCTGTACATGTACATGTTTTTTTTTTTTATTATATACATATAACTACTTTAAAATGGTACAGTACTATGCAAAAGTCTAGACACCCGGGTACAAACTTTTGTTATACATGTTTTACTTTTAGATTTTCAAAAGTTTGATTTTTTTTTTTTTTCACTGTTTACTGCTCTTTATAGTTTTTTTCTGCAGCAGTTACATGCATGCAATTTATTTAGGCAATTCTAAGCTGTGTTGCTTCACTTACGATGCTTTTCATAAACCTCGTAAAATGTTTCATTGTGTTTTAAAACTTCGTTTTGGTTTCATTTTGAGACCGTTAAAAAAAAAAAAAAAAATAAAAAGGGTGAACACTTTATGTTTTGGCTCTATAATAATAAAGTCTTTATAATGAAGTTTTCTCACTGATACAATTTGGATGCAATATTATGAGGGCTGTTCGAGTCAAAGTGGGACTTTTGATTCGGAGTTCTGCGAGTTAAAACTCTCTTTATTTCTCTATATAATCCGCTGCTACACTAATTCGCTTGTCCCAGTGTCTCACTAGCGCTTGGACACCATCAAGGTAGATCGTTTTCTCAGTACGCCGGAGACACCATCGGAAACGCCGGCCTCCCAGGAACTCCTTTAATGATCTAAACATGCGTGAATGTCCTGGAGCGAGGTCGGGACTGTATGGGGGACGCGGCGATGACTCCCGGCCGAGTTCCTGTACTGTGCTGGTGAATGACTGTTGTGTACAGTTCACACGGACATGTTGATTCTCGAGGACGAGGCGTTCCACTCGCTGAATGTTCACGTGAACGACTGCAGTGAGCTCCGAGTCGCCTCGGTCCGGGATCGTCATTCACAGACGTGCGGCCTTCTTGAAAAAACGTCTCCGATGTTTCATTGCGGCTGAAAGTCTCTCTGCGCTTGAAGTCTAATGTAAATGTCAAATCGCTTCTATGGCTTCATTCAAAAGCGATTTGATCACAAGTCTCGTTTGTACTTGTAGCTGTGTTTATTGCTCGTTTTAGTAGGAGATGAAATACCGAGTCCTCGTTCTTCCCAGACAAGTCCACCTGCAGTCTGTAAAAACCCTGATGGACACGTTTGGATGAAACACCCCGGAGATGATCCAGTACTGGTCACATTACTCACCTCCGCAGGCTGAAGTCACATGAAGTGCCATAAAACGCTTTGGACTTTGACTGAAGTATATTAATTTGGTTTTGTCGTAGAGTGAAATCGTCTTTAAAATACCATTTGTTAGGAAAAAAAAAAACACAACACACAAGTGAGTTCAGTAAAAATAGGTTTTTGCTTTATGTACAAAATACAAATAAATCATGTACTAAAATGTACACACCCTTATTCATTGTAAACCATCAGTGTTCACGTTCAGTAAAAACGAAGGTCACACTGCAAAATATCTATTTCAGAGGAAAAACAGGAGAGACTAACATGCTAATTTTTTACCTCCGAGTCTATATTAGCCAAAGCTCTTCACTCTCTCTCTCTCTCTCTCTCTCTCTCTCTCTCTTATAGATCTATCGCTCTGCAATAAGAAATGGCAGCCAGGTTGCTGTGAAGCTGTTGGCCCGTGTCGTTGTTACACAAAGTCCTTGCGATAAACGCTGGTTCGAGCCGTCGGTAAGAAAACGCAAAAGAAGAAAGAAAAAAGTACAACACGTGAAAAGGTCGTCTCGGGTCGAGACCTTGTGCGTCGCCACATGAAGTATGAAAACGATTTGCGCGGAATAACCTGCGTTGGCTAAACTCGAGCAAACGACTGCGTAAAGCGTGAGAGAGTTACGATAACGACATGAACATGCCCACGGCTGCAGCACTACGATTCATACGTCAGAGAGAAGTGTGTGTGTGTGTGTGTGTGTGTGTGTGTGTGTGTGTGTGTGTGTGTGTGTGTGTGTGTGTGTGTGAGAAATACGGCACCATACTGAGTTCTCATCATCAAATTCGCAAAAGGTAAAATGTTGTAGTTTACGTTGTTTTGTTTTGTTTTGTTTTCTTCCCCTGAAGTTCCCACAATCGTCTTTAATCTTCTCCGATCTGATTTGAGACAAAAAAAAAAAAACAAACAAACAAAAAAATAAATAAATAGAAATCGCCAGTCAAATGTCTTTAAACAGTGTTGCCGTGGTGACGGTTTTGCGTTTACAGCGATCAGTGGAGCACAGAGTGATGACTCCGGTTGTTTTTTACGCCTCCAGTTAAAGGAATGGGGGGGGGGGGGGGGGTTCGTGCTGCGACGCTCGGACGCCCCGCCCTCAGGGCTCTCGGGAGCCACCTTGCGATTGGCTGATTTCGCTGTGATTGATGAGGGGTGAGTAACACCCGCCCCTCTGGCTCCGACAGCTCGTCTAATTAGATTGAAATTCTCTTTGGATCGCGTTGTTCTGCTTCTGAGACACAGTGATGTCAGTGTTTTTTATTTTTTTTTATTTATTTTTTTTTTAAATCAAACCTGTTTTAGAGCATTTGACCGGCGGTGATCATCATCAACAACATCAACTAACATTTAAAACAATGAAGCGGTTTGTTATTCTGTGAAAAGTTGCTAATCGGAAGAGACGCGGCAGTCGGGTAGCTTATGTGATCGCAGACGTCCTGTTTGTTTATACAATACTGACTGAGATCCGTCCGCCGCTCACGTGAAGCCGGAGGTCCGTGTGTGTCTGTGTGTGTATGTGTGTGTGAATAGTGGTAGAGAAATCCAACAGGGTGAAGAAGAAGGAAAAAAAAAAACACAAAGATCTCCCACCCGATGTGCGTCTCCAACAGGAGGGTTTCGATTAGCTTATTTTCTTGACTGAGCCGAGTCTCTGCTCGTCCTTGTGCTTTGCTTCTCCCGACGCCGGGTGCTAGATGAATTTCGTAGAGTCTCTTTTGCTGATCAGGACTTCCAGCAGCTTCAGCTTGGCCTTGATGTGCTTGTACTCGTTGTATTCCACCGCCAGGGGCGAGCGATCCTCCTTCTGCACGGTTCTGTGGAGCGATCAGAGCATGTAGAGAGAGTTACAGAGTTCCAGTGAAAGCGGGATGTGAACAAAAATAAAATAAAATGAATAAATAAATCATTCTGTCGGTTTGGCGCCGTCGGTCTTTACCTGCCGTTTTGTCTGAAGAACTGGTCCTCGAATTCGCGGAGGTTCTTTCGGATCCTTTTCTTTTCCTCTCGAGCTTCCTGCAGCTGCTCCACCAGCTCCTGACTGTAGAAGAAGAAGAAAAGCTCTTTCAGGACAAAACGAGGTCACAGCGTGTCAGCAGGATCCGTGCTGGAACTTTTCTATTCTTCGTTTTCTTGCATGTGATAAAACGGCCAATATGTCAAGATTCGTACAGATGCTTTTTGGTTCTAGTCTAAGAATTAATATGTTTCTTCTTGTATCGTGTCTTTAATTGCCTTAACGAGCCTGGCGATTAAACGACGGCGCGTAGCTGCTATGATACAATTAGCGTTGTTCTCATTGCATTGAAACGGATTACAGACGTTCAAATCCTGTGATATAAGAGGAATAAAACACTTTCAGCACCCCCTCCCTGTCCTCTCGCACACTTTACTGTATTTCTCTCGTTCGTCTCCTCGTTACCGCGCGTGACTCACATGGTGGCGGCGTGCAGGTTGGACAGCCTCATGTCGCTGCTGTTCTTCGAAGGCGAAAGCTCGTCTACGGGCGAAATGAACCCGTCCACCTCTTCATCCAGATGCTCCAGGAATCCCAGCATGCTCAGCTCCGGACGGACCGTCAGCTGCGCGAGCTGCGTCTTGTTATCGTTGTCCTCGTCCGAGCCGTCCTCTTCCTCCTGCAAAACGACAGCCAGATTAGCTCGCGGAGTCCGATCGACCCTGATGGTTTGGTCAGAGTTTGATTGACGAGGGAAAGCGGAAGGATTTGATCTAGTCCATCTAAAGCGTGATCAGTGTGAACTCGCTACCAAATCACAACAACGTTAAAGGAATACTCCAGCTTTTCTTTTTGTTTTTTTGTTTTTCTCCTCTAGCTAACCCCTCTGTAGCGCGCGTGTGTAAGATTACCATGGACAAGCATTTCAACAGGTTTTAATGCAGGGAAGGAAAAAATAATCGGTCGTAATAAAAGTCCGGAAAAAATTTTTTTCTGGACCAGGTGCATTGATTCGATTTAAAGCTTAATTAGCAAAAACATTCTAATCAAATCGGATGTGTGTTTTAATATGAACTGCTTTGACGACGTGAGTGATTTAGGAAGAGGACAGCTTTTACTTTCAGAAGAACGTGTCCGCTCTTGTCCCTGGTAATCTCTCACACACACACACACACACACACACTACAGATGCAGCGAACAGAGATTAGGTTACAGCATGACGGAGTACCCCTTTAAGCCTCTTTGCGTACTACTGATTCCCGCGGGACGTTTCTCCGTCACGTATCACCGCACGCCATGCGCGTCTGCGCGTGTTCCCAGGGGCTCGCGATCACGTCAACCAGCAGTGTTAAGTGATGATAATCACACGGCACTCCAAGCACTCGAAAGCTACTGATTTGGGCACGTGAATCAACAGGCTGCAGTCAATCAAGGTTAAGGTTAATTATTGAGAGGGAGGGGGGAGCAGGGGGGTGGTGTTACGGTCGGGGGCGTTTCCGGTCGGCAGCTCTTCACCTTGCCGTGGTCGAAGAAGAGAGCGGGTTCCCCCTCGATAATGGGCTGCAGCTGAGGGCCTCGGCGCTTGCTGGACGGAGAGCCCTGCTCGTCATAAGGAGGGTCATGAGGAAGGAACCACTCAGAACACTGAACGCTACAAACCTACCACACGGTTAACACTCATCATCCTGAACCAAGCAAAAAAAATAATAATAACCTAATCCTACAATCGTACAGTTTCAGAAATAAAAACGTAAATAAAAAAAAAAGTAGCAGAAAAAAAAAAAAAACAATCATGCTGTTGCTGTTGGACAGACGTGTTGATAATCAGGCAGAAGGATGAGAGACTTACGATGACGGGGATGGTGGACGCCCTGCAGAGGATCTGTTTGACGAGGCGATAGCGATCGTACAGCGGCTTCATGAGCTGTCGCTCCGTCTTCGTGATCTTGAAAGAGGAAAACAAACAGGAGCGTTAGACAGACGCCGGTTATTGCGTTACACGATGCGCGCGTTAGCCAATCGCGTTCCGCTTGCGGTGAAGTGGGTCGGGTGCTTCCTGTTTTTATAGTAACAGAAACATCCTCATTAGGTATTTAAGGCTCGGTGGGATCTGATCAGAACTACTCCTGTTCGTCACTTTAACCCACTTTAATCTGCCCCCTGGATTCTTGTAGAATGACGTCATCTAGATGTTTATCTGGTCTGCTGAGGTTGAGAGTCTGCCTGTGACGAGAGCGAGAGGAGAAATTGAGCCGTGTGTGTGTGTGTGTGTGTGTGTTGATCTGGGTAATGAGCTGAAGCCCTGATTCAGATGAGAGTAATTACAGCCCACGAGTTAACCTTGGTTCAATAACAAACAGCTTTTATAACAGGACTCTCTCTCCTGTTGAATCCTTTTTTTTTATGAGACCGAAGTCTTCAGTCTGAACGGAACTGAGAATCAAATTGGATTTTAGATTTAGATTTTTTTTTTTGTGTTTTTTTAACGATGTTAATAATGTACGCGGCCAAAGAAGCTCCTTCTGAAGTTTGCGCGACGTGGAAGTGACCGAGCTCGCGTCCCGAAAAATCTCAAGTTCCGTTTTATTGAGTTGATTTTATATGAGCCCCAAAAATGCCCATTTTCAGCGTCTCGTTCAAACAATAATCATTTAAAATGAGAATCATTCACATTTCTTTATTTGTACTGATACTAAAATTGGTGTGAGCTTGTAGACGTATATGACCTGTAGAAAGTGCTGCTTTAATTGAAGTATTCTGTGCAAAATGAAGCAAAATTCCGTAGTGTCCGTAACCAGATCAAATTCATGTTGCAATATCTTAGCGTTTTAATTCTGCATTTTATAATAATACAGTTTTTCAGCTTTATGTCTTTTCATGTGAAATCTAAATCGGCCGAGTTTCATCTGAGTGACAGTTAAAACCGTTGAAAGATTCGAATTCAAAAAGGTTCCGAACACTAAAACATAAAAGAGCACGAAACTGTCTTTACTAAATGTGTTTCTTTTTATCTGATAAAAATCTAAATGTGGATGTGTATTTGATCTGTGTCTTGTGTCTTGTCCTTGACAGTATCGCAGGCATAAAATCTCACCATCTTCTTATCTGTCAGTTCTGTTTTCACACATTATTCTGTCTACGCTGACAATCTGGTGCAGCATGAAAATGAGCATTAAATGATCACAACCGGTGGGTTTATACGAGGAATGCACACACACACACACACACACACACACACACACACACACACACACACACACACACACACTCACCGGTCTGCCATGAATCCCTTCGTAATACAGCAGCGCTTTCTGCAGAGCTACTTTCTCGGCACCGATCTGTTCTCTGGTCATGTCCTGTTTTGGAAACACAATGAATGGAAATGATTCACTGAAATGTGACGCGCATGTCTAACGTACAAGCTGTGTCTTTTTACACACGCGCACTGTCGCTATGATGCTAACTTTGCTAGCGGGTCGGGAAAGGACATCAGCATTTATACACAGAAGAATAAAAAGACACAGATCCAGGTATATGACTCCCTCCGTACCTGCAGCACCCTGTTGTTCGTGCTTTGTAAGGAGTGTACAAGGTGTTCATTTGGCCTCCTCCGTTTTCCTTTCATGTTTTTTTTTTTTTTTAGTTCCGTGATGGCCGTTTTTATAGATAACAATAATCCCGTTTTAGATACTAAACGTGTTATTGTCTGAAGGGTGTGTGTGTGTGTGATGATGACGGCTCCTCGGGGTCCAACACACAGTTCGGTTTTCCTCCCTCATGTCGTTTGATCTCGCACGAGTGCTGTTATGATGAATATCAGCACGGCTGTCGTGTGGTCGCGGGCGCACGCGGTGCTGAAACGCCCGACTTTCACCCGCGACAGTTAGTGTAATTCACACCGCGGACGCAGAGCGACACGTCTACAGTAGCTCAACATCCCAGTGCTGTTACGCTCGATATCATCACTCGTGAAACGGCTCTCCACCAATTGGAGTTAAGTCTTGGATAAATAAACTTTCATTTACTTGTAGTGGGGAAGTCGAGTCACAGCCTTGACCCCGGAAAGCAAAAAGTCCCGAAAATGTTCACGTAGCGCAAAAACTTGCTACATGTTACAAAAGACCCGACAACGGAGACGCCATCCATGAGTGTTAATTAACATTATAGAAGAATTTATTAATATAGAAAATAATCTAAGAAAATACTTTATTTAGGTAATTAAGAGCATGCTTTTTGTTTTTGTTTGTTTGTTTATTACAGCAAGTCTCCTCCATACGAACGAGTTCCATCCCGAGAACTTAGTTCATAAGTCCGGTTTGTTCATGAGTTCAACAAACATTGTCTAGTAATCGGGTACTGCACGCTGCTCGCGCGGGACGATGTGCGCCGGACATGTGGACTAACTTGTTCGTATCTTTGAAAGCTCGTAACTCGGATGTTGGGGGACGTCCTGCATTAGCCTTATATGCAGCATTTGTTATACAAGTCCTTGTGAATGAGTCGTTGCTATAGAAACGATGACATGGGTTAGTATTTACTATAAACTGGCTGGAACTGACACCACTGTTTATAAAAAATGCATCAGCGCTACTGAACAGAGAGACGTTTCAGCAGTGCTGTGGTTATAAAACTCTTGCCTTGATGTCCTCGGGCCGTCCCGCCTCGGTGCGTTTCTCCTGCAGTTTGTCCATCACCGTCTCCAGCGTGCTCTCCACGGCCGGTTTGGGCGCCTTGGCTTCGCTGGGTTTCTTCTCCAGCTGAGAGCCGAAGCTCTTGGGCAGCGTGTTGCTGCGCTGCCTCGGCAACGGAGCCAGATCTTCCTCCGACTTCAGCAGACTGTGCTCTGTGGGAGTTCAGGAGAGACGTTCAGCGGTTACTGTGACATTTCCGCTGTCTGTCTACATGAGAGACGACGCTCAGGCTAAAGTGTGATGGCCGGACATCTCCGATTCCTTGTGTTGAACTTCACAAAATATGCCTTACAACAGCATGACTAAGCGACTCCTTACAGTTCTGGCTAAGCAGCTAAACACTGACCTTTGGAGCGAGAAGAGGTCTGTGTGTTTTTTTTTTTTTTTTTAATGTTTCAGTTTATTTTCCAAAAGCGTCATGAGTGTTGGATTAGCCTGACTTACAGGATGCTAAGCGCGCTAATTCTTCCTTCCTGCTTAGTAGGTGGAGTGTTGCGGGCGTACCTTTGAGGTCTTTGCGCAGCTTGGCCAGCTCATTCATCCACCTCAGGACCTCGGGGTTGGCTGCTTTGTCACTGTGCGACGGCTGCAGAGAGGAAAAAAAAACACGGCGCCCATTATTGTCGTCTCAGAAAACAGGAAGCGCGCTCACAAGGGGCCGTTTCACAAAAGCGGCTCCGGTATCCGTCTGGATTTCCCTGGAAAGCCGCGGCACTTTTACTGACCCTGTATTTGCGGTCCTCCTCGAACTTTTCCTCAAACTTGCGGATCTTTTTCTTGAGGCTGTGGATCTTTTTGGAGGCCTGCGTCGATGTGAGCTCCTCGCACTCGTGATCGCAGGAGCCGAGGGAAGAACTCCGCCGCCGGCTGAACGGACGCGGGGGGGGGGGGGGGGGGGATAAAAGAGACGTAATCAGACACCTGAAACACATCGCCTCACCTCTGTCCCTTACCTTTAACAGTCGGCCACAACATGAGGTTATTAGTTTAGTGGACACGATCCTAATCAGAAGACTAACACGACGTGCACAATGACGATGTTTTTGGCTATCTAATTGACTTGTATAAGCCTGGCCAGTACAATAATTAGAAAAAGGACAAAAAGCAGAGAGTTCTCCATCTCACATTTTTGTTTTAGTTTTTTACACACACACACACACTTACAGTAACACCCATCTGAAGGTCTAAAAATTACTTAAATATTTTGCATAACATGTTCCAATGATTTTAAATTGTATTTATTTATTTTAACTCTTTATTTAGTTGTAAATCCAAGAAAACTTTATTTCCCTATTCCTGCTGTAAGTCTCTTTGGATAAGATCAAGATTTTTACTGATTTGTCACATGCACCTTACAGCACAGTGAATTTTTTATTAATATCATTATTATTTATTTTATTTTATTTTACGTATCCCAGTTATGAAGCTGGGGTCAGAGCGCAGGGTCAGACAGGATGCAGCGCCCCCTGCTGCAGACAGGGTTAAGGTCCCTGCTCGAGGGCTCAACAGGGACAACTTGGCAGTGCTGGGACTCGAACCCCCGACCTTCCAATGAGCTTTAACCAACCGTTCCCCTAGCAGTGATTTAAAAGCTTCGACCGAATGAGTTTAATGTGAAGTAATACATGCAGCACTACAGTATGGTTCCTGATCTTTTAGTTTCTCTCACCTGATGAAGGAGTGTGTGTTGGGCGGCGAGGGAGGCACCTCGGTGTCGTCCAGGTACTGCTGCGAGTTCCCGTAGGCGTAGAAGCGCGGCGAGAGCATGGGGTCCGAGTCCTCCTCCAGCAGCTGGCGGATCATTTTGCCCCCGGTGTGGGGTGAGAGGTGAGCGGCTTCGTTGTCCATGTTGTCCCTGTGCCATGATGAGTAAGCTGGCACTGGTTCTATCAACAACAACAACACAAATAAATATCTACATATATATATATATATATATATATATATATATATATATATATTTCATGGACGTCCTGCCCAAGCGGCCGAACTGGTTAAACACACACACACACACACACACACACACACTGGTGTTCATGACCTGTAGAACATCGAGCGTAAACAAACGCCTGGTTGTTTTTAAACTTCTGGACCGTCACACGTCGGGTTAATACGGTGTTAACGAGACAGATTCCAGAATGCGGCTTGTTAATTTGTCCTTGAGACGGAGAAACCGAGTGCAACTCAAACATGTGACTGATGGAAGAGAATAAGAGGCGAAGGAGCCGCGTAGAGCCGTTGCCAAGAAACAAGCAGCGACGATGCCAAGACTGCAGCGAAGGACGCGGGGTCATGTGAGAGCACGCCCGCGGGAAAAAACAGAAAAAACAAAAAACAAACAAACACTGATGCGTGTCGGGTGGCACCGCGCTCCGGAGCTTTGATGATGTGGAGGAGGAACAGTGCGAGTCGTCCTCATGGATCCGGTGGTTTCCTTTCACACGTGACGTTACGGCGTCCGCGACGAGACGCGCTAAACGTTCTCTGACGATCTCGCACGCGGCGAACCTGCAGCTACGATCCGGTGTTAGCTCAAATGTAGCTTAAAGCTTGTTGTGTATAACTGAAGAATAACTGTGTGTGTGTGAGAGAGAAAGACGAGATTAGTGATACAGCAATATGTGAGACAGGTCCGACTCAGACGTACAGTAACGGGTGTCCGTGTCGCCCCCCTCGACCCCGCCCCCTCCGGGCCGTGACCCCGCCCCCTCCGGCACTCGATCTCGCAGCAGGTCGCCGAAACAAACGACTTTGGCACTGGATAACACTGGGACAAAGGTTGTTTTCCTCCCTGTCGTGTCCTCTTGCGCATCTGTCTGTACGGCAGCGTTGCTCTATAAACCGCTCATGCTTTTTTTTTTTTTTTTTTCCAGACGTCGTTAATTAAGGTGAGATGAAAAGTGAAAATAAGAAGCGCAGGATTATCTTCTGATCAGAAGGCGTTGTCCTGCACCTTTAACCCGGGACTCTTGTTTAAAACTGACTCGTGCATTAAAGGAACACGTGACACGTCGGTTATATTGTCCATGAGATTACAGACTATATGTGAATGTCTATGTGTGTGTGTGTGTGTGTGTGTGTGTGTGTGTGTGTGTGTGATGCCTTCTCATTCCGGTGTGTTCCTCAGATAGACTCCGGATTCACCACCAGGATGACGAATGAATACATTAACAAAATTCCATCCAAATTCACCCAAACTATAAATGTACTCGTCGTATCAAACTTCTCAAACATAGAACGCTTTTCCTAAAACACACACACACATTACAGTGTGCGTCATCTGAAAACACACCGCAGCTCTGCCTATAGATTCCTACAATCACCCTGGGTAGACGTCTCTCTCTCTCTCTTTTCAATGTTTTGCATAAACGTTTTTGTGGACACACACACACACACACACACACACACACACAGGCTTCTATTGTGAAAGTGTTTCAAATGCAGGTTTTTATTCTCTGCTCTTTAGATCCATGTGGAAATTCCTGTCTTAAACACTACAGATGTGGAGATAAAGAGTAAACCTAAGAGCATTGGGCGTCCCTCTAGAATGAGGATTATGTAACACTCTGTCTCTCACACACACACACACACACACACACACACACACCATGCCTCCTAATATTCAGGGGAATCTCTCGAGCATGTGCTCGCTCTCTGTCCACCATTTTGTAGTTCAGAGTAAAAAAATAAATAAAAAAATTTTTTAAAGGGAAAGAAAGAAAAAGTTAAAGGGTAAAAGTGTCTCAACCTGGCAACCGTCCCAGTGGGAGGCAGGCATAGCTATATCTGTGCCGGGCGTTGAAGAGCGTTCCAGGGGCGAGACGCACACTGCCAAGGTCTTGGCAGAGAGGACGTGTGTGTGTGTGTGTGTGTGTGTGTGTGTGTGTGTGTGTGTGTGTGTGTGTGTGTGTGCAGGACCTGCAGCTCTGATCTCGCCGAGGACTCGCAACATTGTTGAAACTCCAAGCGAAACCTTTTCATGTAGAAATCCGCATTACAAGAAAGTCGCAGTGTTACAGTATATTCCCATGAAATGAAAAACAAAACAAAAAAACAAACCCTTGAGCACTGAGGCTTGTAATCTGATCTCATGACGATCACAACAGAGGAGCTGTGCAGCTGCCACCCATGTGCTGCAGGAGCAAAACATGCAGAGGAGAGGAGGGGGGGAAAAAGGAAGGAAGGAAGGAGACAGAGTGAAAAACACAGAGAGAGAGAGAGAGAGAGAGAGACTGACCTCCCCAGTTGCTGTCCTCCATTAGAGTGGACAGGTCCAGGCGAGGAACGTCCTCGCAGCCGTCCGAAGGCTCCGGGCCGCTGATGGCCTCCTGGATCTTCATGGCAGGCGTCTAGCGAAGGGAGGAAAAGGAGCGAGAGATCAGTGCGGAATACAGCAGAGCAGGAGCTGGGCGCTCCTTAAGTTTAGTGGAGCGCTGCCTCCGTGTAGCCCGGCCCATGAGGCAGGGGGGGGGGCAGGGGGAGCATGGGGGCGGAGCTTATGCACCAAACCTCCTGCCTGCTGATCTGTCCTGACCAGAAAAACATCCTCCCATCTGCCCCTCTCCACACCTCCCTCCCTCCCTCTCACACACACACACACACCCCTCCCTGTTGAGCCGGTCTACACTTGTTTGTCTCAGTGGCTGGAAAAGGCAGGAGGAGGAGGAGGAGGAGGAGGAGGAAATGAAAAGAACAGGGAGGAAGGAAAAAAAAAAGGGGGGACACAGAGAGCGGCACGCAGGCAGAACGACAGGAACTTCTGTTATGGCAGACGCGACCGCAAACAATCAAGATTTCCCTTTCTGATGTTATTCCGTTACTCGCGCGTTTTACATTTTGAAACAAGCTCATGTTCTCCAGTCTAATCTAACCTCTACACACACACACACACACACACATCACCACCACCACCGGGCAGGTCTGTGCTACTCACCCCCCCGCTCTTGCACACCCAGACTTCCAGGGTTAACGTGTGGGACGCGGGGGGTTATTTTTGGAGCGGATCAGTCAGTGGCAGTGCAGTCGGGATGATGAGGAACGCTTCTCCTCCCTCTTTCTCTTTCCCGCTCCGCATAACAGGCTGCATGACAACACGCTCCGCCGAGAGCTCCGTTAGCGTCAGCGCTCTGACTGCGGCGGCTATCACTGATACGACAGCGCATAAAACCCCACGTGCTCACGCCGACGGAGGACTTTTAATAGGCGATTAGCTTATCCAGGGACCGCAACACACACACACACACACACACACACACTGTCTGAAGCAACTCAATACATGTTGGGTGCATCAAGGTTGCAGACATTATTATTATTATTATTATTATTATTATTACAGCTCTTAAACTCGACCTGCACCATCCTGCCAAGTCATGTTTTTACGCTGAACCTGATCCTTGAACCTGGATGCCATCCTTCCTGGAAAAACGGATCCGGTTCACCTACATGATCCACTTTCCAGGACCGGGCGTCAGATAATGACCCTGAATCTCCCCGAGCCTAATCACCTAATACCTAATCACAGCGATCTCACCTCCAGGGTGCGAGAAGCGCATAAATCACATGTCACGCCTGCGGAGCTATAAAATAAGAAATCTCTAGCATCCGCATCGATCCTGCATGAAGACGCGCTACAGTACTGAACAGACCAGGAGAAGCCGTCACACTGCACGACGACAAGGATACGGGACGTCTCGTCATGTGGCGCAAAAACAACTAGACGGAAACCTGAGATTCGTCAACACTTAAATCAGATTAATGATATATATTTAAGTGCTTATGCGGAAGCCTTGCCGGTGTGTGTTAATGAGGAGGCTTCAGACGTCTGGGTTCGTCGGGTCGAACAAAAGTTATCGTTACTTTATAAAGTGCGAATTATAATCGGAATGACGTCACAAAAAATGTAGAACTCTCAAAATAAGCCTGTTATTGTTGTTTTGCGCAATTTCTATTCCTATGCAACACATTAAAATGTATTTTGTTTTGCTCAGTCATGTTTGTATCGTTGGTTAAAATCAATTAAAAGTCAGTTCAACATATTGCCCAGGTTGTGCTGGAAAAAAAAAAAAAATGCTCCACACTGCACGATCCTGAGCCCTTTATATGATTTATTAAAAAACAACAAAGCAAAAAGTGTATGAAATGCTCTTGAGCTTTATACTGTAACTAAGTAAAGTAAAGCATTTATTTTGTCACATGTACACACGTGGACAAAATTGTTGGTACCCTTCGGTCAATGAAAGAAAAACTCACAATGGTCACAGAAATAACTTTAATCTGACAAAAGTAATCATTTTAAAAAATTCTATGAATGTTAACCAATGAAAGTCAGACATTGCTTTTCAACCATGCTTCAACAGAATTATAAAAAAAATAAACTCATGGAACAGGCCTGGACAAAAATGATGGTACCCCTAGAAAATACTGAAAATAATGTGACCAAAGGGACATGTTAATTCAAGGTGTGTCCACTAATTAGCATCACAGGTGTCTACAATCTTGTAATCAGTCAGTGGGCCTATATATAGGGCTCCAGGTCGTCACTGTGTGGTTTGGTGACATGGTATGTACCACACTCAACATGGACCAGAGGAAGCGAAGGAAAGAGTTGTCTCAGGAGATTCAAAAGAAAATTATAGACAAGCATGTTAAAGGTAAAGGCTATAAGACCATCTCCAAGCAGCTAGATGTTCCTGTGACTACAGATGCACATATTATTCAGAAATTTAAGATCCATGGGACTGTAGCCAACCTCCCTGGACGTGGCCGCAGGAGGACAATTGATGACAAATCAAAGAGACGGATAATCCGAATGGTAACAAAAGAGCCCAGAAAGACTTCTAAAGAGATCCAAGGTGAACTTCATGCTCAAGGAACATCAGTGTCGGATCGCACCATCCGTCGTCGTTTGAGCCAAAGTGGACTACATGGGAGACGACCAAGGAGGACACCATTGTTGAAAACAAATCATAAAAAAGCCAGACTGGAATATGCCAAACTACTTGTTGACAAGCCACAAAGCTTCTGGGAGAATGTCCTATGGACAGATGAGACAAAAATGGAACTTTCTGCCAAGGCACATCAGCTCTATGTTCACAGACGGGAAAATGAAGCATATGAAGAAAAGAACACTGTCCCTACTGTGAAACATGGAGGAGGCTCTGTTATGTTCTGGGGCTGCTTTGCTGCATCTGGCACAGGGTGTCTTGAATCTGTGCAGGGTACAATGAAATCTCAAGACTATCAAGGGATTCTAGAGAGAAATGTGCTGGCCAGTGTCAGAAAGCTGGGTCTCAGTCGCAGGTCATGGGTCTTGCAACAGGACAATGACCAAAAACACACAGCTAAAAACACCCAAGAATGGCTAAGAGGAAAACATTGGACTATTCTAAAGTGGCCTTCTATGAACCCTGACCTCAATCCTATTGAGCATCTTCGGAAGGAGCTGAAACATGCCGTCTGGAAAAGGCACCCTTCAAACCGGAAACAACTGGAGCAGCTTGCTCATGAGGAGTGGGCCAAAATACCTGCAGAGAGGTGCAGAAGTCTCATTGACAGTTACAGGAATCGTTTGATTGCAGTGATTGCCTCAAAAGGTTGCGCAACAAACTATTAAGTTAGGGGTACCATCATTTTTGTCCAGGCCTGTTCCATGAGTTCATTTTTTTTTATAATTCCGTTGAAGCATGGTTGAAAAGCAATGTCTGACTTTCATAGAATTCTTATTTATTATTACTTTTGTCAAATTAAAGTTATTTCTGTGACCATTGTGAGTTTTTCTTTCATTGACCGAAGGGTACCAACAATTTTGTCCACGTGTGTACATTACAGCACAGTGAAATTCCTCCTTCGCATATCCCAGCGTAACTGGGGTCAGAGCGCAGGGTCAGCCATGGTACAGCGCCCCTGGAGCAGTTAGGGTTAAGGGCCTCGCTCAAGGGCCCAAGAATGGCAACCTGGCTGAGCTGGGAATCGAACCGCCGATCTTCCGATCAGTAACTCAGTGCCTTAGCCCTCTGAGCCACCACTGCCCTAAACTGATCCTTTCTTATTTATCTTCTTAAACCGGCTACAGACACCATCCACTACACCATGACGGATTTGTTTGCACTATTTCTGTACTGTACTGTCTGCACAACATGGCAGGACGGATTGTGGACGTCCATCAGCTACAGAGCGTCTGCTCATACTGTGCACATGGTGTTTAATCGAACAGAGGTACATTAGACAGTTCTGACATCTTTACGCTCTGTGATGGACTCGGTCGTGTCTCCGCAGAACGACGCCGGAGGAAATCTTGCATGTAGGGTAGAAATCGGACCTGGCGTTCCACACCGCGGCCCATAAAATCCGATTAGAGACCGATCCTGGATTTTAGAGCCTCTGGCATGTGAACACCGATTGAGGGACAGAATGTCCTACCTGCGTCCTGCTATTGACCGTATTAAGAGCCCGTCTGTGGTCTGGCGGCAGCAGGGACGCAGAAACGGAGACACGAGTGCATGACGCTCCATGGAGAGCGAGTAATGCGCAAACGCCATCTGCTGCTGCCGCGGCTCGACCCTGTCGACGCAAACTCCCCGCTCGTTTTCCTGTTACTGTTTACATCAAAGCGCCGCTCGTCCTTCTTTAAACGCGCGGAGAGGACGCTCGTCTGGGTGACATCACTGACATTCCGCAGAGCCGCTGGATTCCTGAAACATGAGGTACTCATTGATTTATTGATTTATTTTGATAAAAGCAGCTCAGTCAGTGATTTAATTTAGATCACAGGCTTATAGCAACACGGCAATTTTTCTTTTTTTTTTTAACATTTAAATCTTAACATATTATAAATTATAAATATTATAAATCTTAACATATTATAAATATTCCCGACTCTACTGATCTAACTAACCTACCTATAATTTCTTGAAGTAAGACTTGTATTTCAATAACACAAGTATAATAATATTACGTTTATTTCTAGTTAAATGTTACTAAAATTGTGAAAAGTGATAAGTTTCTTGTTTTATTAGCGCTTCAGTTTGCCCCTTTCAAGAATTGCATTCCTAAAACTAGCAAAATGATCTGCTAATTTTTGCTTACATTAAAAATTTTTTTTTTTTAAATAGATTAGAAATTGTAAGAGTTTAATCGTCTGATATTTGGCTTGTTATAAATTTTAGTTTAAGAAAGTGAAGATAAATGTCATGAAATATTCAAAATGTCAAATATAAAATCCAATTATAAAATATACATTTATATATAATATATTAAAAATGTCAAATATATTCAAGATTTTTTTTAATTTTTTTTTTTACTTTTTTCTTTTATTAAAATTTTTCCATTAAATGCACTCATTCTAATACATTATCATTTACAAACTTGTTTCAGACATAATCAAAGACTGTTCATTTAAAAATGTGTGATCTTATTTGGGAAAAATAAATAAAAAATGTATATACTGTAGATCTGGTACATTTTATGGAAGGAGTCTCCAGTGTGAGCGTCAGTGCTTTATAACGGTCACTTTTACTCTTTTCACGATGAGAGAGTCTTCTTGACACCTTTATGTTTCCCTCTCTGGTCCCACAACAGAACACACCGATCAGCCTTAACAGTAACACTGAATTATTAATCATATATGCTGTACGAGTGACCTGGTGTCAGGATCGTGGGCGCCCGGGACACACCCACGCCGGCGAGGAGCAGAGTCCAGCCTGTCTGCTCCGATCCCAGTGAAAAGCCAAAGTTGCACAAGTTGCTGATAAAAAGTCGGAAGACGGAAAGGTATCAGGACGCCCGTTGCATCACGGACGGCGGCGTTCGGCGCTGATCAGGCAAAGAGTTCAATGTTATTGATCCGACTTCCGAATTCCTCAGATCTCAGATTCGGTGGCGCAACGGGAACCTACACAGTACTGGGTTTAATGTTTCATTAGTTTTAGTGCTGCTCGGTCCCGTGTAATCTGTGTTTTATTCCTCACATATCTATTAAAGCCTTAAAACCTCTGCTTGTTTACTATATTTAGTGATTTTTCCTACATAGTCAGGACATTTGGTCCTGACAATTAAAGAAAACAAACACACACTCGCGCAAACAACCACACTCGGACATGCATAAATCAGATCAAAGCTTGCGCTGGACAAACATCTGTTTGCGGGCAGTAAAGCGCCTCGGTTGAGACGGTTCTCATGAACATTTTTCCCAATTCCCACCGAAATGTCGACTCGTGATGTAAACACGGTGAAAGAGCAGGTCGGTCCCAGCTAATATTTTTATCCGTCACATATCACGGAACGCTAGAGCCGAGTGTATTTATTATCGTAATCTTTTACGACTTTGACTCCGGGCTAATAATGCTTCTTAAGTCTGGATTCTGCAGAAACTGCAGTGGATTTAAAAAAAAAAAAAAAAAATGGCAGGTTTCTATCTGATGGGATTTATTCAGAGCTGTTAATGTTGATCAATCAAGACCGCCTTCAGTCTCACGCAGTTATGAGTCATTCAGGCTTGAATCATTCTCAAACGCTGCTTGTTTTTGATAATTGGCAGCACTTGAGGGTGAAGTTAATCAGTCCACATTCCTCACATGATGCC
Organism: Clarias fuscus; assembly: GCA_030347435.1. NCBI lineage: Eukaryota > Metazoa > Chordata > Actinopteri > Siluriformes > Clariidae > Clarias > Clarias fuscus. The sequence continues at coordinate 2,000,857 of CM059211.1, forward strand.
TGACAGAGGACAACAAACAGCGCGGAATCGACTCATCAGTAAAATAAACGCCGCTCGGCTAATCACGTCAGATCCTGAATGAGGCGCGATGTCGGCGTGATGTGATCGTAGCTGAGTGTGTGTGTGTGTGTGTGTGAACGTGCCAGGGTCATACACTCCGGTTACATAATCACCTGTAACCCGGTTCGTCCCAAGTCTCCCACGAGGACGTCTGGACTAATAACTGCCCGAAGCATTCGAGAGGGAAATCTTAGACACGCTATGTAAAAGCACACACACACACACACACACACTGCAGCCACATATATATATATATATATATATATATATATATATATATATATATACCTGCTAGTAAACACGTGTCTGTTTAGCCGACTTCATGTTTTGCATTTTATGTAAAACTTTATTAAAGCCCGGTTTATATACAACACCTGACCCGCCTGCTCGCAAGGTTTCTTGATTAGTTTAGTAAATATAAAACAATTGTTAAAATATTATAAACATTCATGACCACAGTCACATACTTCAAATTTTCTTATTTCATCACTTTATACAGTAATTCCTTAAAATGAGCAAACTTTTTTTAATTTATGGAATAAGACTCATTTAAGCTTGAAATTAGTACAAATGTCTAGAAATCAGTTAAAATAATCTTATATTTGGCTTGTTGAAAAATGTTGAAAAAGTTTTTTTTTTTTTTTTTTTTTTACAGTGTAGAATACAATCTGAAATAGGACCCATGTGTTGTGATTTAAAAAAAAAAAAGAAAGGAAAATAATCATTTGTAATTTTTTTTTTTATGTAGCTTGATCTCATGACCATGTCATGCAAAATAAAATGCTCTTTTTGTTTGTTTGTTTTGTTTTAAATATCTGTGTAGACGCGTTGCCATGGCGATCTGGTGTTAAATGGGCTTAAATTAAATAAAGGCTAATGGAATTCAAGTAACAATAACAATAACATGACAGTTTTCATTTTTATGAAATGGTCCGCAAATCAAGATAATATAGAACGTAACTGCTGACGATGGAGCGATCGAGTCAGTTACATTTCGTGATTCTTTTGTGTTGCGATCGAATCTTTTTTTTTTTTTTCTTTCAATTTTCTATGTTTATATTTGAGGTGATAAAATGTCTCAGTTCCTCTGTCAATCCTAGACATGGTGTTAATTATTCGTAATGTTTGTTTAGAGCTGCAACACTCTGAATAAATCAATTCAGAATACTTTCAGTATCACGATACAAACCCAATCAGCGCCTAGATATCATGATAATATCGTATCGGTCGATCCCTGCTGAGTCCCATTAATAACAGTATTTTTAACATTATAAGACATTTCCAGGTTATCGCAAAATATCTAAAAATGAACCGGAAAAAAAAAAATCGGAGTTGGAAAATACTGGAATTCTAAAAGTAACCAAACGTTAAACTCGACACCGTGGGCTATTTTAATTCCTTCTATGGAAACCTGCTTCTCAGCAATCATCCAGTAACCTTTCTAACATTGCTCTATGGTATTGTATTTTATTTTATTTGACATTTTATTAAAATGTATCGTTATTAGTATGGGGTGCATTATTTTCAATTATTTATTTATTTATTTATTTATTTATTTATTTATATCTTTGCGCAAAACTACGAACCCATTTTCCTGAGATTCACTCGCGCTACAATCTACTTATGTCAACTTATTTTGAAATTCATAACAAGTAATATTTTCTTTTATATATTTTTGGGGCTTTTGGCCGATCTTAACCCTTACAACAGCAATTTATCAATGATAAGATTTTCTATTTATTTAAGTAAATTAAAACTTATTTTAAATTATATATAATTTAATAGTATAAAAAAAAGTGACAGCATTTGTGGATTGGTAGATCGTTTAAATGAATGTAATAATATTCACATACGATTCTTTTATTTTTGTATTAATCTCTCTGTATTGCGGCGGCGCGGTGCTGTCAGTACTGTAACAGTTTCTGGTAATAATATTAAAATGTGTCGCAAACATAAGCAAAGTTGGGACACGGTGTTCTGACTGCTGGAATGCAGCACGCTATCAGATTACAAATGGTATGCGCTGTGTGTGTGTGTGTGTGTGTGTGTGTGTGTGTGTGCATACTGTGAGGTTAGAAATTGAACTAGTTTACTACATGGCAATAAATTAGTTAAGAGTTGAAGTTTGTATTGTTTGAAAGAGTTCAAACTGGTGTTTAAGAATCGATTACAGACGGGTCGCAGTGTTAATGTGTAACGGCTCTCGATCCGGTGCCAAAGACCTAAAGAACACGTGGGTGAAAACTATGTCTTATAAAGCTTCTTAGTATACTTTACTCTTTAGTTACTGTAGGTTCCAAACCAATGAGCTGCCTTTAGATAAACATTTAACATAAACACACGTGACTGATGAAAATCTGACCAGGTTTCTGGACTACTGTGATTTATTTTATTTTTACACACACACACACACACACACACACACACACACACACACAGTATGTATGGAATAATGTACTAGACTTTTTCCACTTCACACTGTGTGAGGGGGGGATGGGAAAGACCAATCAGTTAGGATGAGGAAGATGGAGAGGGAAAAGAGGAAGAGGCTGGTCAGTTGTGAATCCCCGAAGCCCTTAAAGCTCACAGTATTTCAGACAGTTTTTTTGTTGACTGGCATGAAATACTATGTGAACTGATTGGAATATCTGCACAGATTTATCATAAAATATGAAAAAAAAAAAAAAAAAAGTCAAGAGAATTGACAAATAATGTGCCTAAAGAAATTATATTAATTCTGATCATTATTAAGAACAACCATAAAAACCTCAGAGTGCCAGAGGAGAACGTACTGTACTGTAAGTGAATTACGATTATTGTCAGTTTTGAATAAATATTGAACCCAATATACGCTCACCTAAAGGATTATTAGGAACACCTGTTCAATTTCTCATTAATGTAATTATCTAATCAACCAATCACATGGCAGTTGCTTCAATGCATTTAGGGGTGTGGTCCTGGTCAAGACAATCTCCTGAACTCCAAACCGAATGTCAGAATGGGAAAGAAAGGTGATTTAAGCAATTTTGGGCGTGGCATGGTTGTTGGTGCCGGACGGGCCGGTCTGAGTATTTCACAATCTGCTCAGTTACTGGGATTTTCACGCACAACCATTTCTAGGGTTTACAAAGAATGGTGTGAAAAGGGAAAAACATCCAGTATGCGACAGTCCTGTGGAGGAAAATGCCTTGTTGATGCTGGAGGTCAGAGGAGAATGGGCCGACTGATTCAAACTGATAGAAGAGCGACTTTGACTGAAATAACCACTCGTTACAACCGAGGTCTGCAGCAAAGCATTGGTGAAGCCACAACACTAGAGGCGGATGGGCTACGACAGCAGAAGACCCCACCGGGTGCCACTCATCTCCACTACAAATAGGAAAAAGAGGCTACGATTTGCACCAGCTCACCAAAATTGGACAGTTGAAGAAAATTGTTGGAAAAATGTTGCCTGGTCTGATGAGTCTCGATTTCTGTTGAGACATTCAAATGGTAGAGTCAGAATTTGGCGTAAACAGAATGAGAACATGGATCCATCATGTGCAGGCTGCTGGTGGTGGTGGTGTAATGGTGTGGGGGATCTTTTCTTGGCACACTTTAGGCCCCTTAGTGCCGATTGGGCATGGTTTAAATGCCACGGCCTACCTGAGTATGGTATTAGTATGGTGTGTGTGTGTGAGGTCATGGGTTCAGATGCGTTGTGGTGCAGGAGCACCGCGAGGGGGTTGGCAGTAGCAGGAGATTCCCACACTCACGACAAGATTAGAAAACTGCGGCAGGCTACCCGTGGTGGCCAAAAGTATCGGGACAGAAGTGGAATAAAGTGTTTTAATAACGGCATCCTGAAAATGTTAAAAAATGATGGTGAATATAATAAGAATAATTTGATATTTTATGCACTTAATTTCTTCGCATTTTTCACATCTTTGAACTGATTAGTGACATCACCACCCGCTTGGTGCACAGGGAGAACTACAGTGTGCTGCCTTAATACTTTCTGCCACCGCTGTACTGTACTGTATATATAATATTACTGTTCTAAGCATTCTTCCCGCGTCTCCATCCGTCAGCAGTGAGATTGCTGATGTTCAGTACTGATTGCGTCACGTGTGTAAAAGCCACAAGAGCACTGCAACAACCCAAAAAGGCTCAGGCAAGATTTTGTTAAAAAAAAAAAAAAAAGAAAAAAAAGAAAAAGAAAAAAAAGAAAGAAAAGAGAACAGTGCAGGGTCTTACCTTGGGACGAGTCAAGTCGTTTGGTTTCCACGTTTCCCTGGAACATGTAAAAAACGGAATCATTTTACGGGTCCATGCGTGGCTGTGTCAGAAGCGCAAGTCTTTCGAAAGCAAACAGGAAGCTCAGTCAGTGTTTTCGAGTCTGTGAGCGAGCGAGTTACGGCTTTTCCTGAACTCGCTCGCTTCCTCAAACTCACTCCAGCCTCAGCAGCAACCCAGATACCCCGATACAACACGCCGGACCTTTACACGTCACTACGATTTACGGGAGGACGGATGACCTTTAGCAAAAGGAGACTAGAACTGATTAAAAAAAAAAAATAGTAAAAACAATAAATTAAGTAATAAAACTGCCTTAGGAGTCTCCAGTAACGACTGATTAAAAAAAAAAGGAAGAATGGAAGAAGGGGAAAAAAGAAAGGAGGAAAGAACTAAGGCGAAAGAAAGAAAGAGAAAGAAAGAAAGAAAGAAAGGGATGGATAGAGAAACATAATGAAACAAAGACAATGAAAGAAAGAGCAAAAATGAAAGAAAGGAAGACAGAAACAAACTAGACAAATTAAAAGGAAAAAAATGAACTTAATAAAAAAGTAAGTAAAAAAATGAAAAAAGGAAATAGAAAGAAAGCAATGAATGAAAGGAAGAATTAAAGAAAATTACAGAATGAAAAAAAACCATGAAAGAAAGGACAGAAGATAGATATTAGATAGATAGATACAGAGAGAGAGAGAGAGAGAGAGAGAGACATCATTATAGAATGAGAGAACTAACTAATTAAAGATGAAACACATCGCGGCATTAAATAGTAACAACATATTTTATAAAAGTAAACAAATAATTGAATCCTTTTGATCAGATGTCTAAATATTTTATAATCATAATGTAAATAAACTTGTTCAGGTATATACAGCATATGATGGTATATGATGATGTTAATACCTGTTATACGCTTCCTCCATGCTGTCTGACGCGTTTCTGTCATGTGACTTGTGTGAGCTGTGATGCTGAAATAAACAACAAGAACCACGAGTTGTAAGTTTACAGACTCGTTCAGATTATTATTCTGTTAAAGTGAAACCGTCCTGTTCGACACTAACGGCTCCAGACCGGAGGACGCTAAGGCTGGTTAGTTTTGTCCGGTTATGACACGACCACTTCAGCGGTAACAGTCGCGACACAATACTGAGCTCGTGTGTGAGTAGAGGAGGAGAAAACGAGAAAACTATCAGTGCTGGAGTGTTGTGTGGAGAGAGAGAAAGCGTCAGACTCCAGAGTGATTATAATGTTTAATTTCCCAACGACGCGTTTATATTTCCATATTAGGACTCAATCGGTTACGGCTGTGGGTTACTGATGGGAAGGTTGTTGGTTCGAGCCCCAGCATGGCCGAGTTGCCACTGCTGAGCCCTTAAGCAAGGCCCTTAACCCGATCTGCTCCAGGGGGCGCTGACCCTGTGCTCTGACCCCAGATTCCCAACTGGGATATGCGGAAAAATCATTTCGCTGTGTTGTGAGTGAGGTACATGTGATGTCTGGAATTTCCTCTGGACAAATAACTGAAACACGGTTTACTACTGAGGTGGAGTCAGTGTTGTGGAACGTCCATGAGACGAGATAGTCGCTGTTATCACTTGCGTTATAACGATGATAAACACTCGTTTCATCACTGTCTCCCTCTCTTGCTCCAGAAACCCTGCATGTCATTTTACTGTTAAACCACAAGGTCAAGGCTCCTCTGTCCATCCAGCACTGCTGCCACTTGATTGGTTGATTAGATACCTGCGTAAATGAGCTAATATATATATATATATATAAATAATATAATATGACTGGGTTTCTAAAAATTATATCAGATTATTATTAGCGTGACGTCGTGTGGAGCATCAACCAGGCACATCTCATATCTCTGTGAATGTTATACAAAGCTGTGATGTGGATTATGGTTAAAACAGAACCGCTCTAATTTAAAGAAGAAGAAGAAGAAGAAGCAGTACCTTCTAACCAATCAGATCGAAGCATTCAGCAAGTATGTAGTGAATAGGATAAAAACAGAACTAAGCAGCCGTGTTGGTTCTCTGCTGTGATTTCTCCTCCGGGGCGTCTCTAATGGTGGCTGATGCATGTGATGGTACGATAATCTGGACACGCCAGCCTATGGACGTGTCAACAAAACGTCCCTTGCTTCAGATAAAAAGCCTGTGAGAAACTGAAGCCTTTTTAGGCTGCGTGCAGTTCAGCTGGAACCTCCTGCAGGAAAGCATGCTCTGCTCCTGGTACAATTAAGGCTTATTAGCTCATCCGTTTTTTTTTTTTTTTTTTCCCTCTCTGTATGTAACACAGCACATCTCCACCCGTGACCTCTCCTCATCCTTTACTGCCATCAATTACCGGGGTTGAGTCACTCGCGGCCTTTCAGCGGAACGGACCGACGGCTTCTGAGAAAACGGACTCGCTGTGGGACCATTCAAAAACAATGCAATGCGTGACCCGAGAATACGAACGGAGGAAAGAGTGGGCGTGGCCGTGCCAGAGGGCGGTACTCACACTGAGTGAGGCCTGGTTACGAGACAGCTCGGTCAGGGTAGGGCTGTGCTTGGGGTTCCTGGACCTGGAATCTTCATCAGCAGTAACCGGCCTCCTCTCCGTCTCCGCGGTGACGCTGAGGCTAACGCTAGCGCCGCTGATCAGCCCACGAGACGGGATGTTCTCCTTATCGATGTCAACCCTGAGGAAGAAACACACCTGCTTTCAGAAAAGCACAGAGGATAAAGACAGAGCGTGGTCGACAGGACGTTCCTCCTCAATTCGGCCCGATATAGCGCATAGCGTACGTATTTATCTGCACCTTCTCTCATGTCTGGATATCGCGGCGTGACTGAGCAGAGCAGTTTTGCCTCTAACCTTGAGTTTAGAGTCTATTCTTGGCAGAGTCCCCTTATCGACTGGAGCAGTGCTGAGGGACAGAGTGAGAGCGAGAGCGAGAGAGAGAGAGACAGAGTGAGAGAGAGCAAAGTCCCTTCTCCAGGCCAAATAACCACACAGCACCAGGGCTGGGTTTTTTTTTTTTTTTTTTTTTTCGTACAACGATGAGACTGCAAATTAAGGAACAACGTTTCCCTCTGACTCCTCAGAACCAGACAAAACATGGTGTCGGTGCTAAAACGTGTCTCACCTACTGTTATTTTCATATAACAGCGTTCATCATAATAATTAACGCTTCTTATCTCCTGATCCAGGCTTCGTTTCTTTTCTACATGCACATTTAGATTTGTATCAGATAAAAAGAAACACATTTACTAAATACAGTTTCAGGCTCTTTCATGTCCGTAGTGTCCGTTACTTTTTTAAATTCAAATCTTTCAACGGTCTTAACTGTCACTCTGATGAAACTTTCACATGAAAAGACACAAACCTGAAAAAGTTTTTTGATTCTGAAATGTTAAATTCTTCCTCAATTTTTGCACAGAATGCGTAAATTTAAGCAACATACGCTTGTAGAAGCTTGTAGAAGCTTACACCAGTTTTAATATCAATACTCACAGAAATATGAATAATGATTATTGTTTAAAGTGAGATACTGAAAATTGCCCATTTTTGGGGCTCATATAAAATCATCTCTCCAAAGCGGCTGACGTTGACGAGGTGAAATGTTTAGGGAGATGAGATCGGTCACTTCCACGTTGTATAAACGTCAGACGGAGCTTCTTCGGCCGCACACGTCTTCTGTGTGATATGTATAACATAGTAACATGAGGCGAATAAAATCAGCACCAGTCCTGTGTTTTGGCCGAACAGGATATTTAAAGGCAGAAAAAAAATCTCTGCACAAGGAGACCTAGACTTTTTAAATAACAAAAAAAAAAAAAAAAAAAATTGGTGCAGCTGTTGTTTTTGTTGTTGTGTTTGTTGTCGATGTGTTTACCAAAGTCACATCATGCAAAACATACGATGTGGTTCATTCCTCTAGTTTGAATAATAACAGACGTCTACTACAGAAGCTCTACACAAGAACGAGGAACAAACCGGTGAGCACTCGTCAGTACATCAATGTTCATCTGAAGGTATAACGTATGATAAGTTATAAACTATTTGCCCCCCCCCCCCTTCTTTATTATTATTATCATTATAATTTTTTTTCATATATATGCCACTTAAGTGATTCACATTGATTATCAAAATGTTAATAAAACCCTAATGGAACCCGAGTACATTTTGATTTCATTTATTCAGGGACAAAAAGCTGTCCTGGCTATATGTGAATAAGTAATTGCACCCTTGCTAAATCATAAATGGAGTGTGATTTTTGGAAAGCCGAGTTAAATCTGCCTTGCCACACCCAGGCCTGATTACTCACAGACCCGTTGAATCAAAAAATCACTTAAATAGAAGACGAAGTGACAACGTGAAAGATCTCTGAAAGCAGGTTTTTAAAGAAATTCAAGAACAGATGAGTTAAGTAAAGTAATTGACACATGTATCAGTCTGGAAAGGGTTCTAGAGACATTTCGAAGTCTTTGGGACTCCAGTGAACCACGGTGAGAGCTGTTATACACAAATGGAGAAGACTTGGAACAGTGGTGAACCTGGCCAGAAGTGGCTGGACTACCGAAATGACTCCAAGAGCACGACGGAGACTCGTCCAGGACCTCATAAAAGAACCCAGAACAACATCTAAAGACCTCAGTTAAGGTCAGTGTTCATGATTTAACAATAAGAAAAAGACTGGGGACAAAAATGACGTCCAATAAGAAGAGTCCCAATGAGAAAGTCACTGCTGACCGAAAATAACACAAAGGCTCGGCTCACATTTGCCAAAAAGCATCTTGATTATCCAAATAGGGACATTTTGTATTTTTCATGGCATTGCATGTCCAGTAGGGATCCCATACACAAATGTCTGAACCGCACGGCATCATCGTCTATGAGCCTTCATCAGTACGTCACCAGATTTCCAGATTGCGAGGAGTCTACAGTATGCATCCAACCTGCCCCTGAGTGTCTTACCGGCACCTCTCCCGGTTCTCGTCCTGCTCTCTCTGCTGCCGCCTCCTCTGACGAGCCGTGGTCGCGGGACTCGGAGCGTGAGCGGCTGCCTCTGTGCTCGGCTGTGAACCCTGATCCGGATGCATGTGAGCGTCAAAGAGGTGCTGCTCCACTGCCGAGCGGATGGTCTTCTCCAGATAACTGCACAGAGAGACGGACAGAGCGGAGTGAGGTGAAGCTCATTTCCTCGACACGGATCAACAGTGATGGAGCGATGATGCTCTGAGGGTGAACGTGTCATCGTGAGGATGTGCTGGATCAGTGTCTGATAACTTACAGCGTGAGGTCGGGCCTGCGTTGTCCAGGAGAGAGCTGGGAGCTGGAGGACGGAGGAGACGACACAGCATGTGCAAGATTAGATCATGATAAGCATTAATGACTTCATGCTTTTAATTCACTGAACCCAGTTAGTTTGTTTACGATGTACTGGTCCGGCTGGTTCTATCTAAATGCCACAACTGAAATCTAAATGTGGAGTAAAAGTGATGTTATGAACAGTTATGTGTGGGATTTAATAATCTACTTTAAAATAATCTACTAATGCGCTACTGTCTCAATGTAAACAAACACCTGCACCGATAGATATTAATGAGAAAAGATAAAGTGAATAGTTTTACTGGGATTAGTTCATATTTTCACTTTGGCTGAAATAACAGCGCTGAAGTGGTATAAGTGAATTTTAACACGCTGGAGTCGTTTTATTTTTCTGTGTGTGTGTGTGTGTGTGTGTGTGTGTGTATCCATTACAGCACTGTCACTCGTCCAAGTGAACAGTTCAGGGATTCGTCACACACATGGACACACCGAGACAGAATCAGTGTGCCTCACCGAGCTTCACGTTGCCTAACCGAGCGAACACGATGTTCATAAACAGCATTTCTGATTTCTTCGGCTGCACATCTCAGCTGCAGTGTTTGTCCTGATGACGTGTAATGGAGGATCTGCTGGTGTCTTTATTTTCACTCGTTTTTTATTTTAAGTAAAAAAAAATCCTGAGTGCATGAATTTACCCTGCGTAGTGATTTCTGTAGAAATCAGAATGAAGCGCTAATTCAAACCGCGGCTGTTTCACCGTCAAAGCTGACGCTCAATGCCGCGTGAAGTGTCGTAATAAATGCACAGATTACATACACGGACATCTTTATTAAAGCTAAGAGGCTGATGACGACATCGGTGGTTCTGCATCAACACGTCGGTTTACACGGACCAGAAGTTCTCTGTGGACGACGGTTTATGGAAGAGAAACAAGTGATTAGAACAGATGATGGGGATTACGACACCGCGCCGAGATGTGGCCAAAAACAGACACGGCGCTCCGGTTAAACCAGCCGAAAGTCGCCAGGACTCGTCTCAGCAGCTTCATATTTCATCTCCATGATCCTTTTAAATACACAGACTCGGTGTGTTTGTTTTTCTCACTTCACAGGGAACCAGAGAGTGTGCGCACACACACAGTACAGTACAGTACAGGAAACTGCAGAATAATGTCGTCTAAGCAAGTGGAATATTATGGATCTAGGCAAACGATCTATAATTTCCTCAAATATGTACAGTGGAACCTTGGATTGCGAGTAACTCGGTTTACGAGTGTTCCGCAAGACGAGCAAAGATTTTTAATAAATTTTGACTTGAAAAACGAGCGTGTCTTGGTTTACGAGTTTTTTGACACAGACACACACACACACTCTCTCGCCTTTACACCCCCCCTCCCTGGCTTCACACACACTCTGCTCGACACAGAAACTCTGCTCTGTCGCGATTCTTTTCAAAGGTAAGGTGCTGGTTCATTTGTTTGTTTGTTTTTTACTTTACAGCAGTGATTCCGTTAGTCTGCGCTCACGTTGGATTTTTTTTTCCCGTTAAAACAGTGCTTCCGTTGTGTGTGTGTTTGTTGTGAAACTTAAAAAGCGAGGTGGGGGAGGGAGGAGGAGTTTTACTGTGTAAGACGAGGTGAGGGAAGGGGCTAATTCCACACACACACACACACACACACACACACACACACACACACACAAACGCACACACATGCACACACAAATATACTGTGCCTGCGCGCACAAACGGAAACACTTATCTGTTGGGATTTATTTTAACTTTTTTTAAAGGTAAAGTGCAGGTTAATTTATTTTATTTTTACTTTATATATTGTATTAATTATTTTTCTGTATTTATTTTTTTGGCTGTGGAATGAATTATTTGAGTTTTCATAATTTGTTATGGGAAGATTTGATTTGGTTTACGAGTGCTTTGGAATATGAGCCCGCTTCCGGAACAGGCTATATAACAAACCAAATCTAAGATTGTTCGACTTATTCTGAGTCAAATGTTACTAAAAGTCCAAGTGGAAAAAAAAGTCAGAAGACAGTTCTGGCTTTTTGCTTTCCTCGTTAAATTCTAGTCACATTTGACTGGAAATAAGTTTTATATATTTGGCTTGTTGTAATCTTATTTTATAAACACCTGGAATTCACTGGGAGAGAACAGGCATGAAAATTCTGTAATGGGGGGGGGCGGGTATAAACAACCCCAGATCATAACACTGTCTCCAGAGGCTTGTACAGTGGACACTATGCATGATGGGAGCATCGCTTCATGCGCTTCACTTCTCACCCTGACACGCCCATCTCACTGGAATAGACTCAGTCTGGACTGAAGGTCACATGACCTTTCTCCATCACTCCAAAGTCCAAACTTTATGATCCCTAGTTCTTAAACTGAAGCCTTTTTTTCAGATGAGTCTCAATAAGAAGTGGTTTTCTTATGGACACGCAGCTGTTTAGTCCCAGTTCTGTGAGTTCTCACCACATGTGTGTGTGTGTGTGTGTGCGCGCCGCGTGTGTGGGTGTGTGTGGAAATGCTCTTACTTTCACTATTAAACACAACTCTGATTTCTACTGGACATTTTCTGTGATGCAGCTTCACCACGTATTCCTTCTGCAAAGTTCACAAGTCATTACGTTTCTTTCACGTTTTTATTAATGATGCATTGGACACTTCTTAAACCGCTCCCAGGAATCTCCTTCGTTGTTTTCTTTGCTCGATGTCCCTTCTGAAACACAGTCACAATTTTCCCTTCCCTTTCCAATCTTCTGACATGGGTGTTCAAGAAATGAGAAGCTCCTCACTACATTAGTGAGTATCCACAGATTATCCAGCGGGGTCGGGGGCTAAAGCATCGGACTACGATTCAGAAGGTCACAGGTTTAAACCCCACGACCACTAAGTTTGGTTTGTGGTCACAACTGCTGTGCCCTTGAGCGAGGCCCTTAACTCTCAACTGCTCAGATGTATAATGATATTTGAAAAAAAAAAAAAAAAAAACAGTAAGGTTTTGTTGATAATAAAGCTGAAAAGTCCAATCTTAGTTTACTGTGAGATTACAGACTCATAATGATGAAGTATTTTGTCTCTTTTTTTATTACATTTTTTATTGGGAAAAGATAATATATACACAGTGTATACCTCGGCATACCGAATCATTTTTAGAATTAAAAGGAGCCGCTTTCAGTTTGGTCTTTAAAGCAGCCGGAGCCAAGCGGGATCATAAAGTGAGGTTTAATGTCTGTTTAGTTTATATTTTACTTAATTTACTTTTCTAAATGTTTAGATTGTTTTTCATATGCAAATTTACGATTGTAGTGTTGGAAGTTGGTAATATTTTTGGGTGGCCTGAACGGATTATCCGCATAACTGTACATTATTTCCTATGGGCCAATGCGTTTCACAATACGAACTTTCGACTTGCCTTAAAGTCATATGCCAAGGTTAAACTGTAGATGTGTGTATGTATATACACATACAGATTTTATAGAGTGAGTATGTTGAATATGATATTAAGAGATGTGTCTTCATCCTAATCATGTTCCCCCATCTCTTTATGAGGCTTTAGAAAAATGACAAAATATTTGGTCTAAAACGTGTCGTTTACCTTATAACCGTTTACACAACCATGAGCTTTCTGTTTCCCTGAACAGCCTGTACACGAGGGATGCAGCTGCTCGTATTCTACTCCGGTCCACCGCGGTGAGCGATTATCTGCTGTTGTGTCTGATCTAAATTTAAACTATTCCCACATTACCATAAGTATAATAATTATGCCCGAGGAGATGATAGTTAACCTTTAACCCAGGATATCGCTCCATTATCTAAAACGGTGACGTCATGGAAATAAAAATAAACATTCCTAAACATGCTTATGGTAACGTGAAAGCAATGTCGCGTTGCAGAATCGTCCTGTTTGTGGGAAACCTGCCTCTGTCAAACCAAGGTCAGGATTTCTCATGAGATAACATTTGGCAGATAAAGCAAACTAGGAAGCAGCAAATGTTGGAATGGGCGTAGGCCACGCCCCCCTATTAGGGACCCAATGAACTGTTACAGAAGTCAGACCTACTTTGATAACAGTTGTGTGTGTGTGTGTGTGTGTGTGTTTGCAGATATCACTGGTGGCAGTTGTGGTCAAGGTCTCTGAACCCATGCGATGATACTGTAGTCCGTAGACACAACGTCTGTGCGCTTTGGTCTAAAGTGTTATGAATGGAGCGTTGGGAAACGTGCTGACATGAAAGACTTGGACTTTATGATCAGATCAGGATATACGGCATGAGGACATGGATAATAAAGGCGACTGCAAGGCTAATATCCTGTGTGACCGAGCTTGGGGAGTTTTTAAACCGAGTAATCTGATTGGACGGAAAGAATTCCTCGAGTGATGATAATACAGCATTACAGCACTGGGATGTTTAACTATATTTATCACTCGGCGTCCCAGGTGTCCTACAGTGGTTAATGACACTAACTGTGGAGTGAGAGTCGGTCTGTACGGTCCGCAGTACTGAGGAGAGAGCAGCTGCCTGACCACGCCCACATTCACACCCAGTCACAGAAGCACTTTCAGCAACAACGCACATCTGATAACGTCATGTCGTCTTAAACAACACGCCTCACGTCTCTGCAGTAATCACTTCTAAGTCCTTCTGGACCGTCCATGTAGCTAACCGTCCTAACTAGCCTCTAACACGAGGCTGAATCCCAGATCTCTCTCTAACCCCTGGTCAAGGGCACTACTGGGTGTGTGGAACAAACAATTGTACTCCCTACCTAGTGCACTAGCTTTCTATTTAACGCTATTTGGGATTCGACGGAGTGGAATAAGTGGAAATGTAAAGTGAATCTCATAAGCTTCTCAGGACTGTCCAGTACCTCCATACTTTATTTTCCTCACCTTAAGAATTTAAACCTAATTATTCCAGCCCTGTTAATTACACTAACTGTGGCTCGACTAACTGTCAGTCGTTAGCGCCGTCAGTCGTGGCGTGATTTGCGCTGGGGGAGAAAAATAACTGGTCAAAATAAACAAACAAATCACAATCTGATCATTATGAACGGTATTTGTCGACCTATAACGGGGTGCATCACAGCGATTCTGATATTCAGTACAACAGCACTTCCTCCCGCGTCAAATTGCTTAACGATGTAATGAACTAAACGCTGTTTTAGGAAAATTGTAAACACAGTCAATATTGTTTCCAATAACAGCCCAGTTTATTCACCTTATACTGCAAACCTATCTTCCATCCATCGACGTCGTTAAGCGGCACATAGACACGCAGACTCCAGACCAGACGTGAGATTCATTTAGCCCTGGAGATGCGACGCAACAGTGCTAACAACGAATTTAGCAACGAATACAGATTTTTACAAAAGATCACAGCTGCAATCTCTCGCATCATGACGACTGTAGGCGTTTATATTTCACATCACAGAGACAACAGAAAGCATTTATCCTCCTTCCTGAAGACTCTTCCATGATGCAAAACTGGAAATGAAAAAAAAAAAAAAACATCTTGCACACATCATCGTACACAAAAAGAACTTCACCATCTCGCCTTAGATACCATGGAGCGTCTGTAGAACAAGCAGGATTCTAGTTACTATAGAAACCCGAAGATATTAGAACAGCCAGACTATTAAATAGTTATACTATTAAAAATAGTATAACTTCCTGACCAATCAGATTCAAGAATTCCTCCGCGTAAACAGACACTGATTTTTCGTTTGCAAAAATGCGACAACATAAATGATTACGTTATAATTAACGTAAATTGTTGAACATATTATCTTAGATGAAACCAATATGTTAAACTTTTCAGACTAATATTTTGATTTTCATATGTATGCCAAAGTCGTGTAAATAAATAAAGTAAATAAATAACTATAGTGAGACACGGCGTAGACTGGCTCAGCACTTATCGAATGTCTCTTGCGTGTGATTGGTTAGTAAGGGGAAAGCATGATAAGGCTTGTGCTGAGCCAGCGAGCGAGATAAACAAACCACCTGCAAACTAAACACAGTCAGGGACGTTTCGCAGACTGACGCGGCGCACCGAGGGGGTCTGGCTGATGTAACACTGCACCGCTGTTGGCTCGTTGGCCTCTCGGGCTAAAACGGGACACCCCGACAGACAGGACCGATATGTTCTTGAAAGTCTTTTGGACTAAGGCGATGGTGTCAGCCTCCACTTCTGGTCTCTGCCCTATTTAGTACATCTTATGCAACTCGTCAGATGAATTGTGTGAGTCTGACATCACTGGTGTACGGGACAGGACTGCTAAATCGGCGCGTGGTGTCAATAATGCTAATGATAGAAGAATTACCGTACACCGCGTCATTTTTTCACCACCACCATCATCGCACGCATTAGCTAACGCAGATTCTATGACATCTACCAATTTGAATGCATTTTCAATTTCTGAGACACACGCGCACCCAGCTGCGTCACCCATACGGTATCTGAGTGCGCTGGAGGAAGGCGTTCAGCCGGAGCATTTTTTATCCATGAGCTACATGATGTCTACAAGAGAGAGGAATGTATTCCTTCCCATCCAGTCAGCAGAACTCGCTCGCTGTCTCATCATCTCTGACATTTGATACAGAGGACGCATGCACTGCTTTGTCGCCAGAGTGATGTGGAGCGATGCTTTGGGGTGGATGGACGGAGTGCTTTATTAATCCCAAAGAGAAATCGTAACGTTACAGCACAGTACCGGTTCACAGATTATACAACAACCATACAGTAGAAGCGGCAAGATCTGGAAAAATATTAAGACTAGGCTAAAATAATAATAAATAAATGTAACGTCAGAGAGTCAGTGCTAGATAATGAAACTCTGAAAGTTCAAGGACTCGCTGGGTGACGCCAGTGTTGACTGAAACCATCAGTATTGATGTTGGTGGAGTTTCAAGGTCTGATTGACTTTACAAAACAAAACTTCATGCTTGACTGAAATTGCAGTCTGAAATTGAAATGTTATGCAAAGAGCATAACACGGAAATCTAGGGTGCACACTCCCAACCAAGTAGTGCCCTTGATCAGGGGTTAGAGAGGGATGCGAGATGCAGCCTTGCGTTAGACGCTGGTCAGCGTTGTAGCTCGCGTCGCAAACAAAACAGCATAGACGCTTTAGAGGCGATTTGAGAATGATTTAGAACGATCACACGAACAAGTGTTGTTTAAGACGACATGACTATATCAGATGTGTGTTGTTGCTGAAAGTGCTTCTGTGACTGGGTGTGAATGTGGGTGTGGTCAGGCAGCTGTTACACGCTATTATCAGCACTCGTGGAACGTCTCCATTTCAATCAGATGACCTGGTCGAAATGACCTGTTGTATAAAGTCTATTATACTCAATTACACTCTAAATATTTATTACGCATTATCAGTGTTGTGTGTAAACAATGTTACAAAGTAACGCGTTCGAGGACTCGGATTACTTTTATGATGTAACGAGTAATCTAACGCGTTCGCGCCGCCATTCAAGTACTCAGTTAACTTAGTTACTTTTTCAAAAACGTAATCCGTTATTCAGACAGTTTATGTAATCCGTGAGCCAGACAGCAGTCATTCCCAATCCATTAGTGTGTGTGTGTCCTACAAGCCCCGCCCCTGATAACCCTCCCCCTCTGTTATTCCTGCTGTTATACCCCTATCTCTCACCTATGCGGTTTGACTATGTGAGGACCGACGCGCGGAAAGATGGAAACATAATCACAGGCGCCGAAACTGGCGGTGAATCATGATGAACCGTACTTACGGCGACCGCGCGAAACCGCGTAGGTGAGATAGGCGTATTAGTAGTTAAGAGATTATGGACCAAACTTCGCTGAGTGATGATGGTCAAAGGACGCACAAAGAAGCACAAAGGAGTTTTCATTTTCTGGAGTGGAAAAGTTCTCGAACTAGTAACTTTTATCAGAAAGTAGCACTGTAATGTAACGGATTACTTTTTGAAGACAGTAATTTTGTAATGTAGTTAGTCAGTTAGTTTAAAAAGTAACGTCCCCCATCACTGCTTATTATTATTATTACTCTATTCTTTCCGTTTTAGAATCTGATCTATATTTTCGAGCAACTTCTCAACGACGGAATCAACTGGGTCTTTTTATTCGCTACCTGCGATTGAAATTGTGTATCACGGCACTGTGTCGGTCATCACACGCCGCTGTTTAAACAGGTCTCGTTCTCTTCTTAATCCGCCTCTGACATAAACTGTTCCATCACTTATGAGACTAAACCGGTGGGATTAAGGGCATTTAAAAGTACTCGCATAAAATAGTCGCAATCTGGTGAATTTAAACCAGGAATTAGGACGTAATAGGCGGCGTGTTCGTCTCGGTATATAAACAAATCTACCAGCTCCAGTCTAATAGACCGACCGGGTGATCCAGTCTGACGGTGCAGTCGCCAATTAGACACGATTAAGTAAATCCGCTGTCAGCACTGGGACATGCCACAAATGATCACTCAGAAAACAGCTCCAGCCGGGAACGTGTGATGCACGCAGCTACGGTTTCTGTACACTGGGCAGAGAGAGTTTGAGCAGAAAAACACGACAATGAAAAACCTCATAATGAGACAACGCGGACATTTCTGTGTAAATAAACATTCACCTGAACCGTACTGAACACTGCACTGTATTCCTGTCTTACGCATGAGTGATTTTTTTTTTTTTACTTTCTCCTGCATTTTCCATGTCTTTTTTTTTTTTTTTTTTTTGCATGTATCAGCAGTTTCAAGACCACACATTTTTAAGTAAATAAAGTTTTTAGGAATAACAGAAGCAGGCGACTAAATTATAAAGATTTTTAAAAATCTCCTTCTAAATGCGAAGTAGAAAGAAAAACCATTTTTTACAGCAAGATACTTCCAGGTCTTTTAAACGCAATTTAAGACCCGCCTTCACGCTATAGTTTCTAACCAATAACAGATGAGGATTCTGATCATGAGGCAGGAGGTGAGAGTTGTGCACGCTTTTTCATTATTATTTCAATAATCATCATAATTTTTACATCACTTATTATACATAGATGTAGTTTAGACTGACACTGGGGTTTAATAATAAACAAATAATGTGCTAAAAAACAATCATTTAATTTCACCCTTATGCCTCAAATGAGACTAAATTTTTCCAACCAATCGTAACGCAGGGGGCGGGGCTTACTAACATTTTTTTTAATAATGTTTTTCATGTTTACAGGCAATTTGTGAACACCAATTATCCTTTATTATCCAGTTTAGTTTTTAGTTTTAGTTTTGCAGTTTGCTTTGCAAAGTAATAAAACAAAAACAGAGTACTTGTCTCTTCTTACGTTGACCCTGATTTACTTCCAACCATTGATTTACTTCAAACGCTGTTTGATTCGGTGCCAAATATTACTAACATGTCTTCGTTGTTAGAGAGTAACAGGTCGGGCTGTAGTGATAAATGTAGACGAACGGACAGACAGATCCAAACAACAAATCTTAAAAAAACAACAACAACAACAACAACAACAACAACGATACATTAAAGCCGGAGGATACAAGAAAAATGTACTGAAGTTATAATCAGATGAGAGAGTGTTTCCGGTCGTGTTGCCACATGATGTCTGCACTAATTATGACTAGATCACGTCTGGCTGAGACGATTCTCTGTATACATAAAAACAGACGTCAGCTGGTTGAACATGTCTGTATGAGCACGTCATATTAATGAGAACAGATTTCAAAGATAACTCTGAAACTAGCATCATTCTTTATTGCTCTAACTGCAGTGTCTTCAGGGAAGGTAATGTGAATGTCCTCACTTAGAGATACAAAGTGGTCAAACATTCCAGGAGCACATTGCTTGTGGTGACACGCCCACACTGTAGTCGTGCCAGGAACTCGGGAGCTTAACAAAACCGCAGGTTTTGCGTCCAATCAAATCTGTCGACCTGAACCTATATTGTTGTTGTAATGAATATCAGCACTGCTGTGACGTGGCTGCATATCACAGCTGAGCTAATATTTAATACAACAGCCTGACGATGATCCCCGATATTGTACTTCCACTTTAGAATATCAGCTAACTCCCAGGGTTCGAATCCCAAACAGTGTTAAAAGTGCGCTATAAAGGGTGTACAATCCCTTGTTCCACACACCAAGTAGTGCCCTTGGATCAGGAGTTAGGGAGGGATTTGGGATTCAGCCTTGGGTTAGAAGCGAGTTAGCCTTAAGTGAAACAACTTGGACGGTTCAGAGGCAATTTGGAACGATTTAGAGGCGATCATTAAGGAAACAAAGTATTGTTTAGATGACATAACGGTATCAGGGTTTCGGCAGGCAGTCTCTCTCCCCTCTTTCCACTACAGCGAACCGTACAGACCTACTTTCAGCCGTGCTGGTGATCGACATCAGTGTAAGTAACGATTGTTAGAACGTGTGAAGCAGAGTGATCCGAACAGTTAATGACGTATGATGGTGGACACAGAATTCAAGTGGTTTGGAGGCGGAGAGTTAAATATCGACTTCGTCTTGTATAAAAGTGTGTCAGCTGCGAAAGATCCACATTTCTTTAATTCTTCAGACTCTTTAAAGAAAAAAAAAGTCATTATTTAATGTAGCAAATCTGAGATAAAATCACAGATGTGAGACAAACGAGACATCTCTGAGACATGCACAGAACTGTAGTTCTCACATCTGCGTCTGTGAGAAGTTCAGTCGCTAATGGATTTGATTTCGCAGGGTAAAATGTAGTTTTAAAGTCAGAGGTGCAGCTTTTAAAATCCTTCCTTTATGTTATATTAGTGTTGGTTAAGGGTCGCTGGTCCCCTGGGCTCCGTCTCAGGTGTATGATGACCTACACTCCTTTAACCCGAACAGTATAAAACCTCTAGCCTTCTTTATAGCTAACCAGTTTAAATACACTCACAGGGCAATTGGGAGGTTTGTGTAAATAGGCCAGTGTATATAGTTCGTCCCTGTGTGTAGTCAGTGTTGCGTGAAGTGTAAAGGATGAGTCCTAATAGCAGGATTCCTATTTTTTTATTTATTTATTTATACTGCTACTGTTTTCCTCCATTAACTGCCAAGGCTGTACAGAAGAATGCACTCTGAGGCTGGTTTACTCTCTGACCCTGTATTTATACTGAAAAAATAAATAAATAAAAAATAATGTTGTTTTAAAATCCAATACTCCAAGGTATCTAAAGTTTGTACAACAAATAAGTTGTTTTAGTAAAGTTATTTCTGAGCTAGAATACATAGAATATAGTAAATACAGTATAACGAGGTTCTGTAATCATGTATGGCAAATAATAATAATAATATATTTTTTAAAAAGACAATACAGTGGTATTTCAGGATACAAACAAATTTTCGCTTTAAGAACTGAAATTTTACGAGGAAATTAGTCTCGCCATTGAACCGAACTGAACGCCGGCTAAGTTGCGCGTACGTCCTGGAGCCGTTCAAAACGTGTTTGTGTCAGTGGAAAGCCAAGTGAAGGCAAGTTTATGTATTTTTTGAGAGTTTTTTGCATTTTGTGTAAGATTTAGTGAAGGTCCCAAGAATGTTATCAAGGACGGTAGAGAGGGAAAAAGGGAGCCGCTTTCAGTTTGGTTTTTAAAGCAGCCGGTGCTGAGAGGAATCATAAATTAAAGTTAAGTGAGGTTTAATGTTGATTTATTTCATATTTTACTTCATTTACATGTCTTTTATAAATGTTTTGATTGTTTTTGTATGCAAAAATATAATTATAGTGTTGGAAATTGGTAATATTGGTAATATTTTGGGCGGCTGGAACGGATTATCTGCATTTACATTATTTCCTATGGGACGATGCGTTTCACAGTACGACGTTACACATTAAGAACTCGCCCTCCGGAGCGGATTAAATTCAACGTAGGCAAAGGAACCTCTGAACTGTTATGTTTTAATCCTAACATTTTAATGAATCATCCAGTCTCCACCGAGGTTACTGACAAATATACAGTATATTTGTAGAGAAAAAGAAAAAAACTCAGAATTCTATTTGTGTAATAAAACTTCCTAAACATAATGATTAGTAATGATTCATGCTTTTAAGGGTTACGATCAAATTTATCAAAGACTTTCCAGGTGCTCCAATATTTGGACAAATCCCCCCCCCCCACCCGCTCTGGATGAGAGCGTCTGCCAAATGCCTAAATGTAAATGTGCTTTATCGAGTTCATTTTAATCATCAGTCGTGATGTTGTAATGCATTCAGTTTGCTGCAACGGCCAATTAGACGCTTCGTTCTTTCCGAGCTCACTAATTCGGCTTTACGAGATAAATCTTCATTACTTCTTCAGATATAATTTGAGTTGTCATCACGATAAAAAAAGCTGCTGTCCCTGACTTCACCCGGCCTCACCGGTCCTGAGTTACAGACACATGAAATAGTTGGGAGATCAATTACCTGCCCCCGGTGGTGTGTCAAGGATTTTGGATACGGGTTGCAAAAAGGTGCGAGAGCTCACTAGTAGGTGGCACCATTAAATTACACACAGCATCAGGTTGCATTAAAAAAAAAAAATTATGATTTTTTTTTTTTTCCCATTAGTGTAGGAGGAATTGCAACATAAGGACGACTGTGTATCGGATTTAGCGTATAAATACACTAGGGTTTCTAATACTCTAGAAATAGAAATACTAGAAATACTAGGCCTGAATACCACATTCATTGGCTTGATATAGTTTATCACGTCAGAAACAAGGTAAGGGTGGCCATCATGGTGTGTTTCCTCTGAACAGCAGGTGGGAAAGTGTACTCACTCAACCTACACACACTCAACCTACACTCAGTCAAAGCCTGGCTCCTGTTGGTGAAATCCTATGTGGATATTATTAGTTTTTTGGTTGGTTCAGCAGTGGCACTTTAAAACAATAAATGGATGAAATGTCAACAACAAAGAGCTTTCAAGAGCCAGAGCTGATCCAAGCCAACAGGATAAGCCAACAGAGAATCCTACTTTAGCTGGCTTGGAGTTTGCTGGGACTTTAATCAAATATTAACCTGCAAATTCGGCTCGGTCCTCAAGATCAAAATATTACAACCAACTAGTGTTAGTATCAGTCATTGACGAGTTGGTTAAAAAAGATTAAAGCTAAAAATAATCTGCTGATCTTTAATGTAATCAGTGATATTATTATTATTATTATTATTATTATTATTATTATTATTATTTGAGGTTGAAGTCCACGTCCATGTCTGTGTGTCTCTCTGTACAGCAGAACTCTCTGTCTCACTTATTAATACACAGAAATCACATTCTGTAAGGTCGAGTATCTGACGCCTTGTTTACACTAAGTTGTACTTCTTTGGTGCTCAGACAAATACACTCGCTGTTCGGTAATCGGAGAGAGAATCACAGATGAGAAATGGAAAAAGTCGATCGGATAAAGATGAAGTTTTGTCTTAAAACGACTCCGGCGTGTTAAAATTCACTTATACCACTTCAGCGCTGTTATTTCAGCCAAAGTGAGAATATGAACTAATCCCAGTCAAAATATTCACTTTATCTTTTCTAATTAATATCTATTGGTGCAGGTGTTTGTTTACATTGAGACAGTAGCGCATTAGTAGATTATTTTAAAGTAGATTATTAAATCCCACACATAACTGTTCATAACATCACTTTTACTCCACATTTAGATTTCACTCATGGTGCAGATTAAACTTCAGGCAGAGATCTAAGTGCTGCAGAAGATTCAGTCAATTCTGTCTGGAGAGTTTTGTGTGATGCAGAACATTTTTCTATAACTGGTTTCTGGTCGTCCAGTGTATAAAACATAAAGATATCATAGAAAGAGCGATTTCTGACCAACATACAGACAAAACCTTTTTTTATTTATATAGATGATGATGATGATGATGATGATGATGATTCCAACAAAATGTATATGTCAGGAACCACCTGTTCATTCACTCGCACTATATTCCTGTAAAACTGCTTTGTTTATTTACTTTGAGGCTGCAGGAACCTGTTGCACTCTGATGTGCACGTGGTGCCATGTGCTGACTCCGTCCTCCACTTCTCTTGAGCTAATGTCATGTTTTTCCCCCCCAAAGAAAGAGAGAGAGAGAGAGAGAGAGAGAGAGAGAGAGCATCCCAGCAGCCTACCTCACATAGAAGGGAGATATTGGTCTTTCATCCTCCTGAGAGCTGAAACAAAAGAGAAGAGAGACAAAACCAGGATTTAGGACCCCGAGCAGGTGGTAGCACATTGTCTAAAAAAAAAAAAATCTCCGAGTTGCTTTTGTAAAGAGAACAATGAGAGGCGAGTGCGACCGCTCAGTGGCTTTGTGAGGCTCGTCCTGAGTAATTATCAGACTCGGGGAGCGTCGTGGCGCTGCATGGCTGTGTGAAACTCTGCCAAAAACACAGGAAGGACTGTGCACTAATAAAGATGTAACAGTGAAATGTCAGCGCAGTGATACTGCGGATGCTCTGTTATCATAGGAAATGGTTGAAATCCTGTTCATGCACAGTTACCACCAGTGCATCCTTTGAAGCATCAAGTTTGCGTGACACAGGCAGCAGGTTTGTGTAATGCGTGCAGCGTGTAAGGATGTGCAATCACTGTGAACGTTATGTAACATCGCTCAACAGACGAGGTGCTCTCTTAGATAACCGGAGGTCACAGCAGACATAATATTTCATATTTCATTTCATATTTCAGAAGCAACATTTCAAAACATTTTGCAACACTATGCACTTTGCTATATTATGAACTAGCATTGCTTTTCTTTCTTTACTATCATTTTGGACCGTTGACACTGTATCACGAGGTGATTAAACTACTTCAGAGTGACCACAATCTTTAATCAGAGACAAAGTTTCCTCGTCTCAGATTTGCCTCAGTCCGTTTCCTCGATCCTGACCGAAGTCTGTAAGGGTTTTTGTTTTGTTTAGTGGTCCTGATGATTATTCTGCTGTATATTAATATCTAATAGAGTACAAGGTATTTCCTACAATCTTACGCCACAACATGATTGGCTGGTAAAAACAGAAGTAAAAATAAATCAAGGTCAAAATAAAACAAAACAAATAAAACCCTTTCCACATTGTTAGACATGAGCTGCAGTGAAACAGTCAGAGAGGAAGTGACGGGCCATGCTGGAGTCTGTGAACTGGTTGGTGCGGAACTGATGGTGGAATGTGTCACACCCTGATAGGCAACTGTTTGTGTGTGTGAGGGTTTGAGTGCGTGTGCGATTAACATAAAAATACTTAAGGCCTCACATATACAGTATATATACAATGTACAGTGGAACCTTGGATTACGGGCATAATTCGTTCCAGAAGCGGGCTCCGTATTCCAAAACACTCAAATCAAACCTTCCCATAAGAAATAATGAAAACTCAAATAATTCGTTCCACAGCCCAAAAAAATTAATACAGAAAAATAATTAATACAATATATAAAGTAAAAATAAGACAAATGAACCTGCACTTTACCTTTAAAAAAAGTTAAAATAAATCTCAAGTTAAAAATAAATCTCAATAAGTTTCACAACAAGCACACACACAACGGAAACACTGTTTTAAGGGGAAAAAAAAGAAATCTCTCTAATGACACTCACATGAGCGCACACTGAAAAGAATCGCGACAGGGCAGAGTTTCTGTGTAGAGCAGAGTGTGTGTGTCTGTGTGAAGCCAGGGAGGGGGTGTGTAAAGGCGAGAGAGTGTGTGTGTGTGTCGGTGTGTGTGTGTGTGTCGGTGTCAAAATACTCGCCACTTGTAAACCAAGACATGCTCGTTTTTCAAGTCAAAATTTATTAAAAATCTTTCCTCGTCTTGCGGAACACTCATAAACCGAGTTACTCGCAATAAGAGGTTCCACTGTATGTATATATATATATATATATATATATATATATATATATATATATACAAAAAATCCATACAGTAGACACTTCAGGAAAACAAAAACTTGTATAAATATTTTAATAATAATATTGTCATGCTATATATTATATATTGATGTGTATGATAATATTATGATAATACTAGAATAATATAAATAATATTCCAATTACAATAATATTAATATTACATTAATATAGTACACATCATACTATTTTTCTTTTCCTGAAGTGTGTATAATTTTTTTTTTGCCTGACTCTGTATGTATTTATGTACAGTTGTGCAGGAGTGCAGTTGTGCTGAATATCAGATCGGAACACGAGACCTGGACTTGACTGTGGCTAAGCAACACAAACAATGAGCAATGTATTAGCTTGTAGCATTAAGCTGGCAACCAACAGTTAGCGTAATTAAAGATAATTATTAGCGCACCGGTGATACATATAGCTAAACATCCCAGTGCTGTTATACTCTATATATCATGGAACGTCGCTTGTCCACTTTTGTTTCTCTTCTTTCCATGATTCCAACCACAAGCACAAATCCCTGTAAAAATCCCTCAGGTATTAACATGCCAAACATTCTTTAAAAAAAAAAAAAAAAAAAAACTCCATCCCAACTCCACGGTGTTAGTCTGGTAATGGGATTAAACTGGTGTGTTTACTGCTGTGAACTGCGAGCTGGAAATCCTGCTTACACACACACCACCGCAGTGAGAGAACAATGGCATCGTTCATGCACAGCTTCGGGCCACATAGCTGGGGGAAAGTGACGCATGCAGGAATGACAGGAACGTTGAGATCCTCTCTGTCATTTACTGTTATATAACAACGGCCCTGAATTCTTCAACCTGTATGATGTTGAGTCAGTTTCTATAACAGCAGGTCTGAATGTAGTTTGTTTGTGTTAATGCTTTTATTATTACAGTAAATATTAGCATTATTGTTTCTTGTTGTTGGCAAATTGCTGTTGTTTTGAAAAATTTGCTTACAATGGTAACAATTAACATCCTGTCGGCCAAAACACAGTACTGGTGCTGATTTGATTTTTATTATTTTTTTTATGTTATAAAATGTTATACATATAATACAGAAAATGTGTGCGGCCAAAGAAGCTGCTTCTGAAGTTTATGCAACGTGGAAGTGACCGATCCCGCTTCCCTAAAAATGTCAAGTTTCTAAATTCAGCCGTTTAGGGAAATTTAAAGTTTAGTGGCCATTTTTCAGTTTTACACTGTCTCACTTCAAACAATAATCATTTAAAATGAAAATTATTCACATTTCTTTATGAGTATTGATACTAAAATTGGTGTGAGATTCTTGAAGCATATGTCCTGTAAAAACGGTTGCTTTAATTAAAGCATTCCGTGCAAAAGTAAGGAGTTTTTTCTTTAAAAAATCTGTAGTGTCCGTAACCAGGTCAAATGCATGTTGCGACATCTTATTGATTTTAATTTTGCATTTTGGAATAATACACTTTTTCAGCTTCATGCCTTTTCATGCGAAATCTAAATCGGCCAAGTTTCATGACAGTTAAGCTCATTGAACAATTTGAATTCAAAAAAGTTCCGGACACTACGTTCATAAAAGCGCACAAAACTGTATTTAGCAACTGTGTTTCTTTTTATCTGATAAAAATATAAATGTGTATGCATATTCACAAAAAACAACAACGCATGGATCAGGAAATAAGCATTATGCATATTAAGCATAAGAAGCATTAAGTATTATACTGTAAAAATGCTGTTGAAAATTCACTTTGTCACCTCCAGTAGGTGAGAGACTTTTTAATACATGTTTTTGCCCGTGTGTCTTGACAATATTCCCTTTTTCTTCTTTATTCTGCTTTAGAGTCTTGTCGTATTTCCGGTGTAAAATCTTGTCATGATAAGTCTGACTCAGTTTCCTGTTTCGCAGCTCTCCTGCCCGAGTAGACGCATAAACCAAGCCACAGTATGTCAGAGCACTTTTCTGCTCATTTAACGACTGCAGAAGCCTCGTCCTGAACGAACACCTTAAACATTATCAGTTTCAGCGGTTTCAACATTTTCAGTTTCTACACCATCATCACGACACTCAATCTTCACATATAGTATTATGAACGTCCAGCTGGTCTGGGTTTCACATTCTGTAAGCACAGAAACCGCATCAGTCTTCCTGTACATCACACCATAACCACATGCACATGGTCTCTATAGGAACGTCCCCAAACCCTCACATTCCCACAGTCACCAGATCGGTTGTTCCCGTAGCCCTGCTCTGATGTTCACCGCGTTGCTTATGGAGACACACACCTGAGTCAGCGTTCAGGATCAGACCTGATGAAACACATGCACTATACAGCAGGCGGGGGAAATTCCACTTTCCCACAGTTCTTAGTGAAGTAGATGCGGGACGGTAGATAGGAGGGTTGATAGAGAATGTTTTCAAAGGTTCGATTTATTTTGTGAGAATGTTTTTTTTTTTTTTCTTTTAAATTTAGGTTCATTTAGGTTTGGTTTAGGGTCAGTAATCAGGTGTTGTGATGTGACAAAGCATAACGTCACCGTCACCATTATCATCTTACCATAACAGGACGTCCCAAAGGTTTCATTCCATTTATGCCACAGCAATTTGCCAATATTTAAACTTTCCGTTCAGTAAATAGTGGCAGATGTACATGTTAGCTTTTTAGAGCACAGTTTACAAGTTAGTTCCTGTTATCACGTACATTATAGCAGCAGCTATAAACACTTGTTCCTTCAACAATCTGTTCTCTCTCTTTAAGTACACTTTAGAACTTGTTTTGATAGCACTTTTTATTAGCGCACACTTTCATTCATATTTGAATCATATTGAAAATGTGTTTAAATTGACCTAATTGAGCCATCTCTACCGTTCGGTTGAGGTATATTACGTTGAAGAATTCTAGCAGATGCCACGGTGTCAGTTCTGTTTTCAATCGATTCGTAGCATGCAGCAAGAAATAAAGTGGATCAAATGCTGAATTTTTTTTTTTTTCTGTTGCACCAGAACACCAAAATGCAGCGTTGTTTTTTCTGTTTGGTAATGTATGATGCTGATTGAAGGAACATTTCAACCATTGAAAAGTCACCAAATATGTCCTATAAATCTATTTAATAAATTTAAAGGAAAACACATGCATTGCTGTACAAGCGATTTACAATAAATACAAAAAAAAGCAACAGTTTTTCAGTGTTTTTTGAAGGAAGTTCAATTATATATATTATATTATACTATATTATATTATATTATATTATATTATATTATATTATATTATATTACATTATATTATATTAGATTAGATTATTCTATACTATACTATACTATATTATATTATATTATAGTAGATATTATATTATATTATAGTAGATATTATATTATATTATATTATATTATATTATATTATATTATATTATATTATATTATATTATATTATATTATATTATATTATATTAGATTAAATTGGCTCATAGTGGATGGCTCAAGGTGTTGGACTGTGGACCAGCTTGTCCCCGCTTCGAGCCCTGACCCCACGGAGTCGCCACTGTTGGACCCCTGAGCAAGGTCCTTCACCTTCAAATGCTCAGGATACGCTCAGGCATCGACCTGGCAACCCGACCCTGTTAATAACTGCCACAGGCACGGCGGGTGTATATCTGTTGCCCCGTGTGCCGGACGGCATGTATACAGAACCATCCTATTAAATCACTGGATGGTTCTGCCCCGACGTTG
The DNA here is from genome assembly GCA_030347435.1 of Clarias fuscus. Taxonomy (NCBI): domain Eukaryota; kingdom Metazoa; phylum Chordata; class Actinopteri; order Siluriformes; family Clariidae; genus Clarias; species Clarias fuscus. The sequence goes on from CM059211.1 coordinate 2,030,124, forward strand.
TCAACACAGGTGTGTCAATCCAAGTGCTGAGTCACTGCTGAGTCACTCTTACGTCAGGAACATGCACACCTGACCTGGACGAGGATTCAGCCTTCATCAGGATCAAACCAGAATCAAAACAAACTGAGCTTAAAGGAAAGCTGACGTGAAAGTTGCAGAATGGTTACATCATCTTTACTCACCTAAACACAACGATCCAGTACTTCATCAGTGTGATACACCGGTTACACCTGATGTCAGTGGCTCACTGAGGCTTGTATATCAGAGATGTTGCATTTAAACCGTGTGTCCTTTGGTATAGTATGTATTGTATTGGTAAAAAAAAATCTTCACAAGAAGACGTCTATAATCCAAATAATTTATTTGTCAAACACAAGAGCACCAACTTTGTATACTTTTGTTTACAGATTGTTTACGCGTCCAGCGGCAGCTCGATGTCCTCAAACAGCTAATAGCTGAAGTAGGTCACCTGATAGGCCGAGCTAATTGAGAAACGTGCCAAAGGTGAAGCCGAATGTACACGTCCAACCCGAGTGAGTCACACAGACGTGCTGATTCAACCCTGATCCTTGGCCAGATAGGTTTCTGGGTTTTTTTTTTTTTTAGCATGTGGAGTGTCGCATTAATAAGCCGGTCCGTGGATCTGGTTTAGGGTGGATGAGTGAGGCAGAGCTCTGAGTCCAGTCCGAGTTACAGCGAGTGAGAACCAGCTCAGTGGAAACACATGAGGAGCTCGCGTCCGTTTCCGGGAATCACGGCCTGTTTGAGGTCTGCTGGGTGTATCGTTACAGCGTGATGGCGCGCTCGACACCGATCCGCACGCAGGAACGCCGGGACAAATATTTGAACACAAGCAGATTATTTTGTGTTCATAAAGCACAAAAATGACACAGTGTGATATTTTCAGTCCGCCCAGCCCATTTCCAGTAAGCAGGCGATCAGTCACACGTTCTGTCAACACACTCCAGGAGAACACTGGCGGTTAGCCGGAAAGGTTTCGTATCAGTGGGGAAGCCCTGGAGCCTTAGCTAACTTTTAGTTAAAGGCCAAAGGGCACAACTCGGTGCAACCTAATACTGTTTGAGTACTGCATGTCTGCGAGATCCAGTCTGGACCGGATGAGACCGGAGAGGTCCGGTATCTCAAGTACCTTCGGTAACGGACACTCAGTGTGGCATGGGAAAGATTTACAGTAAGTCTCTGAGCTTAACCATTGGATGGCAGCAATAATACTAATACTACTACTACTACTACTAATAATAATAATAGATTGAATTAGAATTGCCTCAGTTTTGGGCAATGGTGTTGCTAACTTGTGGTTTTGGTATCAGCTTAAAGTTAAAGTCAAAGAGTGTAAAAAATGTGCTTTTTTTGTTGTGCTTACTTTTGCATTCGACACGTTTCTACTAGAAAGCTGCCTAATTACTGTCTGAATGCATGAATTAAAAGTGCTAACTCATGCTTACTGCAGGATTTCACGTTTCAAATTTCAAGAGACTCAAATACACCTACAGCTGCGCAATGCAAAGTGTACATCAAAAGATTCAATGGAGAGATTATTTACAAGTAATATCAGACTATATCAGGATGAGTGCACATGGTGCTGTACATGTGTGTGTGTGTGTGTGTTTGTCTGGGGTAAATAAGCAAAGCGCAGATCCTGGCTGTAACCAGTCACAGTGGGGGCCAAGAGTATTAAGGCAGCATTGGGGTGCCACGTGTTATTGTTGTCCCTGTGCACGAAACAGGTGATGTCACTAATTAGTCCTGGCTGAAGAGTATTGAGTGCTGAATTAGAATTCAGCTGCTTTAGTTTAATGGATGGAACAAATATAAGGCAGAACTTTGACTCTCTGAAGCCGAGGTGTCGACCTCTGCACACAAACGCCTAAAACTCGGGAAGTGACTTCTGAACTTTGGTGGCAATTCATTCTTAAAATAAATAAAATAACAATCTCCATTGTGGGTATTTAAAAAAAATATTTAAATGTCCAATGCTCATGAGATGTACAAGAGTGAAAAGCCAGTAAAATAAATAACAGTAAAGGTTTGTGTTGAACAGACTCCTATATATAACAGGCAAGTGCGGACGCATGAATCAGTAGCCCAGGGTGGCATTTTTAATTATTATTTGGTTAAGGTGGCATGTGTGGTGTCAAATAAATGAAATAAATAAATAAGAACTTAGTGCTAGTGGCAATAAAGTGAATAAAGGGAATAGTGCACATATCCAAAAAAAAAAAAAAAAAGGTGAGAGTGAAGAAAATGTCCATGAGTGTCCTTAAGCTGGTGGTTTAGTGTGGACGGTTATAGAGGCGTGAGTGTAAGAGCACGACAGGGGGACGGACAATCACTGGATTTGATGGTTTTTGGTTGTTATCTCAAATCACTTTCATCTGGACTCTAATTTAACTTGGTCTCGACCCTCATAAAACCAGACCTTGACTAGTCCTGTTCTTTGGTACATGACTACGGCCTTGACACTTCTAGTACTACTACGACAACACTACTACTAAGAATCAGAGGTGGAAAGTAATGAATGACATTTACTCGCGTTACTGTAATTGAGTAGTTTTTTTTTTTTTATACTTCTACTTTTTAAAGTAGATTTTAAAATCTGTAATTTTACTTTTACTTAAGTATGTTGTTTTTTTTGAAGTATTGTATTGTAACATGTCTGATGAAATAACTTTAAATACGGGAGTTCCCCAAGGTTGTGTGTTGTCACCTGCATTATTTTATATATATATATATATCTTGTCATTAAATGCTTCTAAAACTAAAGAACTCATTGTTAGGACCAGGGAGGAGCAACCTAACTGTCAGCCAGTTATAATTGGGGGACATTGTGTTGAAAATGTTACATGTTTTAAATTTCTAGGGACTGTTCTTGATTGTACCCTTAATTTTGGTGAGCACATACATTATATTTCTAGGAAGGCAACCCAAAGGTTGTTTCTGTTAAGGAAATTGACATGTTTTAATGTAAGTAAGGGAATATTGAGGATGGTCTATATTAGTCTGCTTGACAGCATTATATCTTATAATATTACCTGCTGGTTCGGGAATCTGGGGGTCAAAAGTAAAAACAAGCTCACAAAGATTATTAATATTCAGGATTGTATTGGACCCCCAAAGGCAGTTGGTTGAATTATATACAAACCAGACTAGGCGGAAAGCTTTACAAATAGTTCAGGATTACACTCACCCTCTTCAACACGCTTTTGAAAAATTACCTTCAGGTAGAGAGAATATATAGGGTACCCATAGCAACAAGAAATGTTTTCAAGAATTCATTTATACCTTTTGCTCTTAATTTATTAAACAAACGAAATGCGTTTCCTTGGCCGATTGTATGTTATGTAAGTGCGTGTTGTTAACAATTGTTTGTTATTGTATATGTATTGAAATTGTGGTTTAATATTACTGGTTCTGTATGTCTTTAGTACATTAAGGTGTCCTGACCCATGATGTGGGGGCTTTATGTAATTGTTTTTGATGTGTTTTTTTTTTTTTGTTTGTTATGTGTTGTGTGATGTTAGTCGGAGGCCAAAGACAAATTTCCACATTGTGGACAATAAAGATTTCTAATCTAATAATTCGCTACATTTTAAATCATATGCGCTACTGAATAAAACAAATAAATGAAAATGCAAAAATAATAATAAAAAATATTCTGCTTTGTATAAATACTTGGTTGCTCCAGACTCCACTCCAGGTTTTCTGACTGTCCCCACAACGGCATCTACCTGACCTTCCACACGATCAAGCAGCGCCACCGCATATAAACCGGAGAGAGACGCGGGAAAGAGGAAAGAGATTGTGATTTTGGCGTTTTTGGTATTTGGTTGTGATTTTTTGCCTCCCATTGACTTTGAGAAACATCAGTGGGACGCGTCTCAAATTGAAAACCCTTACCGTAAAAGGATACAGTGTCACATGACTCTATACTGCCCCCGACTATTAACACTGGTATTGCACAATCTGATCTGATCTTAATCTATTATCTAATCATACAAACAAGTGATTTAATTCCCAGGTTAAATCTTTAAATATTCATACTGTATAATATATCAAAATGACAGCTGCACTGATTACAACACAAAGCTGCAATCTGAAAGTGTATATAAAACTAGCAGCCGGTGAAATGAAATGAAATGTCTTTTATTTCAGCTCTGTTTCAAATGCACTGTTTTATTATACGGAGCTTTGCATTTGCAAATAAGCTCCTCCCCCCCAAGGTCCTTATTGGAAGTGAATTTTTCTAGCCAATCAGAATGCAGGGAATGGGACATGAAAAGAAAAAAATTATTAAATATTGAATATTTATTGAAATAATAAATCGTAACATTATAAAACATACCATTGAAACGTGTATAACTTAAATAAATTATTGATTAATAATCATAATCATAATCATAATAATAATAATTGATTAAAGATGTACAGAGATTTTTTTTTTTTTACAGATTAATAGTCTAAGGATTTCTTGATTAAATTAAAATGTGAATTGTTGTGTTCTTTTAATATGATGTCCTCAATAATAATGATAATAAATATATGAATCCTTTTTCGAGTTCCCGTTTAATCACGCTCCAGCGAGATGCAATGACTGATGGGACATTTTTCATTCCCTTTTCTGAATAAGTAAATGCCCCCCCCATTTTTCCCCCCTATTGTTTGACGTCGATGATGATGATGTCACACCGAGCTGGAAATCGGAACATTTGTGTGGATTTTGCATAATAAAATGACTTCTTATTAATATATATATATATATACTGTATATATAAATAAATAAATAAAATAAAAATCCAAATTACTAATGTAACTCATAACTTCCTCTTGATGTTGCAATTTGCTCCGCTCATCCATTTTGAGGGCAGGTTTCAGAACAGTTTTAAAACCAGAACAGACAGAAGGCAGAAACGTTCGTTCCTTGCTTTCTTCAGAAATTTGTTCTGATGCAATTATTCTGCTTCCTTCTTTATGAAATGACTACACATCAGCTGCATCTCTTTTGTTTTGTTTTGCTTTTGCCATATTCATTATACGGGAGCATGTGACTGGTCCTGAAGACCTGCTGATGACATGAAGATGTTACTGGGCGTTTACTGGGTGCTGATTAGTCAACATGGAAGTGGAGCAGGTGCTTTGTTGGGTGAGCGGTGAGAAAGCAAAAAAAAGAAGCTGCAGATTCTGATGTAAAGTCACTAATTCCATGTATTTCTTTACACATTTGTATACTGATGCTTAAGGACTGAATGTTGATCTTGTAGCACTGCTGTATATGTTTGGGAAAACTCATCAGATGACTAAATTCTAGCAAACAGACAAAACTTTAGAAATAAGATCTTTCCCAAAATTCTAGTTAGTTAGTTATTCTGCCTAAAACATATTTTGATCCCTCGTCTTTCTAAACCATATACCGTAGTTCATTAATATCTCATGGACATTTTTTATTGGGGCCCAAACACTATGACATCATAGGACCCTATCTATTGTCCAATTCTATGTGAATGTGTTTCCTTTAACCTAATATACACATTTAATACTGAATTAAACCACAGAAATATGATCTATCCACTTTATTTCCTTTTGTACAACCCAAAATAAATAAATAAATAAATAAATAAATAACCCTTCCCAACAGACTAGGTGTGACTGATGGTACTTAGTCAGTAAGCTAGCACTTTTGTAAGTCGCTCTGGATAAGAGTGTTTTTGCAGCCATTGAATCAGAACCGTATCAGACGTCAAAACAACACTGTATAGCCTGTTAGACTGTTCAGAATATTAAAAAGCAGAATTCTGATCCAAAGTAAATCGTATTATGATTATAATTAGGATGAACTGCAAAGACGAGCCGTTTTCATGTCTCAATCCAGGCCAGGAATTATTAACACACGCACACACACGCATACACACACAGCGACAACATCACAGCTCATAGCTGCTATTCCAGACAACACCTGATCCTTACAGCAGATCAGGTTTTACAGCTGCTTAGAACACGTGTGCCTGCCATCTGGGTGTGTACAGAACACTGCGTTGCGATGCTATAGCAGCTGCGAAATGTAGAACAGCAGCTGGTTGCGCAGCAAACTTTAGGAAGGAGGCAAAAGTGGAGACGTTTGTGGGGAAAAAAGGACAAGCAGTGCAGGGAGAGAGCATCCGATCCATCAGGGACAATCTGATAATTATGATTTATACACGATTCCACGTGCTTATCAAACTCATTTATATAAATAAAAAATATAAATTTAACTGAAATTGTATTATTTCTACTTATTATTCATATACATATAACTGTATTGTATTATCCTAGTAAGAAGGAACAAGTGTAGCTTTTACGGCACCCAGATTTAATTTCTCGTTACAGCTTTTACAGCCCTGCTATTAAATGGACATGAACTTTGAGCAAGGAGAAATACTTTTGCTGTGCCAGAATCATCACACCAGCCATAATAAAAATCTAAATCTAGAAACAGGAATAAAAAACTAACAACAACAAAAAAAAAAAAAAACAGCTGGTAACAAAATCATCTAGTCACCTTCAGGTTTAAGGCATTAGAAATGTAACTTCCGTCAACAAATAACTTTGCATATAATTAAGACGGGTCTTTCTGTTGTGTTTCTATTACTTCTGTTCTATAGACATTCATTTACAAGCACAGAAATGAGATGTTCCTGACACTGGATTTGGTTATGTAGCTCTATGTTTGATATATGACGAAATTTACTTTGACATAGTTTGTTCACAAACATTGCACTACGCTGGTTCTCACTGATGTACGACAAATTTGTGTTTCGAGTTTTCAAATAAGCCAAAAATATTAGTCATACATACAGTATAAGCCACCCTACATTATATCTGTTATTACAGCATCTATATAGCGGGGTCCTAAATTCTGACAGCACAAGTGAAAATGCTTCTTTTTGCAATTTAAACGATTTATGAGGGCCCAAGCACTATAAGGTGCGCAGGACCCTCTTGTTTTCCTAAGGCTTTTTTTCCCCCACCCTTTTGGACTTTTCGGGAGTCTTAACATGCTCAAAAACTCATGAAACTTGGCAGACAGGTTGGAATCTGCTGCCATCAGGATGCCTGAGAGTTGCGTGGCCCGGGGCCCCCAGGGGCCCCCACACGAGATTTTTCCGCCTAGCTCATACACACTTTCACGTAGGCACACGAAACTCGGTACACATTTAGAGCTCATCGAGCCGAACAACATTCGCGCTGCTTGTCCTGGGCTAAACTCAAGAGGAGGCCGGTTATTTTGGGTCGTTTGCAAAAACGCACCCGATGGATTTTGATATACTCCTCCTAGGGAATTTATACAATCGCTGCCAAACTGGGCCAAAGAGATCTAAAGACATTGAGGATGCAGAATTGCGGAGGGATTTTTGATATCTCAAACGGGGCAGCCGTGCTAATGTCTTAAACGTACGCCGAAAAATGATTAATAACTTTCTGTGTGCCATTATATTGAGTGACATTATATTCAGTGACACTTTCTGTGACATCACGTTCAGTGACATCACATTCAGGAACATCATAGTGTGAGGCTTTTCTTCCAGCACCTGCGGCCTATTGTACACACATACATACACACACACACAAACACATCTCACACACACACACAACATCACTAATGTTAATACCTGTACACACAAACTCACACACCATACACACAAACAAGCACAAACACACTCACACATCACACACATGCACACATACATGTGCAGTTTTTACCCGCAAGCCATCCGTCTCCTCAACACAAAGAGACTGGACGAATAAACACACACACACACACACACACACACACACACAAATCACTCAGACGAACTAAATAACATCTGGACTGAACTGATAAACACACATGCACAATCACACTGATGTACATCCATCTCAATCTGCTCATACCTACCTACCTGTGCTGCTCCTCGCAATTTTTTGCACAATATTTATTTGACTGCTATTCGCACACGATACTCTTGTCAAAATGTAAACTGTTTACGGCTGCTCTTCCCACTACCTCAATTCATACTTCATCAAAAAAGTACTGTTATGTGTTACATTGTCGTGTCTGTCATGTACCTCTTTGTTTGCACGTTTGCACGTGCACTTTGTCTATTGTGTAATTTTGTATAGATATTTGATAGTTCTTCTTCTAGATTAACTTAAAAATGTAAAAATGTGTGTTGTAAATTTGTGTTGTTGCATGTATGTAGCACCCCGGTCCTGGAGGAACGTTGTTTCGTATCACTGTGTACCAACTGTATATGGTTGGAATGACAATAAAAAGCCTACTTGACATACACCCATATTACAAATGTTTACACTCATGCACACAAACACCTCTCACGACGCACAAACACCTCTCACACACACACACACACACACACACACATTAGCCCTGTATAGTGTGTGATGCGTGCAGGGTGTGAGGTGCAACCGAATGGCGAAGGCTTTTTCGAGGTCTTAACACACTCGAATAAAACAGGATGTGCGGTGCGTCCAGGGTGGTGATGGCACAGGGTGCTTGGGCCCGTCATCGTTGCTTGCAACTATATTTATTATTATTATCATTATTATTATTATTATTATTATTGTTATAAATCATATTATCAGTTAACTCTTGAGCAAAAAGTAGAATCTTAGAAATATCTACAAAAATGTAACAAATTACAAGTATTTCATTTCTCCCTTTTTTTTTTTTGCTTTATTGGTCACCAAAGTGTGTACATTAAGTCCCCTACATACGAACGGGTTCCGCTCCGAGAGCTTGTTCATAAGGCCGACTTGTTCGTATTGTCTGGGTACTCGGATACTAGCACACTTGTCTACACACAGTGGATCACAGTTGAAAGATTCACGTTAAAAGAACGAGTGATGCCTGCCATCTTTCACCTCGCTCCATTCTCTCGACTATTTTCGCTTTTATCTCCATCGTTATTGATTTGCGCTTCTCGGCGGTTCCAGCTTCATCACCGCTGATTTTACTCTCGCTTCCGGGCGTCCCGGGCGTGTACTGCACTTCGCAGAGGAAGCACACTGCATGTACGTGTCATTGTACGCCGGACACGTGATCAAACGTGCGCGATTATAACTATATGTAGTGTCTATGTAAATGAGGTGACTGCTGAGGCACGTCCCTCCAGAGGTCAGCAGAGCAGAGAAATAAAAAAAATAAAATAAAATAAACATATTTAAAAACAAAAGGAAGGGAATGTAATTTTCTCACGTGCATATGAACATCTAAAATGTCTAAAAGGTGGAGTTTGCATTAAAGCATCCCTTTAACAACAGCATGCACTCAACCTGACACAGACTCACCAAATTTGAGGGGTTGTGGGTTAAATGAACACACTCACCTGCTCACGGTGTCCGTGCTCCTGATGGGGCTGAGTTTAGGAGGGTTCAGATCCATGCTTTCTTCCAGGGAGGTCCAGCCCAGAGTGTGGAGAACAGATTCAGCTCTGTGTCCTGGAGGCTGAGATAAATGTCTGCAGAAGGGAAGACCTGCGGAAGGAGCGGGCTGGGGTGCTGATCTGGATGCGTCTTCACCTTTCACTCTTTTCACCTGACACACAGAGAGAGAAAGAGAAGAACTCCAGGTTTTATACTGTACCATAACCTAAACATTGACCCTGCGCTTCTCTTGTTCAAGCCGCACACTCCAGGATCTTTAACCAGACTGAAGGAAGGACGGAGAGACGGAGCCGCAAATACGTATTGACTCTTACCTTGTAAAACAGAATAGGCTGCGACTCTGAAGCAGCTGAAGAGGAAAACCTCACACGGACGAGAGCTAAATCAAACTCGGCTCTGCTCATTGTGTTTCAGTAACTAGAGGTTGGCTAAATGTTTCAAAAATGCTGATACTGTACGTTTGTAAAAATAGAAGAAATAGCCTAATGATGATGAGAGTAGTGATGCCAGCTTCATCCATTCCACTCCGGCCGTCTAACTCGACTAGTGCACTCGCTCTGTCTAGTCTCGCCCAGATCTAGGGCACTGATTTGTGATGTAAGATTGTGAGTTAATTAGAGCTCATGGCTTCTGAGTGGAAAATAGGAAGAGTAAAAATAACCTGACATACAGTGAGACTACACGAGTACCTCGGCATGAGAATTGAATCCGTTCCAGAGGCGAGTTCTTAAGATGGAATTTCGTATTGTGAAGCGCATTGTTCCATAGGAAATAATGTAAATGCAGATAATCCGGTTCCAGCCGCCCAAAAATTATTACCAATATTACCAATTTCCAACACTATAATCAGATTTTTTTGCAAACAAAAACATCAAAACATCTAAAAAAAATTAAGTAAAACATCAAATAAATAGACAGTAAACCTTGTTTAACCTTAATTTTTTGATTCCTCTCGGCACCGGCTGCTTTAGAAACCAAACTGAAAGCGGCTCCCCTTTCTTCTTGGGAACATTCTTGGGACCCGCGGTGCTATATCACTGGACTCAAGTTCTCCCGACGTACACGCGACTTAGCCAACGTTCAGTTCGACTCGGTTCGTTCGGTCGCATGGTGAAAATGCTTCACAAATTTCTTGCAAAATTTCAGTTCTTAAGGTGGAAATTCGTGACGAGGTGCCACTGTATACGCAGTCCTGGATAATTGTGGGAAAGTTATGGGTCGAAAATTACAGCCTTAAAAGAAACTCCAGTATCTCAGGGCATTGTATTGATCACGGCTGAGCCAAGTCTAAGAAGAACTGAAGTCATAATGAAGAGTAATGAGATAATTCTGCACCGATTATGGCTACATCTACTAAATGTGACTCAGATTTGGTTTATTGATGATGACACCATGCCAAACCGGCGCCATGAACGGACTTGGCTAGACTTGCTTTGTCTCACTGCAGATCAGCACCATTCTGTTCCGGTCGAAGGCGGAGAGTTCTCTCAGTACCCAGCATGCAACGTGTTCTGCCCATGAGGCAGCAAGTCCCGATTTGACTTGAACGTCTCTTGTGCTTTAAATTGCCATTCACATGTTTACTACCCGAGAGTCTCCAAAAGTCAATCAAAAACATTGCAATGTTACATACTGGTGCTTTAGGTAGCCGCAGGAAAGGCTTTGTGGGTTCCTGATTCATCCAACATCTGACTTCGACTTCGACTGACTCGACTTGGATGTTAGCGCCCTGAGACTGGATCGATATTGGATTGTATTTGACATTTTCTGTTCCAATCCAGTTCAGTTCAGGCAGCAGAAGTGAGAGAGCCGGCTTGGGTGCTAAGAGGACGTCCGTATCGGATCAAGGTCGGGTTCTGACGGATGCACAAAGCTCTGATATCAGTGTCATAATGAAAATGATATACCAATTACTACGTGATTGGTCATCATCATCCATGATCGTGTTTTTATTGTTCTTATAATGAAGTAGTATCGTTAATCACATGATGTTCCAGATTAGCCAGTTGTCTGTAGCAGCAAGAGACTTTATGGGTTTAAGAGCAAATAAAAGCTTAATAAATCATCAAAACTGCATTTGTCGTTCTATACTGTAAAGAAGGGATGCCATAAAAGTGATATCATATCATTGGTTTAGGCAGTAATGCAATTATTACTCAATTTCACCAACACGCTTTTGTTTCTGTAAGAGTACACGTCTTGATAAACACAGACCTGTGTCTAATCTGAGCTTCAACAAGGCTTTAATGTCCTGAAAAAAGCATCTTCAACATATAGATATACACGGTTTTCCCGAAAGCATACATGTTCCCAAGCCTATTACTGTTTATACGATTGACGAGCAATCAACAAACATTTTCCTTTAAAATATACCACAAACACCCCCCCACACACACACACAGACACACACAGCTAAAATTATAGGGAAGTCTTTCATACGGCTTTAACACATTACACCTTTATAGCCTCCAATTACTTCCTATAAATCTCGCAGAGTCCGCTTCCAGGTCCTAAGAAGTCGAATAAAAAGCTAAGATGACCTTGAATTACAAACTATACCAGCCACCCACAAGGTTAATAAAATGTGAGTAATAAATAAGTAAATAACTGCATAAAGTCATATAATGTCTTTATTGGTGATAAGGGTGAAGCAGAAAAACAGTCAGGTAACCTTGGTTACATCTCCTTACACCAAAACAAGTCCAAAAGATGTCCTTCTGAGATAAATAAGAGCACATTTTTAATATGCGGATTATTAGGTTCCGATCAAATAAATAAATAAGCAAATAAATAATCTGGCCGTGTTGAGTTTTTACATACTGACATTATGTCAATTTGGAAATGTACTTAATTCTATTCAAAATTGACCACTTGACCAAAGTTCCTGTGTGAGTTTCTATAGAAACACTATAGGAATTTTTAACATACTATCAGAACTGCTGTAATAGAAAAGTAACCAACACCTTCAGACATATCAGATTCTTACTATATACAATTAATGAATTAATTAACTATGTAAAGTTGCTTTGCAACAAAGACCATTGTTAAAAGTGAAACTGAATTTAACTGAGTTACATGTCTGACATGTAATAATGTACGTCTCAATGTTGTTAAGCGCCACACAGACATGGACACACTTTCAGGACATTTTAATGTCGGGACACAAGTGTGTATACTTTAATTCATGTGTTTAATGTGGGCCAACCAGAAATCATGATCCCCGTCGGTCGATCGGGGTGTACATCCCAGAGGCCCACACCCCCCAAAAACAAAGGAAATAAAGATAATCCATATTCATTACGGTAAAAGAGGTGCGAGGTCAACTGCGAGAACCATGAAACTCTTGAGATTAGAAAATCGATTAAGGAAATAGACTCAGCAGCACACGTGCATGGAAGGAAATTGTGAAACATAAAGGTACATTATACAGGCAAAAGTACTTGTCGAATTCAATCAGGCCCCTTATCCCCATCAGTGAAGGGCAAGATTAATGCTTCAGCATACCAAGACATCTTGGACAATGCTACGCCTCTGTGCAACTTTGTGATAACGATTTCTTGAAGGTCCTTTTAGTCCAACATGACACCGCCCCAGTGCACAAAGCACGGACTATAAAGACATGGTTTGATGAGTTCGGTGTGGAAGAACTCGACCGGACCGAACACAGAGCCTTGAGACCTCAGTCCCATCGAGCACCTCTGTGATGGTACGGAACTGGGACGGAGATTGTGAGCCATGCCTTCTCGTCCAACATCAGTGCATGACCTCATAAACGCTATACAGAATGAATGGACACGAATTCCTAAAGAAACACTCCAACATCTTGTGGACGGCCTTCAGAGAAGAGTGGAAGATGTTGGAGCTGGGGCTCGAATCCATATTGAAGTGTGTGTATTTGGATACAATGTCATTAACAGGTTTGGCCGAATACGTTTGCCATTTGGTGTATGAATACACATAGTAATCAAGAAGAGGCGTATACTCTCAGGATGGTGACATCTGATGACACAAATGGGTGGAGACCAGGAAATGGAAAAATTCAAATAATCACTATGCTCATTTTAGGCCGCAAAAATACAACATCAACAAGCTGCCATATTATGAGTAATAATAATAATTGAATAAGAATTCACTTAGTATTATCCACACCATTATCCTGACTGTTTCAGCATTCACACAGTAAATCCTATTGCAATTGAACAGTGATATAAAGAGAACGAAGAGCAGGTTAAACCTCAGGCATATCATTTCTTTCTTTTCTAAGAAACTTAAAAATAAAGCGTAACCTAAATAACCCAGTCCCACTTGTGCTACGTGCCCATTTGAATTATTTCACCGAACCCTTAAGCAATCTCCCCAGCTGGAGCTAGTCTTACTTTTCATAACCATCTCTCCTTGCTTTTTTTTCCATCAGCATTTCCCAATCGATCCACTGCCCCGGTTAGGAGTTACCGCAACGATGTCCTGCAGGCCTTATCTAGGGCAGCTCAGCAAGATGAGCCATACACCGCCGATCTAAGTAAACAGTTTTACATTTCAAGCCCTTTATGAAAACATGGAGTATGCTGGTATCTAGCAAGGTGGCCCAAGGTGTTACGAAACAGCCGATTTCTCTCTTTTTTTTTTTTTTTCCGAAAACAGCATCAAAGTCTTGTGAGCGGTCAGCAAGGTAGCGCAGCCCATCCAGAGCATACATGATAAGCCTGATGGGACTGATGGGAAGGGGGCTAAATAAAGCTAGTTAGCTCTCACTGCAGGGTCAAAAACCGTTTCAAAGGGCAATAAATAGGCTATTGGGTTCACAAATTATTTTATTAAAAAAAAAAAAAAAAATTTTATTAATTATCGTCCAAATCCATGAAGAAATACAGTGAAATCAAACTATTCTCCTCTCATATCTCAGCTCGTTTTCGACAAACAAGCCGAAAACCTTCCTTTTACCTTCTTTTTTCTTGGCGTGGGTACTGGAGTTTCTTGGCGCTGCTCTTTCCCTCTGGGTGAGACCTTGTCTTCGACTGGACCGCTCCGTGTGGCCTGACAAAACAGGAAATGATCAGTGCCAGATTATTCGTGATCTAGGAGTCAATAAAACCGCTCGGCCTGAACAGACCTTTGCATCCTGACTGGTAAGGCAACAACTCTTAATCATTACGAAGCAAAACAAGAAGTGAAACGCTGGCTTTGCAGAAATTAGGATGTTCCCAAGTGATACAAATATATGTCAAGAACTAATTGGATTATATTTGAAACATTATTTAAGACTTTTGCTTCAAACAATGCTAAGACGAACTTCGAAACTGCGAAATTGTTCTCAGGATTTCTTCTAGGATCGTCCTAGATTTGGCTTCATCCAGCATGCTTTTAAACCTCCCCAGTAACCCAGTCCCTGCTGATTAGTAGCATCCCCACTGTGTGATGCTACCTCCACCATGCTTCACTGTTAGGATCCTGACCTCAGGCACGTTGTTGTGTTTGGTTGTGTGACTCTTGTGTCAAGGTTAAGGTTGTCCTTTGATCAGTTTCTCTCAATTGAGCTGTCGATCTCTCCATCTACTTGATCTATCTGCTGTTCTGCTAAACGCCTTCTTTACCCTGCAAATATCTCACCTTCACAGTTTATTTTCTCAAGAAAGTAAGTCAAGATTCGAACCTTTAAGGCTCCGAGTGGGTGATAGACAGTTATATGGGACATGCAGGTCATTCCAGGTTACTGTGCCTCATGTACAGGACCAACAACAACAACAACACACTGGCATCATGGTTTACAAATGTACAAACAAGCACACAAACAAACACAAAAACACACACAAACATGTGTACCTTTTTCTTTCTGGGAAGTGGAGTGGGTGCTTTTGGTGTCGGTGGACATGTTGTTGACATGGTATCGGTGTGCGCTGTATCTATGTGGGCCTCCTGGGAACAAAACAATGAGTGCACAGAGTTCACATGGACCCACGTGACACTGCTCACTTACACAGCACATATGGCACAGGTATGCACCGTGGCTTTGTATCATACCCATATGTGGACTGGCATTCACCCTGAAACGACACGCTGAATTAAGATCCATACAAAAACAGAAAAGCATGGTGTCACAAAACGATGCCACGTCCATCACCTGAACAAGCTGGACTCGTTCAAAGCAACCAGTTCATGCTGTTATTTTCAGTCTTTGCTCTAGTCGTCATTCTGCATCAGCAAAACAGGTGCCCGCGGGTTACGGTCAAGCGTGACGTCACAGGAGTGTCAAGGTGACCTCCAATCTTGTACCGTGCATCTACTACTGTACAGTATGCAGTGTGAAAACCAGTTCTAATGATCTAATGTTTATGGTACGGACACACCAAACTCTGTAGGCCTTATTATTCTTCTTATTATTATTATCAAAAAACATTTCCGTTTTCAATTTTTTTCTGTAAGCATTTGAATGTTTGGACCAAATACAGTGGTCAAAATTTAGCCTTAAGAGCTAAAATTTTGCAAAGCATTTTCGGCAAACAAGCCGCGCGTACATCATCCAGTAGCCAGTCATGAACTTGTTTGCATCAGTTTGGTTTTTAAAGCAGCCGTTGCCAAGAGGAATCATGATTAAGGTTACGTGAGCTTTAAAGTCTATTTATTTCATAGTCTACTTCATTTATATGAGTTTTTAAATGTTTTGATTGTTTTTATTTACAAAAAATATGATTACAGTGTTGGAAATTGGTAATATTGGTAATATTTTGGGGCGGCTGGAACGGATTATCTGCATTTACATTATTTCCTATGGGACGATGTGCTTCACAATACAAACTTCCGTCTTAAAAGCTCACCTCCGTATCAGATTAAATTCATACCATTGCACCCATGTTTGGACCAGGACCCAGGACATAGTCTAAGGTTAATTTGGGGGCGGGGCTTATGATGACAAGTTTCCCTTCACATACAGTACAGACCAAAAGTTTGGACACACCTTCTCAGAGTCAAAGAGTTTTCTTTATTATGTTCTTTATTGTGTTCTTCAGCCCAAACGCGTCTCTTCTGCTTGTTGCCTGTCCTTAGCAGTGGTTTCCTAGCAGATATTCTAGCATGAAGGCCTGATTCACACAGTCTCCTCTTAACAGTTGTTCTAGAGATGTGTCTGCTGCTAGAACTCTGTGTGGCATTGACCTGCTCTCTGATCTGAGCTGCTGTTAACCCGCGATTTCTGAGGCCGGTGACTCGGATGAACTTATCCTCCGCAGCAGAGGCGACTCTCGGTCTTCCTTTCCCGGGGCCGGTCCGCATGTCAGCCGGTTTCTTTGTAGCGCTTGATGGTCTTCGTGACTGCACTCGGGGACACTTTCAAAGTTTTCACAACTTTTCGGACTGACTGACCTTCATTTCTTAAAGTAATGATTTTCTTCACTTAGCTGCTTTTTTCTTGCCATAATACAAATTCAACCTCTTCGATTGAGAAGGCGTGTCCAAATTTTCGGTCTGTACTGTAGTCACTTGGTTTCGCATTGCCCTTCTGAAATGTGCCTTGGTTGCACGATTCCATACATGGCCTTTTTTGCGCTCATGTTTGCAGAAGTGTGTGCACTAGGTTTATCCTCTTGCTTTCGGTTTATTATGTTTCTGTGTGGCCAAGAGCGGCTCTTTTTTTAGACGCATGGCACTGCGCAGAAACACCTACGGAGATCTGATCTTGCAAACAAAGGATTTAATCATACAGGCAGATATGAGACGTACGCTTCTCGCACCACAACGGTGAACTCGCGGTGCGCCGGGCCTAAGAAAATGAAATGGCTTTGCATATCAATAACATCACTAACCCTTTGCTTCTAACACTAAGAGCTCTGCTCAAATTGATGATGTGATGATGGTTTCACACAACACTCATGGGACTGAAGGAGATGATTATTGCATTGACGGTGTTTTATATAAACACTGTACTGAAAAAGGTCATTCGCTTGAACCTTTAAGCTTTCCCGGTTGAGCATGGAATGTCGTGTCGTTCCTTGATGCTTACACGATCCTAAAATGAATAAAGTAGAAATGCTTCCTGTTTTGAGACGGTGTGAAAAATCATCCGTGTGTCTCTGCACCCACTTTCACCATGATGATGCTCGAAGGCTTGATTTGGTGCACTGTCTGTCCGCTGTCTGGCTCGAAAACGGTGCTGTAGTCCCCGATGAGCCTGGCCGTGATCTTATTACAGACATCCTGCTCCTGGATGCCTTCAAAACCAGGGGACACACTGGGAAAGAGAACAGAACCAGAGCACCGTTAAACTGATTACACTACAACGATCCGCCCACACACACACACACACACACACACAGATCCAAACAGTTCATCATGAGAGTCACGACATCATGCACAGGGGGTGGAGCTACCGTTTACGAGGTACGGTATCAAAGCATTCGTTTCGGTAGAGATGATGATTCTGGATTACAGTCACCTCCGGAAAGCTTTTTTTTTTTTTTTTTTTTTTAAAGCAATTTTCTCTTGCTAAACACATGGACACTAATTAAAACAATTGCTGGGAAACGCAAACATTTGAAAACAGCCATTAGTGGCCGCTTTCTGTATATCATAAGACTAGCCTGGAATCTGTGGATCACTTGGCAGTGTACGTACAGTACACGCAAGCTATAACTTGTTTGTCCGATGTCGAGGATGTGAGCTGGAATAAAAACAGACCTGAAGCGAAAAACACACACCTTATCTCAGATCATCTGTGGTGATCTTACAGCAAAGTCACGTCTGTCTACTACGTCACTTTACTGCAGGATGCAATTTGGTTGAATAATGTGTCTTTGTCTAATAGACGTTTTGAACATCACCGCATCTGAGGTCTGTTTTTTTTTTTTTTTTTTTTCCTTCCAGTAATTATATAAACTACACTGCGCAGGGCCAACATGTCAACATATTTACAGTAAAGTTCTGTAATACCTTATTGTTGCATAGAGTGACACATGACCTGTTGCACTGTTGTGAACCTTTTGATCTCTGACTCAAAGCTCAGACACGTTGTACTGACTCGGTCACGTTTCCCAAAGATGTCACTGTCCGTCCACCAGAATATCACATTAAACCAGGTCTTCTAGTTGTACTGGCTGTTATCGGTTACGGATTTCAGTTAGACGCAGCCGAACCACAGATAAACTGCAAAATCTAAGCTTCATGGTACAAAATAAAAAAAGTTTACTGCCGCTAATTCCTGGGTGAACAACTTTCACACAAATGATATTTTCACTTACTCAAACTCTCTAATTAATTCTACTTCCCTTTCCTTTTCTTTAATTGCGTTCTCACACTTCCAGTCTCGCACCCATACATACGTTTTTGTGCAGACCAGGGTTGCCAGATCATACCGAACAAGGAGATAATCCCCCTATGCGCTACTGAAAACCTTTCCACTCCAATAATAAATAAATCAGGCCAAATAATAAACAGCTGAACTGTACTACGTCTGACCTGACTGCACCTGAATCTTGTGTTTATCTAATATTTTAAACTGTTTTATTTTTTACTCTAAATCAAATTTGAATGTTTTAATAAATGTTTTTTTTAATCAAATTTTAATTAGTTTTAATTATTCTTTTTTTATTTTAAATCAAATTTTAATTACTTTTAAAAGTTTCATTGCAAACTGTTTTTATTTCTATTTTATCGCTATTATTTTCTATTTCATTTTATCATTATTTTCTTCTCTTTTATGTAAAGCACTTTGAAGTACCATTGTGTATGAAATGTGCTATACAAATAAACTGGCCTTGCTTTGCCTTACTGTAAGTCATACTGTATCCCCATCCATATTATATATGCAAATTGATTGTATCACAAAAATGTGCCTAAATAAGAAGTATCGCAATTATTATTATTTCGTCTTTCACTGCCGTTCAAAGGAAGAAGGATTACAAGTGATTAATGGGATCCTAAATCGTATTTGTTTTCCTCATTTTTAAAGAACCGAACAAAAATTAACTGATATGATCTGAAGCGTGAGATTTGAGATCTGTTGCACCCTACAGTATATTTTACATGAATAAACCGAATAAAAGAAGAATTAAGTGTGTAAAAAGTTCACGCACATGGCCAACACACCAGCTCTCAGCCAGCTGCTCACTGATACTGTATGTAGTGGAACATGTGACGCAGTGTGACGCCTCGTGACGTTGGCAGTGTCCTCTACAGCGTCCTCTGACCTCTACGCTTCGAGGCAAAACAGTATCCTGGGTCACTGTGACTCTAAAAGGGCACTTGTTACAGAGCTCGATCGTTTGTTAGGCTAAAAATAGCAGTTGAGTAATTTGGTGTCGTGACCTTACACACACACACACACACACACACGTGATAAAGACACGGAGGAAAGTCTGCAGGCGCATCACATGTCTGCGGTCGATATGGTCCAGGAGGTGAAGAATTAAAATGTAGGAATTCGAGACGATGTTTGTGTTTCAGGATTCACGTCTCTATATGTGCGGTCAGTCTATAAAAAGTAAGCAGTTTAAATGTCCGTAGCATTTATCAGTCAGTATTCAGGAACTACATTAAACATGTGGACAGTTTGAACTTTGATGTCGTGTATATTTCCTTGCATTTGTCTGGAATATAAACAACAATCTATGTGCGTCTTTGCGAATGTGAGAGGATTTTCTGGTTGCTCCGTCACTTCGCGCTCTCAGTTCAGGTCTGGTACGCGCCCTCACCTCGGACTGCTGCGGATACGTTTGCTCTAATGACCCGTGTTTTATCTCACAGTGCCGCTTCACATTACTGCTTTTTATTAACACCGAGGATTTGGAAAATATATGATACAAACTGTTTGTTTGTTTTCTGTTTTTTTTCCCCGATCTTCTCCCTAATTTAGTCGTGTCCAATTCCTCCCCGTCACTAGGGGGCGCCACATTAAGGCCACCACTACTACTCGGTTGTGAGGGCCGAAGACTATCATGCGTTTCCTCCGAACCACGTGACCCCAGCCGACCGCATCTTTTCGAACTGCTCGCTCACGCACCGTTGGGGGCGGAGTAACACACACTGAGGACGGCGCTATCCGCCCCTTCCGCTCGCGCGAGCTCACAGACGCCCCTGATTGGCTGTAGAGCCGTGATTAATGTGGGAGCACTGAGTACCTCTCATCCCTCCCCTCTGAGAGAGCTCGGCCAATCGGCTCTCTCTAGACCTCCGGCTGCGAGAGGTTACAGCATCACCCGGGAATCGAACCCGCCACCTCCGGATGATAGGGCGAGCGCTCAGTTTTCATCGTCTACTTTCCTTTTCTTGGAGTGAGTCACGCTGTCACGCTTTGGGTTCTGTTTCTTCCGCACACTGTCTAAACACGTCAAACGATCACGTTGGTTGGCTATGTTGAGTGAGGCGTATGTATAGCCACGCCCACCTCGAGAGAAAACGTACTGGATTACTGATATATTAATTATTTATTGATAATAATTACTCTGTCTGGGTCCGAAGCACGGTCCAGCATTTAGTGATGTCCGTTATAGTGAAAGGATTTGAGGGGAAATCAGAAGTCAAGAGCCGACAAGTGAACTGTAAAAATACTAAGTGAATAAAACCCCCGAGTGCAGCACAATGACCAGAGTGTGTTAAATATGAACCAACTTTCCATGTCCAGGTCTAGACTTCCTTAAGTCTATGCTTTTTTTAGTTTAATATCTTTTTTCTAATGCTGACCCTGAGACTGTCTGTCTGTCTGTCTGTCTGGGGAACTGCTGTCTAGTCTGAGTATACAGACATCGCTCAGTGGCATAATCCAAATAAACAAACTCACTCCTTAATACAAAACCAGTCTTTATCAGAAGATACCGTGTAACACGCAGTGGTATTAAACGTCTGTTCATAACATACAGTATCATATGGAAAAGACAAAGAGAAAAATCTAATACGAGGGTTGTGTTGTAAAACATATATTTTGTGCATGTGTTGTTGTTGTTGTTGTTGTTGTTGACACAGTTTGACATTAAAACTCACCGAATTCTATGTTGAATGCACAACAATAACGGCTCTTCAAACGAGCCGATTTAAAAGATATCAATCTGGCAACCGAGCTGGTAGCTGAGCTGTACTGTATAAACGTCAGCGTTGCTTTTACACTCACTGGAAGACGTTGGGGCCGAACACGGTTGCCAGGTTGAACGCAGTCATGCGGTTGTGGCTCTGCTGCTGTTCCACCTGGGTGAGGAAGTGGCACAGGTAGCGCAGGACGCTGTAATGGACCGCTGGTAACTTCAGCAGGAGTTCTTGCATGTTCGTGCAGAACTCGTCCTCATTGGATTCTAAACAAAACACACACACACACACACACACACACACACACACACACACACACACACAATGACTCGGATTATAAATATGAATAGCATGAGAACTCCTTCCTTCCTTACGGGCTAAAGAAATTATATATATATATATATATTTTTTTTTTTTTCTATTACAGGGTAGAAATGAAGAGTGAGGTGTGATATCTGGAACAGGAAGCAAGAGGGTGCAGAGTCAGCACGGGTTTCGCAATTGGGTGAAAGGTTGAGTCTTTAAATCAGATGGGCTGATTCAGAGTTGCTGGGAAAATACGGATGTAATAGCTGTGGCAACAGGTGTGTGTGTGTGTGTGTGTGTGTGTGTGTGTGTGTAAATGCACGTTTTATTTAGACTTGAGTCATACTTGAGATGAACAGCTGATGAAGTGTAGGGTCGGATTTGCTGATTGTTTAAATATGTAAATGTGTAACTACAACACACACACACACACACACACTACGGGGCAATTTGGGAAATATTCTAATCCGCATGTCTTTAGAATGAGGGAGGAAACCAGGGCACACGGAGGAAACCCACCAAGCATGGGGAGAACATACAATTTGGCACATTCAGGTCATCGAAACTCTCTTGGATAGTCACTCTCGAACAAATAAAAAGCACGGTGTGTGTGCTGTTACCGGGAAATCAGAAACATCTGTGTGTTTTTGCACGACTTGGAACTTGTAGAATTGTTGTGTCGTCTCACAGGTCCACACACACGTCCATTCGCCCCCTTTTCCACAAACACATCGTTACACTTCACACGGATCTCTACTTTTTCGTTCTTTTTGCATTTCCTGGCTCCGGACTGAGACGAACCGTTTACCGCTAAATTCATTTAATCATCTTTACCCACAGGGTCCTTTACCAGCAACACAAATCTGCCCTGAATGCTTCAGCTTACGCGCAGAATCGCGGAGGGCGAAACGCGTCCGCTGAGCGTTTTAAACACTTTCTGGCTAAGCCTCTGCTAATTGAGTCTCTGGTTTATAAAGTGACTCAGGAGGGGGAAAACTAAGTGCAAGAAGAATGTCTACTTAGTTTACAATAGTCAAATGAATATGTGAGATTTCATCAAATACCAGCGTTTAATACGCTGACGGGAAAAGCGTTTGTGGAAAGAGTTAAAATGTTAAAGCTAAAAATAATCGGCTGATCTTTAATGTAATATTAAATGTCATATTATTATTATTATTATTATTATTCCAGCGGTTGATGTAGGACACGCCCACTGTTTGACACGCTGTCAAAACCGTCGCTGTCGGTTTATAATCTGACACAAAACTGCTCGTAACTTCACTTCTACTCAACATTTAGGTTTGTATTTGTGGTGCAGATTATAAACTTCAGGGAAAAACCTCTGGTGTCAACATCTGGCTGGACAGAAGGACAGGCAAACTGAGACAGGTTTCTGGTCCTCCAAGCCTATGAAACTTTAAGACATCGTTGAAAGAGCGAGTTCTGGCCCATGTACAGACAAAAACCTTTCCTTTATTTAGACACATGACATCAGCTGATTTAATGTTGATCAGTTATGGGAGTATTCACTGCTTATGATGATCTTTAATGTAAAATATTGGTAAACGGCAGATCTCTTGGGTCTCATGCAGTCACTCCGGTGCAGCCGCACCGTTCGCTCATGACGTGCATGAGTGTGTGTGTGTGTGTGTGTGTGTCTCACCGTTATACAGCTGAACCAGTGTGTTGTGGATGTCGGAGTGCACGAGGCCCTCGGGGAGCTCTCGGAGGTACAGCTTGAGCAGACTGGCCACGGCGCAGACCTCGACCTCAGGCTCGAGAGCCACCTCGTCTCCTCGGTCCAGCCGCTGCTTCAGACTCTCCACGGCGCGCACGCTGGCGCTCACGCGGAACAAACCCTCCTGCCGCAGCCCTGAACACATGGCAAACAGACATACAGTCAGTTTCTCCACTGATCGTGAAGCTTCAAGCTGAGACGCTGTACCGTGCTGGAGTGTGGAGTTAAGACAGTGGAGGACATTGTGCTGTACTGCCATCCAGGGGAAAATAAAAAGAACTGCAGTCTGTGAAACAAAAGCAGAATAGACTCGGACAAAACGCAGTGTTAGTGCTGATTTTAATTGTTCGTATAATACAGAAAGCGTGTGCGGCCAAAGAAGCTCCTTCTGAAGTTTATGTAACGTGGAGGTGAGCGATCTCGCAGCCGTTTTGGAGAGACGATTTTATATGAGCCCCAAAAATGGCCGTTTCTCAGCGGCTCGCTTTAAACAACAATGATTTAAAATGCAAATTATTCACATTTATTTATGAGCATTGAAATAAAATCATAATTGGTGTAAGCTTCTGGAAGCAAATGATCTGTAAAAATTGTTCCTTAAATTAAAGCATTCTGTGCAAAATGAAGGATTTTTTCCCCCTCCAAAAAAATCTGTAGTGTCCGTAACCATGTCAAATTCATTATGCGATATCTTAACCATTTATCATTTTAGAATAATACACTTTTTCAGGTTTATGTCTTTCAATGTGACATCTAAATTGGCTGAGTTTCATCTGAGCGACAGTTAGGATCAGTGAAAGATTTGAGTGCAAAACGAAGGTTACAGACACTACGCCTGGATGAGGCGGCACATGAACAAACAGAATGAACTCTTAAGCATGATTTACGGAGGATGTTATGTCGATACATCGCTCTTTGTTATAAATTTAGGTTTAAATTGTAATACTCCAGTATATTTGTTACTACAGTGACTATTTAAGATCCTACAAAGTCATCATGAGCAGAAATGGATTTTATTGCTGATCTAGCATTTGTTCACGTCGCCATCCAGAACTCACGACTCACTGTAAATAGAGGCAGACGCTTTGTGTACACTAGAGCTATACAGCGCTTGCTTATGTCCAGGACTAAACCGGCATGTCACAACACTATTGACTTTGAGATATTGCCGGTGCACATAACAATACGCCCCCCCCGTCTGCCAGGTCACATATTGACAAAACGTTACGGTCAAAGTGCAGCCTGTGAACGTGTGTTCAATAAAAGGAGGTGAGAGTTTATATTCGCTGACAAACAAAATGCACGTTTATGGCTGCTCTGTTGACGTTTTATAAACTTGGAGAAACCGACAACTTCTTTAAAGACATGAAATCGTCAGGCGTGCGACAATAAACAATAACACGACATACTGTGTACATACTGTAATTGTCCTTGAATTCATGCGTACAGAATTTTGATTCAGCACCAGATCTGAGCGCAGTTGCATGTAATGACACCGACGCATCTCTGCCTGAGCTGAAAATGACAATAATGACTCGACAATGAAATAGCGCCACCTATGTGCTGCATGCAGAAAGCGCTGCATCTTCCAGTAATGCGGCTCAGCCACCGCACAGCGCCGCCGATGCACTCGTCCTTTCTGCTTTCCTGGGGCGCCATAATTTAATAGCATTGTCTCAACTCTTAGCCATTAACTTATATGATTCAAAATGCGTTCTTCATGTAATTAAATCATGAATAAATATGTGCGAATATGTTATAAATGCTTAGACTAGTGTGTAAACGCGGTCGCGTTAGTTCACCAGTTTTATGATTCATGAGATTTGATATAAATTCACACACAGGCGAGAGGATGTCTCATAGGGGTTTTGATTTTCCCCCCAAGTAAAGTAAAGACGTCGCCGCTCACACGGCCCTCCGACGGACAGACGGAGGTCTGCAGCTCGCTCGTTACGTCTCGGTGAGATCATCAGGTCATGTTGATAAGCACCATCAAAAGCGCCATCATTTCTTTGTTCTCCTGTTTTATGTTCAGTAGAATCAAAGCAAACCTGCAACTGTTAAAATTGGTGGAAGCTTCTGCAAGTTTTAACGCTAATTTAATGGTTTCCTTAAATTAAAGCATTCTGTGCAAAATGAAGGATCCCCTCCCCCCCCCCCCCCCCCCCCCAAAAAAAAGAAGATCTGTAGTGTCCTGTAACCACGTCAAATTCATGTTGCAATATCTTAACCATTTAGCGTTTTATAATAAAACACTTTTTTTATTACAAGTTTATGTCTTTGTGAAAACATAAACTAATGTGAAATCTAAATTGTCAACTGAATGACTATTAAGATCAGTGGAAGATTTGAGTGCAAATAGGTTACGGACACTACGCCTGTAACAGAAATTTAGCTTGAACTGTTGTGAAAATATACTGGAGTATTACAAGGAATATCTAAGAGCGATGTCTCGACATAATATCCTCCATGAATCACGCGGAGAGTCCATGCTGTGTGTTCAGTCATCATGAGCAGAAATTGATTTGTGCTGAAAGAAAAAAAAAATAAAAAATCCTGGAGAAATACTGTGCTGTTTAAAATCTCAGTCCGATGAGAGATGCACTAAACTCCATCCTTCAGGCTGTCTGAAGCAGATCCACTCCAGAACCGGTCCGGATCCGGGCCAGACTTCTACACTGCAGATAATTTTGCTTCTTTCAAGAAATAACTTCCTAAAACTAGTAACATTATCTGATAATAAAACAAGACATAGCAACATTTGACTAGAAATAGGCTCAATGTTCAGATTTTTTTTTTTTTTTAATTATAGTTACAATTGCCGAGAATCAGGAATATTTCACCTGCTGTAATGTGCAATGTAATTTATTGCAACGTAGGGAAGTCTGATTTGTTGTAAATGTATTTTTATATCATTTATCAACAATCAGATAACAATCAGAATTAGAAACAAAGAGGTACATGACAGACACGACAATGTAACACATAACAGTACTTTTTTTGATGAAGTATGAGTTAAGGTCGTGGGAAGAGCAGCAGTAAACAGTTTACATTTTGACAAGAGTATCGTGTGCGAATAGCAGTCAAATAAATATTGTGCAAAAAATTGCGAGGAGCAGCACAGGTAGGTGGGTATGAGCAGATTGAGATGGGTGTACATCAGTGTGATTGTGCATGTGTGTTTATCAGTTCAGTCCAGATGTTATTTAGTTCGTCTGAGTGATTTGTGTGTGTGTGTGTGTGTGTGTGTGTGTGTGTGTGTGTGTGTGTGTGTGTGTGTGTGTGTGTGTGTGTGTGTGTGTTTATCCGTCCAGTCTCTTTGTGTTGAGGAGACGGATGGCTTGCGGGTAAAAACTGTTTCTCAGTCTGGATGTGAGGCCCGAATGCTTCGGTACCTTTTTCCAGATGGCAGGAGGGTGAAGAGTGTGTGTGTGTGTGTGTGTGTCCGGTCAGCCACAATGCTGGTGGCTTTTGAATGTCTTCGATAGAAGGGAGAGAGACCCCGATGATCTTCTCAGCTGTCCTCACTATCCGCTGTAGGGTCTTGCGGTCAGACATGGAACAATTCCCAAACCAGACAGTGATGCAGCTGCTCAGGATGCTCTCGATGGTTCCTCTATAGAAGGTGGTGAGGATCGGTGGTGGAAGCTGTGTCTTTCTCAGCCTTCTCAGGAAGAAAAGACGTTGTTGGGCTTTCTTATGCAGAGAGCTGGTGTTGAGGGACCAGGTGAGGTTCTCCTCCAGGTGGACGCCCAGGAATTTCGTGCTCTTGACGATCTCCACAGAAGAGCCGTCGATGCTGAGCGGAGAGTGATCGCTCCGAGTCCTCCTGAAGTCAACAACCATCTCTTTTGTCTTTTCGACGTTCAGAGACAGGTTGTTGTCTTTACACCAGTCCGTTAGCCTCTGCACTTCCTCTCTGTACGCCGACTCGTCGTTCTTGCTGATGAGACCCACCACGGTCGTGTCATCAGCGAACTTGATGATGTGATTGGAGCTGTGTGTCGCTACACAATCATGAGTCAGCAGTGTGAACAGCAGGGGACTGAGCACGCAGCCCTGGGGGGCCCCAGTACTCGGTATGGTGGTGCTGGAGGTGTAGCTCCCGATCCGCACTGCCTGAGGTCTTTCGGTCAGGAAGTCCAGGATCCAGTTACAGAGGGAGGTGTTCAGGCCCAACAGGCTCAGCTTCCCGATCAGGTGTTGGGGGATGATTGTGTTGAATGCTGAACTGAAGTCTATGTACAGCATTCTGACGTAAGTGTCCTTCTTGTCCAGGTGTGTCAGTGCCAGGTGGAGTGTGGTGGAGATGACGTCGTCCGTTGAACGGTTCGGACGATACGCGAACTGCAGGGGGGTCTAGTGAGGGGGTCAGCAGGGTCTTGATGTGTCTCATGACGAGCCGCTCGAAGCAATTCATGATGATGGGTGTGAGTGCAACAGGGCGGTAGTCATTGAGACAGGACACAGAAGACTTTTTCGGCACGGGGACGATGGTGGTGGACTTGAAGCACGTGGGAACGACGGCGCTGCTCAGAGAGATGTTGAATATGTGGGTGAGAACACCTGCCAGCTGTTCTGCACATTCTCTGAGCACTCTGCCTGTGATGTTGTCTGGTCCAGCAGCTTTACGAGGGTTGACTCTGCGTAGAGTTTTCCTCACATCAGCCGTGGTGAGACACAGCACCTGGTCGTTCGGCGGAGGGGTGGTCTTCCTCGCCGTCACGTCGTTCTGCATGTCGAACCGTGCGTAGAAGTTGTTCAGCGCATCTGGAAGGGAGCCGTCACTGTCACAGGTAGGTGATGTCGTCCTGTAGTTAGTGATGGCTTGTATACCCTGCCACATGCGCCGTGTGTCACCGCTGTCCCTGAAGTGATTGTGGATAAGTGGATCTCCCTCACAAATCCACCACTAATGCAAGACTCATACGGGTTTGAAGCGTTAACGTGTTAGCGCGCTAATCTTACGATCCCGGAACATTATCATCAAAGTGGCTCATGATTCCTGATAACAAAATGTTAAGTTATTTTATTTATTTCGTGCTAATTCCTGATTTATGCTGAATCACGAATTTAAAAAAAAAAAAAAAACTAATTTTACTACATATCCTATACAAGGATGAAGGAGTCCAGGACCCTACGGGTGACTCCGGGGACACACTGGACGCTGCAGTGCCAATCAATCGCAGGCACACACACACACACACACACTATGAACCTGGAAACAACAATTAGCCTAATTTTCATGTCCACCAATCACAGAGAGACTGAGGTGGACTCACTCAAGCCCTCTGCCCCAGGATGGCCCCCTATGATGTCACAGTGTTAAACCGCTACACCGCGGTGCGTGCCGCCTCGCTCCAGATCTATTGGTGGTCCATTCACTTTTCTATTCATGTTTTTTGGTATATTATATTGTGTGTATATTATCTGTGCTTTTACCAACACTGAGAGTCGAATCACGGTGGTTTCATACCTTCAAGGTAAAAAAACAACATGGTAACAAATTAAACAGCCTTTTAACCAACTGTTTCTTCCTTTAATTAAACATTGACTCTAATGATATTCATAGCGCTTGAAGGCATTTTGTTGTTTCTGTTCTTATAGACTATAATATACCATGCACGGTCAAAAGTTATTTAAAAAAAAAAGAAAACCCGCATGCTCTGGGTGTGAGTTTGGATTCACTGTTGTTTTTGATCTTGATTCTGTAAAGCTGCTTTGCGCACAATAACCATTTGAATTATTGGACATCAGTTCATCTTCTCATCGGTGTACGGTCCACTTGTACTCACCGTGCTCTCTGAGGAACTCCACCATGCTCCTCATCACCGAGGGCACGCCGTCCTTCACCAAGCCCAACCTGCTCAGCTCCGTCAGCGCCACCCCGAACACCCTCAGACCGCGCCTCTCTCCGGCCGTCCCACACGTCGGCAGATTCTTCAGCACGGGCAGCTGGACCATCTTCTTCATGTCCTCCCTGATCTTGATCTGCACGGCGGTTTTGTTGTGCTTAGAGAAACACAAGACAGGAGAAAAGTCAACCACGGGCACGGCAGCCTTCGGCCACATCGCGGCGATTCCTGCGCTCTCCCTCTCTCGCCCTCGAGAGCCTCTACGGGGACGGGATGTTGTGCCTAATGCGACAGAACGGAATGCCGTGGCTCAGAGAGCAGAGGGAGTGCGCCCGCTCCTGCGGGGAGAGGGTTCACGGCTCCGGTTGCTGCGCACCTGTAGTTAAGGGAGTCGGCTAAAGCAAGCAAAGGCTTATCTCGAGGAAAGAGAGGCGAAAGCTACAGCAAGCAGAGACTCATCACACGGAACAAGACAGCTGACGGAGCTTTTATTGAACGTGTAATCATGCTGTTTGGGAGTATTCTCTCAGGGGAATTCAGTTTTTTTTTTACTATCACCTGAGCAAATCACAGGCATGTGAGAGATCCTGCAGCTAGAACAATGAACAATTACAAGTAGAACAGGCTTCGTTAGAAACCATTATCTGAACTACTGAAGCCAGAAAAGGTCTTTACTGCACAGACTTATGATACTTACAATACATGTGCATGTAAAGGTGAACTTCGCTGTATACAATTACTGCCATATTTTCTGTTAATATTCATAAAGTCTCAGCTCTTCTTTATTACCAGGTCAACCCGAGGACGGGGACGAGTCCTGACCTGATACGCTGGCTCGAGTGTTTTCAGTGTACACTTAAACATTGGAATAAGTGAAAATATTTTGAAGTAAGTTCAATTTCGTGAAATCAAAACTTTCTAGACATAACATTACAAGAAAAAAAAAAATCTAAGATAATCAAGCCTATTTTTAAAGACATTTTATTCACTCTAAGTGTAAATTTCTTGTTCTATTTGCAGGTAACCAACAGAACTAGATCATTTATCTGCCAGAAAAAGGAAAAAAAAAAAAAAACGAGACATCTATTTGGTTTGCTGTCGTTATGGTTTCTGTCGGTGGTTATTCCTAACGAGCGCCATTATAGAAAATAATGAACGACGATGTGGTATGAAGTGGCCCAGTGCAAAGTTGCACCAATTTGCCGTTCTCTTTTACATTTTACATTTCGTTCTCTTTTACAAAGAACTTATTCATATCACTGAGAAACTGAGAAAGCGCTCTGATGCTAGAGACTCTTACCAAAAATGGTGCAAATCTCCTTAAACAAAACATCACTTTGTCAACATCCATCTAGGAACCTCTGTAGTCCAACTAGGGAAGGTGGAGGCCGTTGGCGACCGTTGTATTTATCTCCATGATGTACGAGACTCCTCCAGCACACTACGGGCTATTTGCGAACACCCACGAAGCGCAGAGAGAACATGCGAACTCCATGCACACACAGACCTGACGCGGGAATCGGACCCGGGACCTGGAGCTGCGAGTGCTAACCAGTACGCCGCTGTGTCACCAGCATGTTAATATAGAAAGGATGATGTCGCGAAAAACAGGCACAAGCACATCGCTCTCTATATATTTAAAAGATATCAATCCTGATCCGTTCGGCCAGGGGTCGGGGTTTGTGTGTTTACAGGTAGTGTCACAGGCGTTGTAGCAGTAGACAACATCATCATTAACCTTTATGTCATACTGTGAGCGTGTCACAAGCGTTCCTCACCCACATTAACAGTAAGCAACGTCGTCTATGGTGGAAACGAGTACATCAGTCTCTACAGCGACAGTGCAAACGACAAGCGAATGAAACCCTGAGACTGAGACACGTACGACATGCAGTACGACAGGCAGAAGTTCGGGCTGTGAAATATGAGGAACAGCAGCAAGAGATCGGAAATCCATTCACAGGTAACGGTAGCACGCATACATATATTATTACATCACAGTATGACATGAAAAATGATGATGATGATGATGATGATGATGATGGCAACAGGTACGTTCAATGACACTGCACACTGTTACACAGTGAGAGACGCCCACTACACCGGACAAACACGATTTCTGTTTATATACACTGGATGGATGGATGGATGGATGGATGGATAGGCTGACTTGAATTATAATCAGCACTCTGTTAGGTCTAATAATAATTTACCCTAAAATATAAAATAAGATGTGAAAAAAAAAGACTTTTACGTTTTTGATGCAACATTTTGTTTGAAGTGTCGAGGTCCAATGGGACGCATTAATGCATGATGCATGCCATAGGTTCTTGTGCCTGTCAGTCCGTGCTACAAAATTCACAAAATACAGCAACAGACTGTATACGGAAATATAGCAAAATGCAGATCAATACCAACACAAAATATCTGCTTGTATTGTGCTCCGTCCTGGTCAGTGTCATGCTGGATCCTGTCCCAGGACTTCTAGGTGTGAAGCTGGAATACACCATGGGATGGGACCCAGGTCGCTCCATGCACTCTCTCTCTCTCTCTCTCTGTCTCTCTCTCTCTCTCATGCACACACAAACACACTTCAAGGGGCAATTTTAAAATATTCATGCACAGAAGAGTAAACCCCACCCAGTTCCCTCTTGCCAAAATGTTTGGTGAAGGTGCAACGTAATCATGGCTGGTGGCTTAAACTCTTCTCATCATGTGGTTATTTGTAGCACCTAGTAGCTTGTCGCAGCCCTCAGCCATCTGGAAACGCCAAAACCTATGTAGGGTTTGGATCCCGACCTCAAGGTCTGTGTACAGTAGAGTGTGCCATGTCCTCCCTGTGCTTGGTGGGTTTCCTCCCACACTCCAAAAGACTTGCATGTTAGGCTAATCGGCGTTCCCAGTATTATATAAATTAGCATGTGGGTGCCCTGTGATGGATGAGAATTGAGTGAGTGCAAATCTACCTTGTGACAATTACCATGGTTAAAAATGATATGTAAATCAAATGTAATTGTATTGCAAACTGAAAGACTGTTTGCGATACAGAAGGCCAGGGTTACGCCTCCGGACCTATAAGCAGGCATGAGAGTAATACAAAGCCTAAAAAGATATTCAAGGGGATGTTAAAATAAATTGTCTTCGAGCTTGGGGGGGCTGGGGGGGGGGGGGGGGGGGGGGGTTGTCACTCTGACACATACTGAGTGGCTCTGACACAAAACTGAGGCTGAATAAACCTGGACTCGGGAACGCGAAGAAAACCCCTTGAGCTGTGATGCAGTGATGATCAACGGTCCATCTTATATCAGATTGTCTTTTCATTTCTATCTTCCAAATCATTGATTTGTTTCAATTGTGTCAGTTCTTGAAATAAAAAAGAGAGAGAAAGAAAACGTGGATAATATCATCCTTTCTGATTCCTGACGTTTGAGCTTTACATGCATTTTGCTTAACAGTCTTATAAATGAAATCGTGGGGCTGCTGGGGAGTCTGTTTAAAATCTCTCATTGCGCATAAATGACATTCATTGACCTTCACACTGCACCAGTTCAACACCATTCGCATTTAAATTCGCTTTAAAATCCAGAATCTCTGCTCATCCCGAGGTTTCAGTTTCATGATGAACACTGCTGACCTGCTCGGGTTTTCCCGCTCTGATCCTGCGCAGAAATCCCGCTATTTAAAGGCGGTAAAAAGAGAGAGCGAGAGAGAGCGCGAGAGAGAGAGAAACAATTCCAGAACGAGTCGTTTTTAATACCGGACATGTTTCTCTGTCCATTTCTAACAGTTATTCGCGGGCCTATGCGCCGGAATTAAGCCGACATTGTCTAATTAGCTTATTAATTGCTGAGCTGGATGCTGCCACGCGCGCGCACAGGCGGTTTCCATAGCAACCCGAGGCACGTTTGATGAACAGGCTTGCACTTCACACATATAGTATAACACGCACGCACACCCACTCACACACCCACTCACTCATGTGTTATGAATCATTTTAGTGATTCGGTTCTTTGAATCGTGTGAGTCATTTAGTTCATTTCGTTCTTCAGGTCAGAACTAAAAATAAAATGTTACATTTTCAATAAACGGACCCCCAACACGTCTACATACACAGTTTTTTTGGCTATAGTTCCAGTAATGACAATTCAGCTTACAGTTCAGCCAAGGACAGATTATTATAAACAGAATGAGCAGCTCACCATCGTATCATCTGGTCCGAGTCGTTCGTTCTTTTGAATCTGTTGCACTTCATAGTGTCTACGGGAGTCACGTGACAAAAGAACGAACGATTCGCACTGGCGAGATTCGTTGAGAACCGTTCGATCAGGGGTTGCGATGATGTGCGCATGCGCGCCCAGTAGAAAAAAAAACAAGCGAATCGCTCTCCGAGACGACTCGTTCCTCTGAGTCACGTTAAAGACTCGTTCAAAAAGAATCACTAACACACTACACACACGATATGCCGCCGCCTGACCAAAAATACCAAAAACTCTAATATTTCATTCATTCATCATTAGCTTTGATTATACACACACACACACACACACACACACACACTGTGGTGTCCAGTTCATGTGTGAAAATGATTCCTCATGCTCCCAAAACCGCTCTTTCACACTCTTGAGTCCTGGAATATGAGTCCTACGCCACCAGAGAAGAAGAAGCCCTCCATAGATGTGATGTGCTGGTGATTCGGTACATTCAGGTGGTCATGTGACTTCATTTTATCTCCACATGACGTTGCTGAGTCTCGACCTGAGCGACTGAAGCGACCCCAGATCATAACACTGTGTCTCCAGAGGCTTGTACAGTGGACACTATGCATGATGGGAGCATCGCTTCATGCGCTTCCCTCCTCACCCTGAATCACTCTGGAATAGACTCAATCTGGGCTCATCAGCTCACATGACCTTTTTCCAATCGCTCCATAGTCCAGTCTTTATGCTCCCTAGCTCTCAAACGGACGATTTCTTCTTCTGATGAGTCTCACTAACACGTGGTTCTCTTATGGACACACAGCTGTTTAGTCCCAATCCTGTGAGTTCTCATCACACTATGTGTGTGTGTGTGTGTTTGTGTGTGTGTGTGTGTGTGTGTGTACTACTACTTATTGGTGATGTTTTTTGTTGTTGTTGTTTTTTTATCACCATGCAGCATCCCCAAGTGTTTAAGTGATCTCCAATCATTAAGTGATTCATTTCTAACCAGATTTCTTCCAGAAAGTTGACAGGTCAGCGCTATCCTTCCAGGTTTTTGATAATGCATTAACTCAGTTCCAGTCAGTTCCAGTCATTTCAAAGAGGGCACTGGTGGCTCAGAGGGCTAAGGCACTGAGTTACTGATCGGAAGATCGGCGGTTCGATTCCCAGCTCAGCCAGGTTGCCATTGTTGGGCCCTTGAGCGAGGCCCTTAACCCTAACTGCTCCAGGGGCGCTGTACCATGGCTGACCCTGCGCTCTGACCCCAGTTACGCTGGGATATGCGAAGAAGGAATTTCACTGTGCTGTAATGTATATGTGACAAAATAAAGGCTTTACTTATTTACTTACTAAATCTCCTTAGTTGTTTTCTTTTGCGTGATGCGGCACAGTAACCCGACCCTTCTGAAATGGCGTCTTGCAAATGGCGTAAACGCAGTATACATGCATTTTCATCTGGATTTAAAAACACGAGTTTACAGGGCGTATTGAAACAGTTTTTATGCATCTCCCTTCCACAAACCTAACTGCAGGTCTACAGATTCCTCACTCTGATCAAAGGCTTTTTAACAGACGTTGTGGCTCCTCAAAGATCACCCAGACAAAGAGCTCTCCATCTTTCCATGACCATCCACGAAGGTACAAGTAGATTTTATGATTATAACCACCTTGGCCATGAAAACAAAAGTTTTATCCTACATTCAGTCAACTCGGGTAAACTAGCAATATTATGTTCATTAACCCTACCAGGACCTAGGATTAAATGATCATAGTTGGAAATTACTGATAGCCCGCGGGAATTTATGTCAGAAAATATAAAGCAGAGTGAGAGTAAGACAGAGAGAATATTGCATAACAGAACCAATAAGATTAAACACCTTCTTTATGAATGTAAACCCTGAGGGTTTTTTTTTTTTTTTCCCCTTTCTTTTTAATTCACTACAGCCTCATAAACGCGTACCTGGAACACAATCCACTACTTATTCAGCTCTAGGTAACGATCCACGCACTGGCCATCTCCTTGACAATGCTCTTTAATTACCAATGCCACTTTCTTCATTGTTTCCGACGGAAGTGTCGATTACACTCCGGTTCCTCCCCCACCTGCTGTGAAAGCTCAGACTTCCTCTACCAGCTGCTCCTGACATGTCTGATCTCTCTCAGGCTGAGCTGACTCATACAGATGACTAGCCCTATCCTAATCACATTCCCTACAAACAGCAAAGTGCATTCTGGGGATTCTGTACCCACTAGGACAGGCGTTTCTGAGCTTTTTCCAACCAAGTACGAATTTCAAAGTATAAAAAATTCAATCGTCTCCTTTAACAAACTGTCCATATGATAAGATAGAATACTTTATTAATCCCAAGTGGGCAAAACTATTGGTGTTAAAATGCGTCTCACCTGCTGTGATAGGATCATACAGTATAACAGCATTTTTCATAACGCTTAATGCTTTTTATCTCCCGATCCATGATCCATTTTTCTCTGATTAAAAACAAACACATTTACTAAATACAATTTGACACCCTTTTATGTTTTAGTGTCTGTAACTTTTTTTTTTTATTTAAATCTTTCAACGATCTTAACTGTCATTCAGATGAAACTTTAGATTTAATATGAAAAGGCATAAACCGGAAAAAAGTATATGATTCTAAAAAGCCAAGATTGTTAAGATATTGCAACTTGAATTTGGGCCACATGGTTACGGACACTACAGATCTTTTGTGTTTTTACCAAAAAACTATTTAAGCAACACTTTTTACAGGTCATATGCGTCTAGTGGCTTACACCAATTTTAGTATCAATACTGACAAAAAAAAAATGAATAAATTGCATTTTAAATTATTATTGGTTATTATTATGTTGATACTGTAATAAGTTGAAATGTTGAGTTACTTTCTGAGGATGTCTATAAGCGGCAGTGTGTTAACAAAAATCTAATGTTGTGGACTTGACTACAACTTGAAACATAATTATAAGTGGATATAAAGTACAAAATGTAATCAAAACTAATGTTTGTAGGATGCTCTTTTTGTTGCTTCCAGGTAAGAAACTTTATGAGACTCTAAACCGATTGTGAGGGAATGACTGCTGTAATAGCTGCTGTGTGATAAAGTAATAACTGGAATCGACTTGTTTCGTGGAAACGTCACAACTTTAAAAGAAATTCTCAAATAACTTGGTGCACTTTAAGGTGAATAATGCATTGTTTTGGACATGCCATATACTCAAGAGCTATGTTACATTCAAAGTCATTTTCAGATGAACTTTAATGTCCAGATGGTGATGAATTCAAACCCTCAGGACGGCCAGAGAACTGAAGTCGCACCCTGCAGCTGCTCGACTCTGTGCTTGAATTAGAGTCTGTCTAAAGCATTGGATTTATTCCCATTCCTCAGTCTTTTCTGTAATCATCTGTAAATAAGGCTTTGTTTTTTTATCTCAGAAGTCAGAGGCAATGCTCATAGTTCTCTCCTCCGCACGAGCGACAGCAAGTCTCAGCATGCCGTCTTTCTTTTTTCCATTTTTTTTTTTTTTCATTCTTAATTTCTCTCTTTCGTTCTGTGTGGGCTGAGGAGCAACTGTTCCAGTATATGTTGGAGGCCAGAAGCCCACCAGCGGCAGCTGCACCGGAGAGAACACGATCACGCCGATGTAATGGCCTTCAGGCACGAAAAACACAGGACAGCTTTACTACTCGCAAACTTCCTTACTTTCTTTTTCCATGAATGCACAATAACTGGATGTTTGGTTTGGTATGATTTAAGAGAACTGCGTGGCCTCTTCTTTCACGTGCACAGAAGGTCACGTTAAACTACCAGAAGAGAAAAAGAAACGCGTAGTTTTCAGAAGGAAAAATATTCAGCCTTTCACCAGGATTGTTGGTGCAGAAAGCGGCTGCAAAAGAAGTTTTTTTAAAGCCGAGGCCGCGGGGGAAAACCTGACCACAGTGAGCAGACTGTCTTTGCCCAAAGTCATGTCTAGGATGACAGCCAAAAAAAAGTGCACACACACACACACACACACAAACTTAGATGCACACTGCGTAATTGGCTCTGTTGCTCTTTCTCAACTTTTTTTCCTCTTAAAACCAACATGTCTTTCTAAGCTTTACCCTAAAAGCCCCTCTTGGTCTGAAACGTCTGTCTCGGTATTTAAACGTCTGTCTCGGTATTTAAAGGTCTGTCCCTCTGCCTTAAAAGGATCCCCAGCCTGACATTTTTTTCCCCCCCATACTTACACAGATGGTGAGTGCTCCTGCCCCCATTCTCTCACTCCTTCTAGGTGGATAGCTTTAAAGAAAGAGGGATGAATTCCCTAAATCCTCCCCCTTCTTGCTCCTCACACAGGTCCAAGAAACATTCCAGACGGAAGCCCGAAGCCAAGAACCTTGAATTCAGTCCATCCGGCGTCCATTTGTAGTCTGGTGCGGAAGCCTTCACAGAGTCTGGATTGACTCAGAGACGGAGGGGAGTCCTTCAAGTCAGCCTCCTTTTCTGAAAACCTCTACACAGATTAGAGCCTCCTCTTGAACTGAAATCTGAGCCCTGCTCTCTGATTGGCTGGCTGCACGAGTCATGTGACCAGAAGCATGAATCTTTGAACGTGTCTTTGCTCGGGGGTGAAGTGCTGTCCATATAGCACGGGCTTATTCGTGTCCTTCATTCACACCTGGTAGTGTTGGGCTTCCGAGTGAAATAACTCCATGAAGCTGTAAATGTTGCACATATTTGCTGTATGTTGTGAATATAGATGAACTGTTATTACTTGTTTAGGCATTAAGCAATATACATCATCATGTTTATATATACATGTTTAATTTGACATCAACGACAATTTTCCAAGTGCTATTCAATATGCATTCACAGTAGATTCTAGTTGAGATTTCAGTTTGTTTTAAAATAACATTGCATTGGTGATTGATTTTAATTGATTTTATACATATAATACATAAAATGTGTGCAGCCAGAGAAGTTCCTTCTGAAATGTACGCAACGTGGAATTGACCGATCTCACTTCACTAAAAATGTCAAGTTGCTAACTTCAGCCGTTTTGGAGAGATGATTTAGTTTGTGCCCCAAAAATGGGCTTTTTTTTCCAGCATTATATTATATTTGAAACAATAATCATTTGAAATGCATTTCTTTATGAGCACATATGAGTAAAAATTACTTTAAGCTTCTACAAGCACATGATCTATAAAAAATTGTTGCTTAAATTAAAACATTCCGTGCAAAATTAATGACCCCCCCCCAAAAAAAAAAAAATCTGTAGTGTCCGTAACCATGTCAAATGAATGTCAATTAATGTTAATCTTAACAATTTTACATTTTAGAATAAAACACTTTTTCAGGTCTATGTCATTTCACGTGAAAATTGGCCAAGTTTCATCTAAATGACAATTAAGGTGTTTCCTTTTATCTGATAAAAATATAAATGTGTATGTATAGTTACAAAAAAACAAAACAAAAAAAAGCATGGGAGGAAGATAAAAAAAATGGTGAAAAATGGTGTTATATGATCATATATACAGTACGTACAGTATATGTTTTTTGGCAGTGTGCTGTAAATTCAAAGGTTTGTGTTAATGTATTCATTTTTTAATATGATAACATGATAAATTCTTACACAGCGACCCTCAAATGAATTGATTTTAAACCATATAGATGTCTTCATGAGTTTTCTTCATGAGTATGTATTTTTTTTTTACACTCAGTAATTAAGCTAAAGAACATTGAAGCTTGCACTTTCTTGTCAACGTGACAAGCTACACTTTTTATGTTATTAACGTCAAAGAAAAAAAAGAGATGCTGGCAAGGGAACAAATGTGCAATAATGTAAGTGATAGTTACAGGTGAAATGTGATCAATGGATAAATATGATGTATTTTATTTCAATCTTTACCAAATTAAATAAAGATTGTTAGCAAATTGCTGTGACATGAGGAGGATAAAACACACTTAAAGGATGTGATTAGTGAAAAGTGTCTTGCTACAGGAGACCCAATTGCCTACTAAATTTGAAGCATGTTGGTGAAACTGGAGCATTAAAAAGAATGCCGGCTGTGCATCCAAACATGCCAAACAAGGTAAACCGCTTAAACCCTAAAAAAAAAAAAAACACAAAAAAACATAACATTGCCATTGCAACTATGGCAAATTGCAAACTGATGCTTATTGCAAAATACCTCGCTGTATATTAGTAACAAAGTGGTGAAGATCAAATAATAATAATTGCATTATTTTTTTAAACAAAATTATTTTCATTTATTTGAATCTTAGAAATACTGTGTCTCATTCTAACCTCAGGCAAAAAATTTAGATCACATGAGATGTCACAGTTATTCTAAAATAAATAAGGTTTGTAATAAAGTTTAGACTTTGTCAAAAAAAGAGATTTATTAAAGTGAGAAGTTCTTTTATTAATCTTGAAGCATCATGCTTCTACTGTTAGACAATAATCGAATAGTTAGCATAAATAATAGCAGTAGTAATAATCATAATTGAATATTTAATGAATGAGAGAAAACCATGGACAGTCTATTTCCGTGTGTTCTTGCTCAGATTTATGCAGCTGGAGTGTTTTCATAGATGTATCGCTTGATGTTGTCTTCTATCCAGTGGTTGAAAGCTGAGACTCGAGTATACACGGATGGCTTTTTGTCCTTGATGCAGCCACCAGGACCGAAGCTCACCACTCCGTGCACCTCCCAGAGGGAGCCAGTGGCAGCTGATTTACACACGAACGGCCCACCTGAGTCACCCTGATCAAGGACAATGGGAGAGAAGGATAAGTGTTTAACAAAATGACAAAAACAAACAAACAAACAACAACGAAAAACCGCATAAGTAGCAAGTACAGCATATAGTTAAAAATCTGCATTTAGGTTGGGAATTGTGTCTCAAACCTCATCGACCCCTGATGCTACTCAAGCAGCTTTAAAATTAGACCCCAATGGTCCAAGAAAAAAAATGGAATTGAAAGAATGTGGAATTGCTTTATAAAAATATATATATATATATATATATTATATGAGGCTACATGGTGATCCTGAGTGCATAGCCACAAGCCAGCGTCTTTCAGAGTTTTATATAACACGGTGCAATTATGAGTGACAGTGAGAGCTTATGTAACTGCACTGGGTCCCACGAGACTCCTGCCTGACTGTCACCCATTTGTATTCTACAGCTTTAGGCATTACATCACTGACTTTCCTACGAAGCCTACGCCATTTCTGTTGCGATACTGTAGGGTTTCTTGGATATACTGAAAGATGACTGAAATAGAAAAGCTCCAAATACTGTCCTGTACTTATGTTATGTAGACATGATGTGGAAATATATATATATATATATATATATATACTGTACACAGGTGCATCTCAATGTATAGATACCTACTGTAGATTCATTAAACACAGACTGATATATTTCCAAGTTTTAATTTTGATTATTATGGCTTACAGCTAATGAATTCCTGATTGAATTACTGAAATAAATCAACTTTTTAATGACATTCTAATTTATTGAGATGCATCTGTGTATACACACTATATTCGCTCGTCTCCCTTCACATGCATATGAACTTGAGTATCACGCAATTCTTAATCCATAGGGTTTAATATGAACGGTGGCCCTTTGCAGCTATAACAGCTTCAACTCTTCTGCGAAGGCTTTAAACAAGGTTTAGGAGTGTGTTTATGGGAATGTTTGACCATCCCGTACTTTTAGGATGAATTAGAGAGGAGCCACGCCTTCTCGTCCAACATCATTGTCTGACCTCACAAATGTGCTTCTGGACGAATGGTCAAAAATTCACATAAACACACTCCTAAACCTTGTGGAAAGCCTTCCCAGAAGAGCTGAAGCTGTTGTAGCTGCAAAAGGAGGCGGGGCCAACATCATATCATATAAGCCCTATGGATTAAGAGTTGGATGTTACTCAAGTCAATATGAATGTGAAGGCAGGCGAGCGAATACTTTTGGCAATATATAGTATCAAATGTTATTTACAGCATTTTAAACCTGTAACCAAAACAAGACAAGTTCATTTAGAGTTACCAGCCTCAGAAACCACCAATTAACAACCAGCTCCCCAGATTAGAGCCGTTATGAAGCTTTACAGAGCAGAAGTAGCAGATATACATCTCGATATCGAAGATTTTGGACACCTTCGGCATTGTTTTAAGGTGTTGAAAGAAATAAAAATCAGGAAAGACCATGAAATTAGAAGGGGTGCACAAACTTTTGACTGATACTATGAATGACGGTGACCCTTATAGCACATATACAGTTCCCTGACATACCTGGCAGGCAGATTTGAGTTCATCAGGAGACTCGTAGCCAGCGCATACCATCGAAGGCCGCACATGGTCCCACCAGTAGTTTGGTTTACTGCACGTCTCGTAGGAGACAATAGGGAGAGGAGCCTGGTTCAGTTTCTTAGCCACCAAAGGAATTATACTGCCTGTAAGACAAATATTCAGAACTAAAAGTCACTCTGACAGCAACTAAAGTCATTATTCAATTTTTCAACAATAATTCAATAGAACTGACAGTTTCTGAGAAGTTTCCTGACCTTTCTCATCTCCCCAGCCAGTGACGTAGCAGAAGTGGCCAGCAGGCATTAGGGACTCGGGTTTAGGCAAACACACAGGACTGATCTCCCGAGTCATGGACACGGGCTTGGCCAGACGCACCAAGGCGATGTCATTGACGATGTCATTGATCTCGGGGTAGACAAAATCTTTGTGTGAGATAATGGCGGTCACAGGAACGCACACCTCTGTGGGTCCATCCATACTGGCGTTAATGTGGTGTTTCCCAAAACACATCTGCCAAGAACTAGGAACCGAGACCCTACAGAAGACAGAGAAGGGAGATATACAGTGAAGAGAGTTCAGATATGAAAAAAATTCAACAGTTGGGTCGATGGACTCTGGATACTTTTTTAGATGATGGGTAACTGATGGGTAGATTCATGGATAGATGGATGCAAGCTTGGATAAGTTGAGAAAATGATGGACAGAAACATTGGCTGATAGCTAGATTAAAAGGATGAAGTATGAATAGATAGATGGATGGGTGGATGGATGGATGAGGTCATCAGTCTATGGGTTCAGAGATAGATGGAACTGATGATGACAAATAGCCTTATGGAAGAACTACGGAATAAGTTAACGTCTGGCTGGATGGATACATGGATAGGTTGGTGGATGAATGGATTGATATATGAATGAATGACAGATGGGGTTATAGTGTTGGT
Source organism: Clarias fuscus (assembly GCA_030347435.1). Classification (NCBI taxonomy): domain Eukaryota; kingdom Metazoa; phylum Chordata; class Actinopteri; order Siluriformes; family Clariidae; genus Clarias; species Clarias fuscus. The sequence goes on from CM059211.1 coordinate 2,072,927, forward strand.
GAATTGGTTGGTAAATGGATGCATGAAATGATAGATGAGCTAGAAGATGGATGGACATGGTGGTGGTGGTGGATGAATTCATGGATGATGTTATCAATGGGATGTTGGAAGAATTAATTGATCGATTGTTGGAAGAACAACTCTAGATGTTGAGGAAAACTCTATTTGTGGAGACGCAAAAGTTGTCTAAGCTTCCACTAAGGGTATGCTTTAGTGCCTTGTGCTGCATGTGTGTGTGTGTGTGTGTGTGTGTGTGTGTGTGTGTGTGTGTGTGTGTGTGTGTGTGTTTCTTACTGTAAGAAACAGTGGGCAGCAGTCAGGACCCATTGCTCATGGATCAACGAGCCACCACAAACATGTTGGAAAGGCAGAATAGGAAACACTTTGGCCTGAAGAATACACACAAACACTCCATCCATTACTGCCACTGATATCAAACCATAGTGACGAGCAACCGTGTCTCATTCTCATCCTGCGTTCTCACCTGCATAGACACTTGCCATGGCCAGGAATGAGGTTTAGCCTCTATTCCATTCACGACCCTCATCACAGAGGTAACTGGAGGAACTGCAGGAGACCCACAGTCAGCAGGCCAGTCTGTAAAGAGAGAAATAACCATAGAACATAGACATGACCTACATGACCAAATGCATAAAGAGTGATCATTAGATATATCTGTTCATATAAAGTCATACAGTTCTCTGCAATTCGCCCTGGCATGCTGTCAATCAACTTCTGAGCCACACCCTGACTGATGGCAGCCTATTCTTACATAATTAATCCTCAGACTTGGTGAGAATTTGTGGGTTTTTGAGGACTGACCAACTGCCTCTTGAGAATTGATCACAAGTTCTCAATGGGATTAAGGTCTGGGGAGTTTTCTGGTCATGCACCCAAAATTTATGCACCCATGTTTTGTTCCCTGAGTCCCTTGGCGAAGAGCTCCATCACACTGTACAAGGCATTGTTTTTCACCAAACAGTTTTTGGATGGTTGGAAGAAGTGGCTCTCTGAGGAGGTTTTTGTACCGTTCTTTATTCATGGCTGTGTTCTTAGGCAAAATTGTGAGTGAGCCTGTTCCCTTGGCTGAGAAGCGACCCTACACATGAATGCTCTCAGGATGCTTTACTGGTGGAATGACGCAGGACTGATGGTATACCTTTGTATAGAGGAAGAGTTACTCTACCAACCCACTTTTGCACTACCATCATACAGCCCTCACATAAATGTTAACCTGCAGCTCGTTGTGGAACCAAGAAACCACAATGCGCAGAAACATTCCTTCTGAAGACTTTCTCATAGGGGAAAACTTAGGTTAACTTGCAGCTTAACCTCTAATTGTTTTGCTGCCACTGGAGTCTCCTTACATAATTGAAAAACTACAGAAAACTTAATCATATGAACAATTAGATGGTTCATTTATATATATTTTTGGTTTGTTTGTTTCATTCCGGTAGATGTTACAGTGTGATTTGAGTTGAAGCTAGAACTGCTAATGGGCTGTTGCTGTTATATACGTAAAAAATGAATAAATCCTCAATCTTACCAATCTTCACGGTGTCCCACGGGTTTGGCGGCAGCGGTGCCAGGGTGGGAAACACACTCGGATCGGTGGTCCAGTAACCACGGAAACCCTTCTGTTGCTGTGCGTCGCTGGTGAGGAAGCGCACAATGGCTTTGTCTCCAGTGACATTTATTGTTGGAGGAACGTATCCACAGAACTGACCTGGGCGACAAAGAATTCCCAAAACAAGGATTGAAGAAGCTGAAATCATGGCTTTGACCAGCAGATGGTGCTGTAACATCTGCAAACATTGCTAGGTCAATTCTTAGCTAGTGTGATGGGTACATTGTTTAAACAGACAGATGGATAGAGAAAGATAGAGATAGAGAACTTCCTGTTTGAACTTCCTGTTTGTGTGCTCTAACCTTGTGACTCTCCAGCTGCATCAAACACCTCCACGAAGTCCACACACTTGCCCAGAATGTTAACTGCTTGCAGCTCAAAGTGTGTGAAGACGACGTGCAGGCTCTTGGCCGACGGACTCGAGATGATCCATGTGCAGACAGTTTGGTTTGGATAGTTATTGGGCCAGTTGGGTGAGACTAGCTCCCCCTGCTGGCTGGTGAACTCTCCACCACAGCCAACTATAACCACACAGGACATGAGGGAATGAATTTGTCTTGTGCACATGGATTATGGTAGCATGATCTAATGTGATCTGTGTGTGAGAGACTTACTGTCGATGTCAGTCGGGTTCACAGCTTTCCATGTGGCTCTGAACCCCGTGTCCACCACTCTGTTATTGGAGGAGAAATTGACGCTCAGTGTTTCACCAGCAGAAACCAGATCTCCTGGAGGATACGCACCGCAGCGTGTTCCTGAAGGAGGAAATGAAACAAGCCCACGCTGACTGTCTGTCTTACATTTTTGCCATTTAAATACACAAGAAACTCAATGCATATTAATATATCATTATACATCTTTCTGAAATACATTATAGCTGGAGAATTTTATTATACAATGTTGTATGTTCTTTTTCTTTTTCACTCTGTGAATTATACTGAAATGTCCAAAATTCTATAATGAGTTTAAAAAAAAAAAAAAAAAAAGTCAGCCTTCATTCAGAAACACAGACTTCTCTGTAGCCGTGGTAGTTCTTTTTTATTCTTTTTATTATAATTAGCCACAAATTGAATATAATCATATAAAAGTATTTTTTAGGTATAAAATAAATTAAGTCCCTGCTCTATGAATTCATACTTTAATGGATTTTTTTTTTCAAATGTATTAGTTGTAATGCATTTTTGTAACAATCTTAGATTCTTTTTTATTTTCTTTTAAGTATTTCATGCATGTATTTATTTGAAGATATATTTTAGCCTAGTGATTTTACATTGCTTATTCAGTAATTAAAATGTTTAGGTCTACCCTTTTTAAGTCACAATTCTATAAGTAAAATGACACTATATAAATTAAATAAAATGTAATAAACATTATTGCTTTTTATCTAAGCGTCTTATATATACAGTAAAAGGAAATGTAGAAAATGCGAATATACTGTATAACTAAATTAAGAAAAATGTCAGTATATAACTTAATATATAGAAGCACATATACTGTATATATGTTATATATGAAGTCATAGATAGAAAATCCACACCATACACACATTAAAAAATAAAGTTTCTCATTTAATTAAATTAAAGCATTTTTTTTTGCGTTTTTACTTTGTTTTATTTGAATTATTTTATGAAATGAATATTCCCTGACACGCTGCGTACCCAGAGAGCCGATGTGGTCTGAGATGTAGACGTTGTCACTGAAGCACATCTGGCTCTCCTGTACTGAGAACGATTCAAAGTGAAGTTGCACGCGTTTGCCTGCGGGTACACGGATGTTCCAGCGGCACCGGGCTTCGTTCTGATAACTCTTTGGGTGATTCATTGAGGCCAAAACACCTGCATGGCCGGTCTGGTCCATCGGCCCACCACAACCAGAAGCTGCAAAACAACAGCAGAAGAGGGAATTGTTATTAAGGCTATTAAATATGAACTATTCTACTGGACAATTAAAGGAGGGCGCTACAGAATAAACCAGAGCATTGTCAAATTCTTGATTCTGATAAGTCAGGAGGTGTTGATTAGTTTTCTGTGACAGCATCTCAGACTGTAGTTTTAATACAAATTACATGTTCATGAAATACTGTACAAACTCCAACCTGTACCTTTGACATATGAAACGCTCACTGTTCAGCACTTAATGTCATGAAGGCAACCAGGAATTATGGCGGCAGAGCATAATGTAGATAATTAATGGCTCCCAATTTAGCTAGTTAAATATTTTATACGGAGAAAAAATAAAAGATGCAAACATATTATTATTATTATTAATAATAATAATAATAATAATAATTTAAAGGTTTGATTTAAAAAATACCATTGGAAGTGTTGTTAAATTTCGGTGGTGTAGTGGTTAGCACTGTCGCCTTGCACTGCCAGGGTCCGGGTTCGATCTCACGGCCAGGCTCGATTCCCGTCTCTGTGTGCATGGAGTTTGCATGTTCTCCCCGTGTTTGGCGGGTTTCCTCCGGGTTCTCCGGTTTCCTCCCACAGTCCAAAGACATGTAGGTTAGGCTGATTGGCGTTCCCAAATTGCCCGTAGTGTGTGAATGAGTGAGTGTATGTGTGTGTGTGTGTGTGTCTGTGCCCTGCGATGGATTGGCACCCTGTCCAGGGTGTACCCTGCCATGTGCCCCAAGTCTCCTGGGATAGACTCCAGGCCCCCCGTGACCCTGAATACAGGATTAAGCGGTATAGACGATGAGTGAGTGAGTGTTGTTAAATTTGCTTCTATGCATATTCCCATAAAATGTTCTTTGAAGTGTACAGAATATCTCATCAGTATCAGTCTGCAATGCTAACATACTGGAGAGCTGGTAGATCTCCCTGCGTATGATGTTCTCGATCCAGGACAGATAGGCAGACGAGCGAGTGAACACGCTGGGCTTTTTATCCATGATGCAGCCGATAGGCCCGAAGCTGGTGATACCGTGGATTTCCCAGGGGGCCGAGGGGTTGTCCTGACACACGAGGGGACCGCCCGAGTCTCCCTGTGAATAACAGATAACCAGCTTATACAGTAATAATCACCTCCAACGTGTGTCTGGTCTCTGGTGTACGGTGTGAAGCATCTCTGGTCCCCAGTGTGCACCGCAAGTGTTAATTCAACAGTGATAAACACACAAGTGATCATCATGTACCTCTTTCACATCAGCACCTCTTTCTGATGTGGCTTTGATATTAAGTCATGTTTTTTTCAATCGAATATTTATTTAAAGCAGATTTTTGCTATCATTTACAGTTTGTTTGGCCGCATTATTAAACTTTATATCTAGGACTAAATTTTGAACATCTTGTACTTTCCAGTAGATAAAGCATTAATTCTAGATGACCTTCTTTTGCTGCAAAATAAAACATAAAAAAATTTAGCAAATGAAAATATATTCCTAAAATAATCTTACTTGAAGAAATACCTAAACTAAATAATCTTATTACTTATAAAACTTGGTTTTGGTTTTTTGTAATCCTATTTTAAGAAATTACATATACTGCATTTAACAATATGTTGATGTCATTTGTTGCAAAGCTTTCTTTAAAAACAAAAATCCACACAATCCACACATTTTAAAAACTTTCAAAAGCATTCAATTTTAGTTTCTTATTTAATTTTATTAAACTTAATCATAGTGTTTTTCAAATATTTTAATTATGTTCCAATTATTGTTTATATATATATATATATATATTATTATTGTTAAATTATTATAAATTATTGTTAAATTATTGTTTTTATATATTTTTTTTTTACATATATCTTCACTTAATCTTTTATTATATTCTGTGCAATCTGTTATGTTAAGTTTTATCATGTTATTTATCAATTATTTAATGCTTGAATACTGTAAGGTTTCATGTACATGAAGTTTACTTATTAAGAAAATAGACTTTTATTTATTTTATTTTTTTTCACAAATGCACGGCACATTTTTTTTTAGCATGTTCTAAGTGTCTAAGGTTAGTAAAAAATCCATCAGAATCCATATACTGTAGCACATACAGGGCATTTATAAGAATCAATAATACTGTACCAGGGTACCAGGGTCACTGCATTCAGACATGTGCATCTAATTATGTAAGTAAATACCATTTAAAGATTTTTTTTTTTATTATACATTCTCTAAACTGCAGATAAATCAAGTAAGACAAAAATTAATGAACCAGGAAATACTTCAAATCTTTAGAAGTAATACAATTTTTAGAATATCCTGCACACTCAAAATGTGAATACACACCTGACACACAGACTTGAGCTCGTCCGGGAGAGTGTATCCACAGCAGATCATCGATGTCTTGACCTGGAACCACCAGTAGTCCATGCGTTTGCAGGTATCAAAGGGAACCACGGGAAGAGCGACCTGGTTCAGAGACTCTGCCACTTTAGGAGCCGTCGAGTTGCCTGAGGGTAAAAACTAAGTGTTCTAGACCAGCGTAAAATGTAAAAGATGGATGCCTTAAGTGCCTGTTTAGATTTACTCTAGTGTACTGTGCAAAAATGTTGAAACAGGTGCAGATGATGACAGATGAGAGGGGAAGCGAGGTTGCTGCTGAGGTTGTTACATAAACAACCACATCACATGATTTAATTTAATATGAAGACTTCAGGGGGGGCTCAAGACTTTTGCACAGTACTGTACACGATTCCAATAAGATAAAGGGAAACATTTGGTATTTCACTGAGCATTTATTAATAAACACATCTCCATTTCCTACACCTACACACGTGGACAAAATTGTTGGTACCCTTCGGTCAATGAAAGAAAAACCCACAATGGTCACAGAAATAACTTTAATCTGACAAAAGTAATAATAAATAAGAATTCTATGAATGTTAACCAATGAAAGTCAGACATTGCTTTTCAACCATGCTTCAACGGAATTATAAAAAAAAAAAAAAACTCATGGAACAGGCCTGGACAAAAATGATGGTACCCCTAACTTAATAGTTTGTTGCACAATCTTTTGAGGCAATCACTGCAATCAAACGATTCCTGTAACTGTCAATGAGACTTCTGCACCTCTCTGCAGGTATTTTGGCCCACTCCTCATGAGCAAGCTGCTCCAGTTGTTTCCGGTTTGAAGGGTGCCTTTTCTCAGTGCAGCTTTTGACACCATTGATCATAGTATTCTCCTTCACAGATTAGAAAAGGTAGTAGGAATTAAGGGAACTGCCCTCTTGTGGCTCAGATCCTATTTGACTGATCGTTATCAGTTTGTAGATTTAGATGGTGACCATTCCTCATGTTCTCAAGTGGAGTTTGGTGTTCCACAGGGTTCAGTTTTAGGCCCACTGCTTTTTTCCCTTTACATGCTTCCTCTGGGCAACATAATTCGTAAACATGGTATTAGTTTTCATTGTTATGCTGATGACACACAATTATATGTCTCAGCAAAACCAGATGAGAAAAACCAGTTTGCTAAAATTGAGCAGTGTGTGCAGGACATAAGAGATTGGATGTTAATTAATTTTCTTCTGCTTAATCCTGATAAGACAGAAGTTCTGGTCATAGGACCACAAGTAGCTAGAAGTAAGCTTTCTGATCACACTGTGACTTTAGATGGCCTTTCTGTTCCATCAAATGCAACAGTAAAAGACCTCGGTGTGATTATAGATTCCAGCCTTTCGTTTGAAGCTCATGTAGATAATATCACCAGGATAGCTTTCTTTCACCTTAGAAATATTGCCAAGATAAGAAACATATTGTCACTAAATGATGCAGAAAAACTAGTTCATGCTTTTATCACCTCTAGGTTGGACTATTGTAACGCCTTACTGTCTGGCTGTTCAACTAGGTGTATAAACAAGCTTCAGTTAGTACAGAATGCAGCAGGGAGAGTCCTCACTAGAACCAGAAGATACGAGCACATCACCCCTATCTTATCTACACTGCATTGGGTCCCTGTGAAATTTCACATCGATTTTAAGATACTACTTTTGACATTTAAAGCACTAAATGGTCTCGCGCCACAGTATTTGAGTGAACTGCTAGTGTCTTACGATCCGCCACGCCTACTTCCATCAAAGAATGCAGGCTGCCTGTCAGTACCACGTATTATTAAAACTACAGCAGGGGGCGGAGCTTTTTCTTACAAAGCCCCAATGTTTTGGAATAGTCTTCCTATTAATGTTCGGGACTCAGACACAGTCTCAGTGTTTAAGTCTAGGCTAAAAACCTATTTATTTAGCCAAGCATTTTTGTAAATAGATTAACCTTAGGTAAAGGAGCAGATCTGGGGGACTCATGGACGTAGAGTATTCTGGTGAACTGGTATGTTTAGATGCTGTCCTCCCCACTCTCATTGATCACTCAGGTTTGTTGACGGTGAGGTGATTGGTTGCTTTACATCTCAGGGAGCCCTCATGTCTGTGTTTCCTTCTGGCTCTCCCTTTTAGTTATGCTGTTATAGTTAGTCCTGCCGGAGTCCCTGCTTGCACTCTGCACTAAATATACATTCACCTTATACATGTTGACTGTGACCATACCTAACTGCCATCTGTTTCTGTTCTCTCCTCTTCTGCTCTCTCCTCTCTCCTTTCCCTCTCTCTGTCTCTCTGTCGAGCTATACATGTCACTCCTATGTTGCCAGTGATCCAGACCCCTCTGCCCTCTGGACCCGTCTAACCCGTCCTGGCGTCCTGCTTCTGGTTGGAGATCTCGTCGCATGGATGCCCCGTGTGGTCCGCCTGGATTCGTGTAGTGGCTGGGGATGGTTTCCATGAAGACTGTCCTGTCATCGAGTGATGCTCTGGGGACCTGTGACTTCAGTTGTTCGATCGCTCAGGACTGGAATCTCCTACAGTCTACCTGAGCCTTCAGGAACAAACTGGACTCCTTTTAATTTTAACACATCTCCTGTTACACTGAACTTCCAGTACACATTATTATGCTGATCAATCCCTGCTATCCGTTATCACCCAGATGAGGATGGGTTCCCTGTTGAGTCTGGTTCCTCTCAAGGTTTCTTCCTATTACCATCTCAGGGAGTTTTTCCTTGCCACCGTCGCCCTCGGCTTGCTCATCGGGGACAATCTTATCATTTTGATTCATACACATTGCATACAAACTTACTTCTTTTATTGTGTAAAGCTGCTTTGCGACAATGTCAATTGTTAAAAGCGCTATATAAATAAAATTGACTTGATTTGACTTGACAGCTTATTATATAGCTAGAGTTAATTGTTTCTGTAAAATAATTACCATGTGAAATTATTTGGTGATTCTTTGGACAATTCTGGCACAGACCAACATTATTTACATGATATTTTATACAAATTCTGATACATCAAATGATTAGCAAAAACACTTCTGAACTAATTCATGCAATGCCATGCATAAGTATTAACCCCCTCTGAACTTTTCCACATGTTGTAGTGTTACATCCTGGATTTACAATTGACTCATCAACCACCTAGCAACTACCTGGAATACGATAACAACGCTACAGCAAGGAGTTGGAATACCGGAGCCACAAAATAAATAATTTTACTAACACTGAGTGCCAAAAATTATGAATTTAATTATGCAGTATTCACCCCCTTTCCAAATTTTGTATTCAACTTCCAATAATTTAATGTGAGGTGAAACATTGATTTTAAAAAATCCAATTCGTAAAAGTGCTTGCAAAAGTATTCCCCCCCCCCCCCCTGACTATGACGTGTCATGTGATCTCATTACAAATATATTTTTGTTCTAGAAGGCACCAGAGTGTAGAGCAGGCTTTCCAAGAAGAGAAACTACAAAGACATTGACACGTCCCCCTATAACAAGTCCCTATGCACAGTACAAAAAATCATATGTCAGCTAGTTGACTTTGCTTCGCACTGGAAATGATGCAATCAGCTGTGTAAGGCCCACATGCATTACTACTTGATAACCAGTGGGTGGCACTGTAGTCCTTTTAGAAATCATACACATGAGACCAAAAAAACCCTACAACACTGCCCTGTGATTATTCGATGACTGTACACTAGTGAATAAACATCATTAAATTCAGACTGTTCCTGAGACCAAGCCATCATTTGCAGTGACATTGTGTTTGCATTAACATAAACCTGGCACGTCTCATCTCACCTGATTCATCACCCCAGCCTGTAGCGTAGCATTTCTTTCCTCCTGGAAGCATCTCCTCGACCGAGGGCAAGCAGGCGAAATCGATGTGCTCTGTCTGGGCGACCTCTCCATCCAGACGCACCAGGGCAATGTCGAACTCCACACTGGGCACCGTGGGATACTTGAAGCTCTCGTGCCGATGGATGGCTAGAACACGGTAGCACTGCTCGCCTGTCTCGGACTGGTTCAGGTTGTGTTTGCCTAGGCACATCTGCCATCTTTGAAGTTGATCTGCATACCTGGAGTGTCAGATATGTGCACAAATTAACATACAGACATTGCATGAATTTACAGAGAATAAATAAATAAATACTTCAATTTTTCAAGTAGACCTAGGGTCTTAAAGAAGCAACTGTTGCTTTACATCAACATATATATATATATATATAGTATATATTTCTATGTTCTGCAAAATGCAGTTCTGTAGATTTTTTCTCTTGGATCTCCTTGCACAAAATGCCACCATGTAAATTAACATTTTAAAAATACTAAAGACTTAAATTCCATTGGTCCTGCATATTAGCTGTTACTATAGAAACAATGTCGTATAAACAAATCAATATACATTTCAGATTTATTTTTTATTATAGCCAGCACAAGTCTTAGATCCACTGTTACAGTCACGTGTCCCCCATTTTTTTTATTCTATGTTGTTTTTTGTTGGTAAAATCATCTGATCACAGTGGGGCTCAGTATTAAGCAAATACAACCTCAGACAAACAACAGTGCGTAACTTCTTTTTCCCGTGCCAACATTTATTAAATATATATGGAGCCAAGGAAAAAAAAATAAATCATGCGGGCAATTCTAATTCCATTACTGCTTCCACAGGATTGAAGAGGGTAAGGTGCTGCTTATCATCAGCCCTTGATTAATCGATCATCAGCAGATGTGCAAATCACTGAGGTTTTGACGGTTTGCTGGTCTGGAGCATTTAGGGGTGTGTTAACACAACGGCAGGTAGAAAAGACATAAGCAATGGTCGTAAAGGAGCAAATGTTGCTGTACATCAATCTGGAAAAGAAAGGGTTATAAAACTATCTCCAAACCTTTTGAAGTTCAAATTCAACAGTGATTAAGGTTATTCACAAATGGAAAGCATTGAAGATAGTTGCCCGATCTTCCCAGGAGTGGACGTCCCAGCACATCTCAGACTCTACACGGCTCGCTGAGTGTGTGAATGTTAAAGTTTATGACAGCACAATTAGAAGAAGACTGAACAAGTACAGTTTGTTTTGGAAGGGTTTCCAGGAGAAACATCTTCTGTCTAAAAAGAACATGGAAGCATGACTGAAGTTGACAAAACTGCATCTGAGCAAACCACAAGCCTTCTGGAACAATGTCCTGTAGACAGATGAGACCAAAGTGAAGTTGTTTGGTCTTAATGCCCAGCACCATGTTCAGGGAAAATCAAACAGTTTGCTTTCAGCAGAAACACCTCATACCCAGGGTCAGACATGGTGGTGGAAGGGTGATGATCTCAGCCTGTTTTTTAGCCACAGGACCTGGACACCTTACAGTCATTGAGACGACCAAGAATACATAAGATACTTTGTGTACCAGAGTATTCTAGAGGCAAATATTAGGCCATCTCTTCGACAGCTCAGTCATGCAACATGGTAATGATCCAAAGCGCAGCATTAAGTCATCATCAGAATGGCTGAAAAACGTTTTGGAATGGCCTAGTCCAAGTCCAGACCTCAACTCAACTGAAATGCTGTGGCAGGACCTTAAGAGAGCTGTGCATAAGCCAATGCCCAAAAACCATAATGAACCGAAGCAATGCTGTAAAGAAAGGTGGACGAAAATGATAAGAGAGACTGATAAAGTCATATAGGAAATAATTACTTCAAGTTTTTGCTACTAAAGGTGGATCTACAGAACAAGCTGTTGAATCATAGGGTACTTAGTGTTCCCCATATTCTTTCTTTTCTTGGCTTCATTTTTGTTAAATAAGAAATTGTATGGTGAAAGCATAATATGTCGTTGTTTGTCTAAGGTTTTATTTGCCTAATAATAAGATGCTGTAAGGGACCAACCCTAGAGGGCACTGTGAGCATGTTTGTGTTTTTCTGTAGTTTTGTTAGTCGACTCAGTTTCCCAGAAGGCACCTCGGTCAGGTGATGACAGAGCTCTCCTGAACCGAGGTAGCTCATTAAAAGTGTTATAAATAAAGGTTTGTTCTGGGAAACTGGGTCGAGCATTAATCCTGTCAAGTGGGCATGTGTTTTGTTTTATTGTTTTACTTTATTCTAGTTTATTTATATGAGCTCTGAGTTTTTCTGTTATCTGTTTGATGTGTCTAAGTGTACCTTTTAGTTCATTCTGTGCCGTGTGTTTCCCCTCGTCTGGTGTCTTTAGTGTTTCTCCCCTGTTCCAAGGTTCCCCCTCCTGTGTCTAGTGTGTTCCCCTAGCCTTGAGTGTCTCCCCATAGCCGCTAGTGTCTCCCCTTAGCCTCTAAGTAAAGTAAAGCCTTTATTTTGTCACATATACATTACAGCACAGTGAAATTCCTTCTTCACATATCTCAGTGTAACTGGGGTCAGAGCGCAGGGTCAGCCATGGTACAGCGCCCCTGGAGCAGTTAGGGTTAAGGGCCTCGCTCAAGGTCCCAACAATGGCAACCTGGCTGAGCTGGGAATCGAACCGCCGATGTTCCAATCAGTAACTCAGTGCCTTAGCCCTCTGAGCCACCACTGCCCTAGTGTCTCCCCTAAGCCTCTAGTGTCTCCCCTTAGCCGCTAGTGTCTCCCCTAAGCCGCTAGTGTCTCCCCTTAGTCTCTACTGTCTCCCCTTAGCATCTAGTGTGTTCCCCATAGCCTAAAGTGTCTCCCCTTAGTCTCTAGTGTCTCCCCTAAGCCTCTAGTGTCTCCCCCTTAGCCTCTAGTGTCTCCCCTAAGCCTTTAGTGTCTTCCCCTTAGCCTCTAGTGTCTCCCCTTAGCCTCTAGTGTCTCCCCTTATCCTCTAGTGTCTCCCCTTAGACTCTAGTGTCTCCCCTAAGCCTCTAGTGTCTCCTCTTAGCCTCTAGTGTGTTCCCCTTAGCCTCTAGTGTCTCCCCTAAGTGTCTAGTGTCTCCCCTTAGCCTCTAGTGTGTTCCCCTTAGCCTCTAGTGTCTCCCCTAAGCCTCTAGTGTCTCCCCCTTAGCCTCTAGTGTCTCCCCTAAGCCTTTAGTGTCTTCCCCTTAGCCTTTAGTGTCTCCCCTTAGCCTCTAGTGTCTCCCCTTATCCTCTAGTGTCTCCCCTTAGACTCTAGTGTCTCCCCTAAGCCTCTAGTGTCTCCTCTTAGCCTCTAGTGTGTTCCCCTTAGCCTCTAGTGTCTCCCCTAAGCGTCTAGTGTCTCCCCTTAGCCTCTAGTGTGTTCCCCTAAGCCTCTAGTCTCACCCCTTAGCCTCTAGTGTGTTCCCCTAAGCCTCTAGTGTCTCCCCTAAGCCTCTAGTGTCTCTCCTTAGCCTCTAGTGTCTCCCCTTAACCTCTAGTCTCACCCCTTAGCCTCTAGTGTCTCCCCTTAGCTTCTAGTGTCTCCCCCTCGCCTTGTCTCTAGCTCCGTCCCTGTCTCTAGTGTGTCAGCTCTTGGCCTTTGTGTCAGCTCTTTGTCTGAGTTGCTAAGGCTCTGAGTTGCTAAGAGAGTCTGTGTATGTCAGAAGAGACTGTGAGTGCTAAGGGACCCCTGTGTTCATGAGAAGAGCCCTGTGTTATGTTTTGTTTGTGAGTTTTTTGTTTAAAATGAAAAGACTTTCTGTTTAAACAACAGCCCCTGTGCGCCTGCGGCGATTACATCCGCCAGAACTGTCAGTCCAATAGTAGCAGTTTGTGACAGATGCTGCAATCAGGTTATTTTATTATGTTTATTTTTCTTTACTTAAAAACATCGAATTAAAACAGGGGGCACTAACTTATGAAATCGTCTGACCAAAATGCATGTAAGTATTAGCAACACTACTTACTCAGTCCTAGTTAATATAGTAAAAATATACTTGCTTGCATATGCTACTATAGTTTAAAAAATAATAATTTTTTACCTATTTAAAAAAAAAAAAAAAACAGAGCTTCGTAAAGTGCTGAGAATCACATAAACACCTCTATGTAATCTGGTCAGAGGTGAACAGGAGGATATAACCTTTAACACGCTACCCTCAAAACAGCTAGCAGATGGCTAACAGCCTGAATGGGAATATTAGCGATACCTGATGAAGCAGTGTGCAGCAGTTAAAACCCAGTTCTTATGGATGAGTGTGCCGCCGCATGTGTGGAAGAAAGCAGGCGCGGGAGAGGACTCGGGCCAAACCTTTAAAGAAAAAGAAAAAGAAATTATTGTTCAACATAATAAATAATGTATAAGACTGCATTAGCACAGCTGCCTGTGTAAACTAACAGCAGCTACGGGGTGACGGAATCACATGCATGATTAGCTACGGCGAGTAAATTATTGATATTGGAGCAGGACACGTTAGCGGGTAAATCATAATGCAGAATGTAGTTAAGAATAATGAATAACTTGTACTGGTGAGTGATTTAACTACTACACAGTCTTTCGGAAACGAGCTGCGGGATGTAACGATGGCTTGGGGTTTATCGTTCGTTTTATCTCCGGTGATGAAATAGATCTCTAAATACAGTATCATTTTAGAGTAATAGAAATCTCTTTTATTCAATTCTGTTTCACTGGTATATCAATGTGCGTGGCACTTCTAATGTTTTAAATGACCCACTATACCTTAAATACCCCTCTGTTATTGTATCAGCAATATAAACAATATTTATTTTATAGCACAGGTTTCTATGAGTACAAATTGAAGCGTAAGTAGGAGAAAGGGAATTGCAATTCTAATCACTAGATCGCTATAGATGTTCAGACATCTAGCTAACAATAATAATCACAGGAAATCTTCCAACTAATCGTTCTCTAATCATGTTCTGCTGATTATCTCGGTCCATCAGGTGTGCTTTATGACTAGTCACTCCAGGTTATCTGTGTTCGGTATCGCAGCGAGACGTGTTATCGTGTTTGCTGAGTGTGCTTGTGCAGGGAACATGTGAGGTGTTGGGATGAAAACATTTGGCCGTACCTGCATGGACACTTGCCAGGGCCAGGAGTGAGGTTTGGCCTGTTCGCCGTTCACTATGCGAGTGTTCACCACAGGGGGAACCTTCGGGCTTCCGCACGTCTCCGGCCAATCTGTAGTAGAATGGTGAAGAAAAAACACAGTGGCAAATGTTAGATTCTCCAGGTTCTCCATGATTCCATCCATTCAACAACCTCTACAGTCCAACTAAGGATCGTGGAGACCAATGGCCACCATTGTGTTTGTATTTATTCCCATTTTCATGACCGTGGTGGAACATCCAGTCAACATTCAAACACTCATTCAAACACTACGGGCAATTTGGGAACGCCAATTATCCTAATCTGCATGTTTTTGGACTGTGGGAGGAAACCGGAGAACCCGGAGGAAACCCACCAAGCACAGGGAGAATGCAAACTCCACGCACACAGACCCCGAGGCGGGAATTGAACTGGATATGGATCTCCATAATCGGATATATGAAGATATACAGTATGACTGGGTTGTGGATATAAAGCAGAATATATTGTGAACAGAATAATGTTCTACACAGGAAGACAGCATGGCTGGGCATTGTTCAGATGTTCCAGGATGGAGGTTGTCACTTTAGTAAAGCTTTATAAAATAGCTGTATTTTAATGTAATGCTTCTGTTTTGTTCTCTGCTTTAACCTCCTGAGCCCTGGACTCTTTTGCTGAATACACTGCAATTTTCTCTTACTGCTTCTCTTTAGTAGCACCGGATAATTATGAACATAATCAATGTCTTCAAACAGGAAGAAGTTTGGTAACGTAATTAGACCTAACAGTTCTCATGTGAGGATTGTACAGTATAGGGATATACACTGAACAGCCGTAGCACCACAAAAACACCACAGAACAGTAATACATTAAGATTTATTATTAATGGGCCTCTGAGTGGCGCAGTGGTAAAGCGCTCGCCCTATCATCCGGAGATCGCCAGTTCGATTCCCGGGTGGTGCTGTAACCTCTCGCAGCCGGAGGTCTAGAGAGAGCTGATTGGCCGAGCTCTCTCAGAGGGGAGGGATGAGAGGTACTTAGTGCTCCCACATTAATCACGGCTCTACAGCCAATCAGGGGCGTCTGTGAGCTCACGCAAGCGGAAGGAGCGGATAGCGCTGTCCTCCGAGTGTGTTACTCCGCCCCCAACGGTGCGTGGTTCAAAAAGATGCGGTCGGCTGGTATCACGTGCTTCAGAGGAAACACGTGGTAGTCTTCCCTCCCGACTGAGTGGTAGTGGCTTTAATGTGGGAGCCCCCTAGTGACGGGGAGGAATTGGACACGACTAAATTAGGGAGAAAATCGGGGGAAAAAAAAAAAAGATTTATTATATATGAGTAAACTGGTGACAGGATCATGTGGAGATCAAAGGCCAGTCTGTCTGGTCTAATCCCACAGAAAAGCCAATGCAGCACAACTCGCCGCAAAAAGTCAGTGCTGGTCGAGATAGAAAGGCACCAAAACATCCAGGCCAACTTGGCCTCTTAAATCCCAAGACCCCAATCCAATCAATCAAGCCAATCAACCAATGGGATGCGATAGACAAACAAATCTGATCCATGGTGGCCCCACCCTGCAACCCACAGCACCCAAACTGTCAACTTACATTTATGGCAACTGGCAGACACCCTTATCCATTTTTATCTCGTTATACATCTGAGCAACTGAGGGTTAAGGGCCAACAGTGGCAGTGGATGTGGGCTTTGAACCTGGGACCTTCTGAATCATAGTCCAAAGCCTTAAGCACTGAGTTCTCGGACGTCCTGGTGTCAGACATGAGAAATCACCCAGGGGGCCCAGACATTGATCACAATACTGAGCATAATGTTTTGCATTAAAATATTATAGCTGATTGATGTATAGACAATGGATTTTCATGTCCTTATATGAAAGGACTTTCAGGTCTCAAGAGGATAATGAATGAAATCAAACTTTCTGACAGCTTGACGATCGCGCCGCAATATGTGATTTGTGTAAAAGGGCTGCAGGAGTGATTGTGTCAACTCAAAATACTAAAAATATTTCTACCATTATGGCGAAACTAGGACGAATACACAAACAAACCCACAACGAGTCAACAAGGCCACTTGAGACCAGACAGAGGCAGCTGTGACACACTCGAAACACACCATCGTCCTAAAACAGTTGCTGAAGCACTACAGGGTTAAACTCATCAGTACATGAGGACATACACGTGTTGTTTCCCTGAGGGGTGAGTTGATCTTCCATAGCTTGAACTACTGAATACTTCATCTCAGAAAATGTTAATAAGGTGTTGAACCTGGAAAGTTTTTTCTACAGGGGCTAAATTGGATTTTAAATGCAAAGTTGATTATTTTGAAACACATTTTTTATGCACAATTTGATCCATTGTGAAATGAGGTTGGCGAGACAGATTCATTGTTAATGAGCAGAAAATGTGATGCAAAAGTGCATTGTCTTGAGCTTGAACTTTGTCTTTGTCTTTGTCTTGGACCCTATTGTGAGGGAGCGACTCGCTCTCTTTCTGGGTGCTACCTAATGTTCGCTCGTCGCGTGCCGGTTTTCAGAGGGCGTAAGTAGGCATGTGGTTTCTCCTGATTGCCATAACGGAGGAGTTGCCTAGCAACCGCGCTTGGCTGCTGATCCGCCTGTCTGGAAATCCGTTCAAGGAGTCGTCCGCGGATTTACCTGCCGCGTGGGCTGCCGTGTTACATGGTCACGTTTAATGTTGTGGAACATGTAAAAGACAAGCTGGTTCCTGTAATCGCTTATGTTAGAGCAGCTATAAACATTCAATTCCTCAGCAATTCAAGTTTGTATGAAAATAAAAGAAACCCACCAATCACAGGGAGAAAATATTGTCCTGTAAGATCAACACTGTGCTACAGTCTCTCTATGA
Organism: Clarias fuscus; assembly: GCA_030347435.1. NCBI lineage: Eukaryota > Metazoa > Chordata > Actinopteri > Siluriformes > Clariidae > Clarias > Clarias fuscus. Next base: position 2,090,621 of record CM059211.1, read on the forward strand.
GGTTTTCTAAAGTTTTATGCAAACTCAGATCATTTATATTGTGAGTTTATTCATTAAATAGAATAATAATAATAAAAAAAACATAATAAGGTGGGAATTTATGGGCCATTTTTCATGCAAACAGTTTTTCTGAAGGTCGCTTTAAGTGATTAAACCCGCACCTGAACTGCAGGTCGATTTGCAAACTAATTTAGCCTGCTGCTAAACAATAAATATCATAGAATTATAGAAACCCTGATAAATCACTAAGTCTTGGTCGCTGCACAAAAAGCACTAAATAGTTCCTGGATTTTTAGTACCGTGTGTGGATTGTAGCCTGCGTTCAGTATGTCCTGTCTGCGCCACTGATAAAATGCATGTAAAAAAACGAAGAAAAATTTCTAAAGGCTTTTCTCCTTTTTGTCTGCAATGCTGACATTTTTCCCATTTTTCTTCAAAACGTACATATCTGCCTATCATGGCCTTAATGGTATAAAAACATGGCTCCACGCACAACCGATGCCATGTCTGCACTTACCACACACACTACCCTTCACCCTATAAACCACAATGAACAAAATGAAATCTTTGCATTCTTCCAGTTGATTTCTTTTTCGATTTATTTCTTGCTAAATATCACGGGAGAATGAACATCCTTACACGCACAAACCCCCAATGAGTCAACAGGGCCACCTGAGACCAGACAGAGCCAGCTGTGACACACTCGAAACACATGAGGACATTTTTTTTCTTAGGGATGTTATGTCCCTGAGGGGTGTCTTGACCGTTCATGATCTTGAACTGCTGAATACTTTATCTCAGACAATGATGCTTATGTTATTATATTTAAACTCAGACAGAGGTGTAAGTTAAACCTGGAAAGTTTCCATTTTGTATGCACAATTAGATCAAGTGTGAAATTAGTTTGCCAAGACCAATGCGTTGTTAATGAGCAGAAAACATGATGCAAAAGTGAGCATTACTTTTTATTACCTCACGTACTGTAGGTTTGTAGGTTAAATTGCATATGTTGGTGGAGTTGGGTTCAATGATGGCAGAAATACATCACTTGTTATGGAGACTAGGTGAAGACCTTCATAAGTCAGTGTGCCAAAAGACAAATGTCAAAACCATTCAGCATCTTGTGCATGATGATCGGTTGACCATTGGTTGCCCTTTATGTCTAGGATCATTACTGATGGTGAAACTTGGGTGTATGGGAACAACCCTGAGACAAAGCAGCAGCCTCCAGAGTGGAAGAGCCCATCGTCTTGACAATCGAAAATGGTGAGGCAGGTCCGCAGCTCGACCAAGTGTACGCCCATCGTCTTTTTCAACATTCGTGACGCTCCCCAGGGGCCAGACCTCCTATTAGTGAATTCTACTGCCTGGCTTTGAGGCATCAGAGGGAGGACGTACGGTGACAGTGACCAGATCTGGGGGAGCAATTCTTAAAACCTTTTGATATCACCTCGTACATTTGTATAGAGGAGGAGTTACTCAATTTGAATGACCTGTGTCAGTTAGTAAAATAGTTATGCCCACATTTACATTACTTTCGGTCCAGCACTTGTATGTTCACTGACATGATGAAGCAAAGATTGATTTACTACAGAAGGAGTCTCCATGAGTCTCCAAGTCTTCAGGATTTTTTATTCCTATGTTATTTCTCATTAAGATGATAAGAAGGGTTTCATAATAAAAAGAAATGGGAATGACTCTGTACAGTAGCTGCCATAATGTAAGTGATAACAAGAGGTAAAACCTTTCCTCCTTTATTTAATATTAATAAAAAAAAATACAAATGGCAATAGTATGTGAGAATTAAATATGTTTTAGACCGTAACACAATAATACAATAAATACTGTACAGTAAATGGTGTGTTTTTATGTATTCACCATTCAGAAAGTGATTTGCATAGATGTGTTACATATTATGATTTTTTGCATTCATCAGAAATACTTAGTAGACTTAATATGTTTTAATGTTAAGATTAATGTTTAAATATTACTTTAAAATTTATTTTCATGCGGGTATTGATATCTATAGTGTAGTATCGATATGAGAAACATGATACATATTTTTTTAAACATACTGTAATAAAGCACCAAACACTGACATAATCTTGTCTTTCCCCGAGTCTTTCATACACGGGTAAATGATGCAACAACCTGTAACTCAGCAAGAAACAACTCATAAGCTCATTGTCCTGTTGCTCATGGCCTCGTTAATCTGTGCATAAAAAGTGTGACTTAATGTGGATCATGCCTTTTACACAAATACCATTAAATATCATCAGAAACCTTTACATTAAAACTGGAGACTCCTTACAGAAACGTATGCTACAGTATATCACAAACTAGATAGGTACATCATCTGAAGAAAATGTGAGTGGTGCAAATCCCTTTTATAATGACAGTCTACGGGATCAGTTGCTAAGGCGCTCTAAAGTGGTTGCTAGGGCGTGGCTCGACAGCTTCACGATGATCCTGTTGCCTGAGTAAAATGAGCCCGCCCACTCATGTCTCTATGACAACGGGAACCACAGTTCGGTTCAGTTTCAAAGTTCCTATGGAAGTTATCATAGCCGGAAATGCAACTGTGAGCACTTCCTGTTTCAGTGGGAGGAGCTTCACCAGAATAAATCAATATGGGCAAATTCGGGCACCTCTTGCACCCCAGGGGTACAACTTAGACCCTTTTGCAGGTTTCAAGCCTCCTAAAATGTGGTAAATTTTAAATTTGTACAAAATTCTTGCTCTGTACTAGAATCTGTCAAAATTGATCTCTGGAAAAGTAATAGCACCCCATTCCCGAATGAGCTGCACGATTTGACACCTCTTTCATGAGTCTACGACAAATTTAACAGAATAATAAAAAAAAAAACAGAATAATAAAAAAATATATTATAAAATTAAATAAGCCTGCAAGATAATACAGATGAGGCTTTGCTTTACAAGCACCACTAATTATGTTTTTCTTTGTTAAATTAGTTAGTACTATTAAATGATTTCATATAACACATTCTGTACAACACATTACATACTGAAACGAGTGCCTTAACACAAGCCTGTGATTTGCAGCACAGTTTGTCAAAAATGGAGGTATAGGCAATTCATCAGCAACTTTCAACCAATCAGATTTCTTCTCATGTTTGCATAAAAGGTACCGTAAATGAAGCAGATAGATACCGATAGGGATGTCGTCCCATGGGTTCGGCGGTGCTGGCGCTTCGGTGGGAGCCGGCTCTGAGGGATTTGTGCTCCAGTACGCTCTGAATCCTTTCTCCTCCATGAAAAAGTCAGTATGGAAACGCATCACCAGCTCGCTTCCTGTCGTCCCGATAACAGGGGGGAGTTTGCTGCCACAGTAAGGTCCTGTAGTGCCACGGACATGCACACACCAATTAGAAAACCCCTTACAGATGAGGGTTTTTAAACAGAGATATGTACTGTATAGATTTCACCTTCATTATGTAAAGTAAAAGTAATAAGTATCATGGTTTAGTTATTATTATTATTATTATTATTATTATTATTATTATTATACAATACAGACAACTCTCATTGTTGTGTCTCACTCTGCTGTTATTAATATTCACACTAAGAAAAAATGTTTCCTTGATTATACCGTATTTCTTGTTTAGTCGCATGTGAATAATATGACCAAGTTTGTCCCTAATGACATGTTTAACGCGGATAATAAGACGACTGAGGAAACACCACCAGGTGCTGAACGTCACGAGGTTTCATTGTAAAAAGCTTCTAGAAGGAAGTTTGGATAAAACCAAAGTTGTGTGTTCGAGCCACCTTCAAGTGGAACTCATTTTACAAGAATATATTAAATGTAAGACGTAGGAGTGGTGAGGATCCGGGTCTGAGCCCCGGCCGTCAGTGGGTTGCCACACCACGCATAACGCAGTATAGTATAGTGTATATATATATATATATATATATACCAGGCATTCATCTTCTATACCACTTATCCTGTACAGGTCCAGAGGACTTTGGCTAATGCCAGTTAGCCTAATTCACATGTATTTGGATTGTGGGAGGAAACCAGAGTACCCCGAGGAAACCCACCAAGGAGGGTGGGAGGACATGCAAACTCCATACTCACACACCCTAGAGGTGCACGGCGACAACGCTAACCACTACACCACAGTGCTGCCTAGTATTGTACATCAAGTTTTGATCATTCTCCTAATAAAATCCCTAGTAAAGGTCTAATAAATGTACGTAAGGAAAAATAACATTTTAGTTTTCTACTACCCCCCCCAAAACAAAGATAGAAGCCTAAAATTATAAAGGAAAAAAATTAAGGAAACAACCAAATGAAACTAAATATTATTGTTATAAACTCACCATATTTCTTAGCAGTGTCATGTGCACCATCATAAATGACCACGTTGTCAAAGCAGGGGCTCAACAAACCCGCAGCCTCCAAGTCAAAGTGGGTGAATGTCAGTGTGATTGTTTTGCCCTTGGGCACCTGCACCATCCACATGCACTCTCTGTTGGAGGCATAGTTCATGGGCCAGTTGTCAGACTTGATGACTCCGGTCTCCTCTCTGGAGAAACCACCACAACCTTGGATTTCTAAGAGGTGGAGGGTCGAGACAAAGGATTGGTTATTTGAGTGAAGTGTGAAGTGGATAATAAACCATTAATATATGGTGTATAATAAAGTAACAGCACTGGAACAGACCCACACCGATCAGGGTAAGAATAAAATACCAGAAGATACCAGAAGATGATTTATAGTAGATAAATATCACAAGTGAAAAAGTAACTCTTAAATAATCCTGCGGAAATCCAAAAGCCTTAATCATTCCATTATTTCTTAAAGATACCTATAGAATTAGAATATACACATAGTTGCACAGAGCAGTCCAATATACTGTACATACATTCTGTCTGAACAGAACTACAGTACAGTACTAACCCAGTATTGGCAATAATCATAGCATGAAATCAGCACCTGCTGAGATGACTGATGATATTTCTGTCCTGAACAGGAGACAGAGGAGGCAGGAAGTAATTGTCTCTTTATTTAGATGCACTGTATCAAATATTCAAGGTGGATATACAGAGCACAAGGTGAGGCGATAGGGGAACGCGGCGATAAAAACCATATCCATATGCGTAGAACACTGAACAAGGCTAAGCAAGACTAAGGTCAAGCTTAGAGCAGACTGTACGGTTCTTCAAGTCGAAACATAAATATATAGAACTGAAAAGCATCTGGGAACTGTAGAAGCTCGACTTACAGTACAGTCACTCTAGGGTAAGAACACTGGGCAAAAAAGTTGCACACTCTTTCAAGATTTCATTCAGTGGCGTTCAGTTCATGTATGGAAACGATTCCACATTGAAGAACATTGTAAGACATAAATGAATATCAATATGAAGAAAGACATTATGCAGGGGTTCAACCACCATATATTGTTTGCCATTCTTCTTGACCACACTTTAACGACTTCAAATTAGTTCGTTAATTAGCTGGATGGGTTGGTAGGTAGGTTGGTTGGTTGGTTGGCTGATTGGCAATTTACGGTAGGTAGGTTGGTAGGTAGGTCAGTGGTTGGTTGGCTGGCTGTCTAGTTGGTTAATTAGTTACTTAGTGTCAATTTTAAAAATGACCAAATTATTATTACTAGGGCAGTGGTGTCTAAGTTTGTTGAGTTGCTGATCAGAGGGCCAGGGGTTCGAGCCCTGCCATTATTGGGTTGCCATTGTTGGACTCTTAACCCTATACCCATGCAAAATCACTCTGCCATTGCCAGTCCCAAAGTACAGATGAGAAAGGAGGAGGAGCATCAGGCTAGCAACCACTGCTATAGAAATTACAGAACCCCCTCATCCACTGTGCACAACAACACTGAAGGAACAGCAAAAAATATTATTATTATTATTATTATTATCATTGTTTTTGCTATTAGAAACAAGGTTTAAGGGTCCTTATTCACTGTCATACTTGAGGTCTTTGAATCTGCTCTGAGACTGTACTGTTAAAAATAACAGGCCACGGCACACAGTTTTGTTCTCTTCCACAGCAAAGAGAATTTTTGGAAAAGGTCAGCAAAGGCTGTCATGTAGACAACACAGCAGCATTAATCCATGTTGCCGCAGTGTTATTATTATTTCGTCTCAAAATACAGTACCCCCCTCCCTCCCCCTCCCTCCCCCCGCGCTGGACAGAGGGGAGTTTAAATGGTCTTGGGAGGCCGGAGCAGGAAAACACATTCAATAAATCCAGCTATATTTATACACAGTTTGAAATACGGCTTCCTAAACTGCTATTTTGGCAGCGCAGGTAGTCGGTATTTATTAGCCTTGACATAGAAGCTGTAGGGCACGGTGCCAGATGCAAGCTGCCGTAGAGACTATAAAGTGAAATCTCAACGCAGGCACATTCAATCAATCTGTTTATTGAGCCAAGGTAATCTACATTGTCCGGTCAACATTCAGCATTGGAGCTGCTACGGACCTTCAGCCACAATAAATGTGCTGCCAAATGATAGTCATCTAGTGCGTCCTGCTCACAGCCGATTGGTGTAAATAGCTGTTCACAGTCTTCTAATATGTACCCCAGCATCAATGAATGCACACACACTCACACACACACACACACACACACACAGGTGGCGGTATAACCAGTAACAGATGCCCCAGCAGGAGTCACCGTAAGTTGGATGGATATGTGGGTGTGTGGTGTGTTTATGTGGGTGTGAAGCAGGTATTTTACCAGCGATGTCCTCTGCGTACACAGCCTCCCACCTAGCAGAGAAACCACGGTCAGCCAGACGGCCATCAGACTGGAAAGTTACAGAGATCTCGTTACTGACACCGATGAGCGCAGGAGGAAGGACGAAGCCGCAGTGCACACCTGAGACAGAGAGACAGGGAGAGACAGATCAGTGAGACATACATGCATTCACCAACACAATTTATGCGTAGTATTAATTAAAAAAAAAAAATACACATTTAGAATTCTTATAAACATTGAGACAACAGCTTTAGCATTTGAAGTTTACTTCTTTCGTGTCTGCAAATGGCACTTAAAAGTCAAATGTTGTATTTGTTATACATCTTGTTTTCCAGAAACAGCCATCTCAAACCACACCCATGTCTTCACACAGACTGGGACGGTGTAACTTATTTGTAACTGTGTGTTATATACTGCACCACATACATGGACGCTTTACACACACTACTGGGAGGCCATTGTAAAGATGTTTTACTCAGCACAATTTTTGATCATTCAGCCCCACTACTTATACAGGAGCTGTTAAACAGGAGTTTATTTATTATTAGAATTAGATTATACGGAGGGCGGCACGGTGGCGTAGTGGTCAGCACTGTCGCCTTGCACCGCCAGGGTCCGGGTTCGATCCCCGGCCAGGCTCGATTCCCGTCTCTGTGTGCATGGAGTTTGCATGTTCTCCCCGTGCTTGGTGGGTTTCCTCCGGGTACTCCGGTTTCCTCCCACAGTCCAAAGACATGTAGGTCAGGCTAATTGGCGTTCCCAAATTGCCCGTAGTGTGTGAATGAGTGAGTGTATGTGTGTGTGTCTGTGCCCTGCGATGGATTGGCACCCTGTCAGGGTGTACCCTGCCATGTGCCCCCATGTGTCCTGGGATAGGCTCCAGGCCCCCGTGACCCTGAGTACAGGATTAAGCGGTATAGATGATGAGTGAGAGTGAGTGAGATTGTACAGATATGGTACCTCATCATACGAATGCCCCGCCCCATGAGTGTCCGCCTTAAGAACTGAAATTTTGCAAGAACTTGCCTTGGCATATGAGGTATTTTCAGCACAGGAGCCGTTCAAAACTTGTTTGTGTCAATGGAAAGCAAAGCGAAAAATAAAAAAAAATTTAAATCCCAAATAACATTAAATGGAGCTAGGGTGCTATACAATCCCTGTTTCCACACACTAGGTAGTCCCCTTGATCAGGGGTAATAGAGGGATTTGGGATTCAGCCTTTTATTAAAAATTCAAAATTTTATTTGTCACATACAGTATGATGTGCAGTGAAATGTTTTAGCAACCGCCCTTGACCTTAAAATTTTAAGAAACATTTAAATAAATAATATGAAATAAGAATATAATAATAAAAAGTAAAATAAACCATGAAAAGAAAATATTTAAATAAGGAATATGAAATATGAAATTAAAATGTAATAATAAAAAAATGACAGTATGGAAAATATATATATATATATATATATATATATATAAACTTTTCGCTGTAAAATTTACATTATGTACAAGTACAAGTAATAATAACCAAAAAAAATGAATTGAGATGTCTTGAGCTTAGCAGCTTACAAGCTATTAGCTTGTAACTCGTGATAAGTGTTTCCGTTTGTGCGCGCAGGCATCGTGTATTTGTGTGTGTGTGTGTGTCTGTGTGTGTGTGTGTGTGTGTGTGTGTGTGTGTGTGTGGAATTAGCCCCTTCCCTCGTCTTACACAGTAAAACTCCTTCTCCCTCCCCCCACCTCGCTTTTTAAGTTTCACAACAAACACACACAACGGAAACACTGTTTTAACGAGAAAAAAAAGAAATCTCGGCATGACATGCTCGTTTTTCAAGTCAAAATTGATTAAAAATCTTTGCTCATCTTGCGGAACACTCGTAAACCGAGTTACTCGCAATCCGAGGTTCCACTGTATCTGACATGTAATGTACCTTAAGTACCCTTATAAACACAAGGTCATTACTCTACTGCAAAATAAGGTGCTACTCAGTCATGTTATTCAGAATATTGCAATTATTAGCGATATATCAATAAGATCTCCTGATGATACTGTAAATCAGTTGATAATCGTGATTGTACAATACGTGAGTAACAGTCTACTGTATCTTGTTTAAAAGTGGGTTCCTGTGATGCTTGCTTAGTACAGCATGATGCAACCTGAACAGACACACACACACACACACACACACACACACACGCGCGCACGCTTTCAAGGGCAAACTGCCACATCCAATGAGCCGTGGAGTCAAAACAAGCTTGCACAATAATACTGGAAGACATTTTTAAACTCTGCTTGTGTAAACTGTCAAAGCTGAAACTTATGTTCTGCATCTTTAAAAAAAAAAAAAATCCTAGATGCCAATTACATTTGCTCACTGTCATACTCTCCCTCATACTGTCATACTGTCATCGTGTCATATCTACCTACTGATTCCCTTCCTGTTATACCCCCCCCCCCCCCCCACACACACACACACCTCCTTAATCCCCCACCTTCCTGCTTCCTCCTGCTGTGGATTTTAGCTGACGGAATCTGCCAAGAAGTCCTTGAGAAAGGTGTTTGAATAAAACACATACAGACTATCTGTCCCTCTGAAACTCAGCAATACGGGGCAATAATTTACACCTTGCTAGCTTACTGCCTCTGTCTTCCTCAGGGGGCTTTACGGCTTCCTGGACAAGCAGGAAAAAGGGAAAAACGATGGACTGGAATTTCACACAACAGAAACTCACGCTGTTTCTATGCGCAGGTCATTATTGAACCTCCTGTAGCCCCAAACATATAGAACATTTTCAATTCTCGACAATCAATACTGTTTTTCTTTTTGATTAATCCTGATTGTCTTCCTATAATTTAGTTCCAACCATCATTAGGGCACTTCTACAACCACCAACCAGGGAGGGCGACGGCTAACACGTGCTTCCTCTGAGCCATTTGACGCCACCAGTGCTCGCTAACGCACCATTTGGTGCGGCGTTACACACCTCGAGGACAGCGCTATTCACTCCTTCTGCTTAGCGCTAAGTGCCTCCCACCCCTCCCTCCCCTGCAGAGGCGATTCTAGGATTTTGTTAGTGGGGGGCACAGGGAGGGCCATGAACCAGCCGGGGGGGGGGGGGGGGGGGGGGGGGCAGCGGGAAATCAGATTCAATTATAAATACATGGCTTAGAAAATCTTGAGCAATGTCCTGTGCGCTAATATGCAATAGTATTGTTGCACTGCCACAAGAGCCTGAAAATCATTTAGTATTTTTGAGAAAAGATTTTCGCACATTTATTCATAATAAATGCTTCTCTCTGAGCGCACAACGCATTGTGCCACTCAGATTCAATGACTTTTGGCTTTGTCAGGCTGACAGTATATTTGCCAAATGATATTGGGGGGGGGGCAATCATATTTCAGGGGGGCGGGGGCCAACCCATGCCCCCACTCTAGAACCGCCCTTGCTCCCCTCTGAGAGAGCTCAGCCAATCAGCTCTCTACAGACCTGGGAACTCGATAATAGGACGAGCACTTTAATAAAGAATGTGCTGCTATAGGAAGAGAAAATAAATATAAGAGAAACTGAATAAAGTCACCCTGAAGTTTATTGTTTTTCTAGGTTTTTCCCAAGTAGCACTTATTGTAGAAATAAAAGTCCATTACGTAGAGTCGGACCTGATGTGCGTAATCAAGACCATAACTTCAATAGAATAGCTACACTTTAATATGTTTTAGGGTGGAGTATTAATTGTTCATTATACATCATCGTATGGATTAGGAATAGGATGTCTTGGATCAGGTTGAGCTGCTCCACCTGGACTTTTACTTCTGCAGCAAGGGCCGTCTCTTATATTTTTACATTTTAGCGGACACTATTATCCAGAACGAGTTAAGGGCTTAAGGGTCTTTCCTGCTTAAGGGCCCAACTTGGTTGTGGTGAGGTTTGAACCTAGGACCTTCTGGCCCTTGGTCCAATGAGCTACCCCTGCCAATACACACAGTATATAAAGAATTAAGAAGATGCAGCATGTCATATTAACAGGAATAAAAGTACCTCCCTTCATCTAGAAGACTTTATATGCACCTGGTAGAAAGGTGTCTCCTTTTCATTACGCTGGAATAAACCTCTCTGTACAGAAAACCTCACTATGTGAATGACTGCATATTCCTTGTTAAATAATAACAGGCTAAAAAATATATTTTTGTCATATGAAAGGCTTCCTGTTAGCCGTAAAAGCTCTGAGATGCTTCCTGTTAGCCATGAGATTTCTGTAATGCTTCCTGTTAGCCACAAACGCTCTGAAATGCTTCCTGTTAGTAATGAACTACTTCCTGTAATGCGTCCTGTTAGCCATGTCAACGCTGAATCCTGTCTTTAGCCAAGGAAGCTCTGAAAGGTCGACTGTTTCTGTCCCAGTTATTATTTAGATCCCAGTTCTGCTTAATTCTTGTGTTCATATGGTGGTGTGGTGGTCAGACGCAGACATGCAGATTAGGCTAACTGGTGTTCCCAATTTGTCTGTAGTGTGAGAATGTGTGTGTGTGTGTGTGTGATGTGTGGTGGATTGGCACCCTGTCTAGGGTGTAACCCGCCTCGTGCCTTAAGTTTCCTGGGATAAGCTTCAGGCCCCTTCAAACCCTGTATACAGGATATAGACAATGAGTGAGTGTGTTTTTTATTAACCTCATCATCTGTATTTACTCTGTCTGCACATACTGTAACTGTATTTGTATTTTGGGTTACTGATCAGGTGGTTGGGGGTTCGAGCCCCAGCACCGCCTGGCTTCCACTGTTGAGCCCTTGAGCAATGCTATTAACCCTGTCTGCTCCAGGGGGCGCTGTATCCTGGCTGAACCTGCACTCTGACCCCAGATTCCTTAGTGGGATTTCCAAAAAAAATGATTTCACTGTGCTGTGATTTCACAAGGTACATGTGACGAATAATGAATTAATTGTTTCAATGAAAAGAAATGTGGAATAAAATAACATTTCCAACCGCTTATGTAGCATCTATGCTAACAATACAGACAGTCTCACCCAGTGACTGCTGGCTGTCTGTGACGGTGAGTTTGTCCTGACCGCACTGTCCTGCTTCACCCACAATGGCTAAATCAGTGATGTGCAGTTTGACAAGAAAGCCCTCAGGCACGCTGATGTTCCAGGAACACTGCAGGTTTGCAGGATAGGCATCGGGAAATGCCAGAGAGTTGATCTCGCCTTTCCGACCGAACAGGTTCCCCTGAGAGCCACAACCTGAATCTTTAGAAACAACACACACACACACAAAAAAAAAAAAAAAAAAAGAATGAAAAATACAGTGTGTTCTTATGTTATATGGAGAAATGTCATGTCTTGAGAATCAGGAGTGCGGTCACCAAATGTCAAATATTTGCAGTAAATGTTATTCTCCCTGTATTCTCCATATAATGGGAACAATAAATGTCGTAGGGTTTTAAAACTCATCTCAGTATGCATGTCTTTCTTCTCAGTAATCCCACTCATATTAGTCTTAGAATTAAAGGGGAAAGTAAAGGCAAACAAAAGTTAATTTCATAAGCTGCCCTGAAGCAAGTTTTTGTAAGGAAGCGATTGCACAAAAGTCAATTTGGCCTGAAGTACTTCAATAAGAAAGTCAAACTAAAAAAAAAAAAAAAAAAAAAAAAGTTTTGAAGAGTTCAGAAAAGTTATGCATGCCATTATATTTCATTATCATTCGCTAAAGCTTGTCTAGGTCTTTGGGTTTAAGGCTCCATTAGGTGGAGATTATTTATTCAGCTCCTGAGTGTAGAGTACACAGGTTAACAATGTTGGAGGAAAGTGGCTTGAAGAGATAAATGCTGTAGGCAGGAGACTCGCTATGAGAAAATTGAAACCAATTAAAAGTTTGGACACGCCTTCTAACTCCATGGTCGTTCCAGATGTTTATTTCTCTCTACACTGTAAAAACGACGCTGAAGGCGTTTATCCAAAACACACAATCATCTCCTCTGAACAGCTGATATTGAGATGTATATCTGCTCCTTCTGCTCTGTAAAGCTTCATAACGGCTCTAATCTGAGGTGCTGGTTGAGGTTAATTGGTGATTTCTGAGGCCGGTGACTCTAAATGAACTTCTCCTCTGCAGCAGTAAGTTTTGGTCTCGCCATCCTGGGAAGATCTTCATGAGAGACAGTTTCATCATGGAGCTCGATGGGTTTTGCCCTGTTCCAGAACAGCTGACCGTCATGTCTTAAAATAACAACAACAGTCAGTAGATTCGGCGTACGGTTCATTCTGCACTTGGATTAACTCGTGTACAGGGAACCTTCTCAAAAGAGTGAGCTATGAATGCTGGGGATTAAGGGGTTAATAAAATGTAATTACCTGTTATATTTCCATGTAGTTCACCCTCTGAACTAATAAATCTGCTATTTCTAAAGGTGACACTGTTCCACCATGAAAGCAGGTCACTTTTAACATTGAAATCCCTTCAGGAAGGCAAAATAATGGGCCTATCACCTTCTTTTGCTACTATCTCCTTGGCAGATTGCAAGGGTTTTGTGTAAAGTAGACTAACACTCTACAGTAGTACACTGTAATCTGGTTTAAACAAACAGCATTGTGTCAAAATAAAATGTTTTTAAATGCTGCAGTTACACCAGTCTGTTAATCTTTGCAGCGATTACCCCTACGGTACAGCATCGTCCTCCATTAACAGCAATCCTGGCTTTGAAATACGTAAACATGCACTTACACATTTTACTTGTTACCTCTTTTAACCTCTCGGGAACCCTGCTGTTTATTTATTTATTTATTTATTTATTTGCTTTGATGTAATATTTCTATACACAGAGTTTCCTCCTTGTTTGTGTCTTTGGATCGCTGTATTGGTGTTATAAATAGCATCCCTACAGTATATGCCTTATTATCTTTTTATAACCTTCCTTAGCTCTGTGAAATATTCCGCTGTTCTTAACAGCCAGGGGTGACGAGGAAAAAAGAAATAAAACTATGGATACCTGGATTTCCTGATGCTTTTACCAGTTAATTTGACTAAATAAAGCTTAGAGAAGTGAAGTGAACTTCTTTTAAATAATTAGACACCCTAATGAGGTACATGAACTAAAGCAGCCTGCCCTGATTCTCACATTAAGGCTGTTTGGTGTAATAAACATTTAGAAAACACTATTAAACAAGCAAGGAATTTAGGAGTTTGGGCAAAAATAAATAAATAAAGGGGAAGCAATTAGCACCAACACCAATTAGCAACAACATTAACATCACCGCCAGGTGAACTGGACAACACTGATCATCAACAATACTGTACCCCAGAAAAATAATGACAGGATCATAGGCACCCTCAGGGACCAAAGATTAGCCCATCCAGTCCGATCTTACAGAAAAGGCAATGCAATACAAAATAAGTAGATGCTGGCCAGAACAGAAAGGCACCAGAAGAGCCAGTGCACCACAGTCGACCTCACACAGGGCCCAGCAGTGAACGAGCCCAAGCCTGGCGCCCCAGCCTCCAACCTCGCCAGATCCCAATCCGACTGAGCACCCATGAGATCCACTGGACAAAAAAAGGCCAGAAACAGAGCCACGCCCTGATGAACCGGATCTACCCTGAAACCCAAAACTTGTTAACGTTATGGCTGATTGATCACTCACTCACTCATCTTCTATACCACTTTATCCTGTATTCAGGGTCGTGGGGGGCCTGGAGCCTATCCCAGGATACTTGGGCCACAAGGCAAGGTACACCCTGGACAGGGTGCCAATCCATCGCCAATTAGCCTAATCTGCATGTCTTTGTATTGTGGGAGGAAACCGGAGTAGCTGGAGGAAACCCACCAAGTACGGGGAGAACATGCAAACTCCATGCGCACTGAGACGGGAATCAAACCCGTACTAACCAATTGTTTAAAGCATTTCAACATGCACACACACTGCTTTTCAAAATAAAACCCAACTCCTGCATATTTTGAATGTCTGTGGTTGATTATCCTAAAAATTCCACAGTTGTTGACGGTTGGGGTTCCTACAATCAAAGAGAAGCAAACTAATCATCTCATAATCTAGACTTCTAGCATTTGTTAATATACATGGTCTAGTGGTTAAATTGCCTTTAAGGGAAAGGAGGTTCCATTCTAGACCATATATATTAACAAATGTTAGAAGTCTAGATTATGAGATGATTAGTTTGCTTCTCTTTGATTGTAGGAACCCCAACCGTCAACAACTGTGGAATTTTCAGGTATCTGATTAACATTCAATAAGCATTGAAGTTATTATGATACGCAAAATCAGTGTTAAATCACCACGTGTTGTACTGAAAGGGGTTAAGACTGGAGATGTTGTCAGAGCACCTTCATAGTGTTAAGAGGGCAAAAGAGAAATCAGTTCAGAAAATGGATTCACCACTCACCTGTTGGTCCAGGAGTGGTGGATGGGCTAGTGCTGGTGGTGGTAGCGGTAGTGGTGGCAGGTTTTGTGGTGGTAGTTGTAACAGGGGGAGCACTTGCGACAGTGTAAACGGCACTGAAACCCTTTGCATTGTGGTTAGAATCACTTTTAAATCGGACCACCATTTCATTACTCCTGGACAACACTGGTTTGGGCACCTTGTTCCCACAAAAGTGTCCTGAAATCAGTGAAAATTTATTGATGTTTCATGCTTGTACCAACCAGGAACAAATATGATAATGAGGGTCATTGTTCCTGCCTAAAGGTTACTCACCAAGTTTAGGGGCAGTGGCACCATCT
Organism: Clarias fuscus; assembly: GCA_030347435.1. Taxonomy (NCBI): domain Eukaryota; kingdom Metazoa; phylum Chordata; class Actinopteri; order Siluriformes; family Clariidae; genus Clarias; species Clarias fuscus. Next base: position 2,106,096 of record CM059211.1, read on the forward strand.
GGATGACCGTCAAAGACGTCTACAAAGTCAGTGCAGGAGTCTGGGACCAGGTCAAACGCCATGAAGGTGAGTCGAACCTTCTCTCCATTAGGGACTGTTATCTTCCACTGGGAAATTATAACACAGGAGAATTCATTAATTATCTGTACTGCTTATCCTGTTTAAACCAGGGGAAACCCAGTGTTTAAGACTGTTTTTGGACTACAAAAAGATTTGGAAGGTCCCAGGGTCAAACCCCACAACCATCAAGTTGTCACTGTTGGGCCCTTGAGCGAGGGCCTTAACCTTCAACTGCTCCGGTGTATAATGAGATAAAATGTGAGTCACTCTGGATTAGATTGTCTGCCAAATGCCGTAATTGTAAATGTTTATGAGCCTAGTGATTTTACCGGGGAATTTTGAGTGCACAGGCACACAAACACCGATCATACACCATGGCCAATTCTGAACACCAATCAGCCTACAATGCATGTCTTGTATTGCACAGTTGGAGGAAATTGAGTGCCCTTTTGAGTCCTGTAAAGCACAGGGAGAACATGCAATCTCTACACATACAGACCAGAGGTAAGACTCAGACCCCTAACCCTGGAGGTGCTAACTGCTAAGCCAGCGTGATTAGACATCGAAGAGTACTGGATCAACACTTAATTGATCTAAATGAGCATTGCTGTACATAATAAATGCTTAGTATTTATAAGATATGGTCAGCAATTCCAGTATTCTCAGTATATATTTACTGGATAATAAGGATTTTGGGATGTAAATTTAAGGCAGATTAGATTAGATTCAACTTTATTGTCATTGAATCTAAAGGACATGTCCAAAGCTAAAGCAATGGAGTAAACATGTCAATCACTATTATACCACCTTAAACTAAATTCTTGAATCTGATTGGTCAGAAGGTGTCAGAATGGGGACAATCATTGATATGCTGATGACCTCGTGACATTTATTTAACACTAACGTAAGTACGCGTAATTGATGGGAACAGAGTTTGTAGAAAGAGTTGAAAGTAATAAAAATAGTAAATAATCCCAGTAAAAATATTCAGTTTAACTTTTCTAATTAATGTATATGTCAGGGATAACCCCTAGAGGGCGCCAAAGCGCCCTGTAATTTCGTTTGTAGTTCCTTTGTTTAGACTTCAGTTCCCATGTGGCAACTCGGTCAGGTGACCAGGGGGCGCTCACCTGAACCGAGTTGGTTATTAGTTTTATTATAAATAGGTTAGTTTCAGTTAGTTTCTTGTCTTGCAACTGTTAATTTATCTTCGTCATGATCTGCCTGTTTTATAGTGTCTTTTGTTTCTTCTATTCGTGTTTTTGGTTTCAGTTCATTTAAAGTATCTTTGTTTTGTTGAGTTTCCCTGCCTTTTTGTGTTTAATAAAACATCGTTTCCTTTAAACACCTGGATCCTCCTGCATTTATGCCGCGCAACACCCCCGAAGACGTGACAGATTGCAAGACCTCAAAAAGAGGCATAGCAGAGGAGCCCTTCCCCGGGGAGATTCTTTTTGGGGGGGGCAACGATGTTTGGAGTTTGGGGAGCCGGCGTGGAAGGTAGCCGGGGAACCAAACGGCGTAACGGGAAAAGAGCGGAGTGTGAGCGGGACATGCAGCTGGGAGCAGCCTCCCAGAGTTATTGGAGCAGCTTTCGGCGATGCGCTCTGAGAAACGAAGAGCGCATTCGTGACCTGCGGGAGCAGGTGGCCAGGCTCCAAGGGCTGCTAGCACAGCTGCACCGCGCCGCTGAGCACAGCGAGCTGCTGCCGCTGCAATGCGGCGAAGAGGAGGGCGAGCTTCCGACGATGCACTGTGCCTTCGAGGACGGCGAGCTACCGTCGCTGCACTGTGCCTTCGAGGACGGCGAGCTACCGTCGCTGCACAGTGCCTTCGAGGACGGCGAGCTTCCGTCGCTGCACAGTGCTGCCGAGGACGGCGAGCTTCCGTCGATGCACAGCGCCGCTGAGGATGACGAGCTTCCTCTTCCTCCGCCGCCGCCTTCGTGCGCCGCTGAGGACAGCGAGCTTCCTCTTCCTCCGCCGCCGCCTTCGTACGCCGTTGAGGACAGCGAGCTTCCTCTTCCTCCGCCGCCGCCTTCATGCGCCGCCGAGGAGCACGAGCTCCATCCTCTTCCTCCGCCGCCGCCTTCATGCGCAGCCGAGGAGCACGAGCTCCATCCTCTTCCTCCGCCGCCGCCTTCATGCGCCGCTGAGGATCGCGAGCTTCCTCTTCCTCCGCCGCCGCCTTCATGCGCCGCCGAGGAGCACGAGCTCCATCCTCTTCCTCCGCCGCCGCCTTCATGCGCCGTTGAGGAGCACGAGCTCCATCCTCTTCCTCCGCCGCCGCCTTCATGCGCCGCTGAGGATCGCGAGCTTCCTCTTCCTCCGCCGCCGCCTTCATGCGCCGCCGAGGAGCACGAGCTCCTTCCTCTTCCTCCGCCGCCGCCTTCATGCGCCGCCGAGGAGCACGAGCTCCTTCCTCTTCCTCCGCCGCCGCCTTCATGCGCCGCTGAGGACTTCGAGCTTCCTCTTCCTCCGCCGCCGCCTTCATGCGCCGCCGAGGATCACGAGCTCCATCCTCTTCCTCCGCCGCCGCCTTCATGCGCCGCCGAGGAGCACGAGCTCCTTCCTCTTCCTCCGCCGCCGCCTTCATGCGCCGCCGAGGAGCACGAGCTCCTTCCTCTTCCTCCGCCGCCGCCTTCATGCGCCGCTGAGGACTTCGAGCTTCCTCTTCCTCCGCCGCCGCCTTCATGCGCCGCCGAGGAGCACGAGTTCCATCCTCTTCCTCCGCCGCCGCCTTCATGCGCCGCCGAGGAGCACGAGCTCCATCCTCTTCCTCCGCCGCCGCCTTCATGCGCCGCCGAGGATCGCGAGCTCCATCCTCTTCCTCCGCCGCCGCCTTCATGCGCTGCCGAGGACAGCGAGCCTCCTCATCCTCTGCCGCCCTGCGTCACCGAGGACGGCGAGCACCCACTGCCTTCGCCGCCCAGCGTCAAAGAGGAAGGCGAGCCTCCTCCGTCTCCGCCGCCCTGCTTCAACGGGGGCATGAAACCATCGGAACCACTGGCCACAGGTGCCAGCCTATGGGTGAGAGGGGCGGACATTGGACCCTGGGGGGGATGCCCTGGACCTCCTGTGGCGCCCCGGAGTTGCGCCCTTTGAGGGGGGGTTATGTCAGGGATAACCCCTAGAGGGCGCCAAAGCGCCCTGTAATTTCGTTTGTAGTTCCTTTGTTTAGACTTCAGTTCCCATGTGGCAACTCGGTCAGGTGACCAGGGGGCGCTCACCTGAACCGAGTTGGTTATTAGTTTTATTATAAATAGGTTAGTTTCAGTTAGTTTCTTGTCTTGCAACTGTTAATTTATCTTCGTCATGATCTGCCTGTTTTATAGTGTCTTTTGTTTCTTCTATTCGTGTTTTTGGTTTCAGTTCATTTAAAGTATCTTTGTTTTGTTGAGTTTCCCTGCCTTTTTGTGTTTAATAAAACATTGTTTCCTTTAAACACCTGGATCCTCCTGCATTTATGCCGCGCAACACCCCCGAAGACGTGACAGTATATTGGTGCAGGTGTTTGTTTACATTGAGACGGTAGCGCATTAGTAGCTTATTTTAAAGTGGATTATTAAACCCGACATAACTGGTCATGACATCGCTTTTACTCCACATTTTGACTTTAGCACAGAACGCTGTCAGTTCAGGTATTTTACACGCTCTTACCTCAGACTTCTGCGGATGTGTTTGCTCCAATGAGCCGTGTTTTATCTCAAACTGCCAATCCACATCACTGCTTGGTATCAGCACCACAGTTTCAGAACATATTGGTTTTAATCTTCCTGCAGGAGGCACAAACATGCACTGATCTGTCCATTCACCTTTGAACGTTCAGTTCTGTATAGTCTCCTTGCCTTTTTTTCAGTAAGGCAAAAATATGTGTCAGGCATTTTTATTTTATGTGCGTTTCGTGAGGATTTGGCGGCTTGTAGGGGGATCACTCTGTGTGTAGACGGTAAACTATTATGTCGATTGGCTCTGTTGAGTGACGCATATAGCCACGCCCACCTTGATGGGAAAAATGCTATATTTGTTCAAAAAAGCAATGGCTGCTGTGATGTAATCTGATACACAAAACTACTCATAACGTCACTGCCACTTAACATTTTGATTCCATTCATGGCGCAGGTTTAACTTAAGTAGTTTCAAAGTTTCATTAAATTCCATCCGGCCAGTTTTGCGTGATGCTGTTGCAAAATCTAGCTGGACAGACATACAGACAGACATACAGACAGACAGACAGAAACGCTTCTGAGACTGGATCCGCGGCCTCCAATGGATGCAAGATAAAGATATCACTGAAAGAGTGAGTTCTGACCAAGGTACAGATTTTACAGGTACAGAACCTTTCTTGTATTTATAGTGTATAGATTACAGTATGTATGAGTCTCTAGTGTCAGCACTTTGGATCACTTTGTTTTCCTCCAATACAATATCTTCAAGACAGGTGGGTTTTTTTCACATTGTGATGGCATTGTAAACAATTTTTTTGGTAACATTTTTTTTTTTTTTTTGGTAACATTTTGTTAGCGAAACAATGTGCATTCAGTGGAATAAAACGTTGGTACGTACTGATACAGGAAACATGGTGAATTAGAAGAGCAAGTTCCTGTAATAGCAAGAACCAAAGAAGAAGAATTTTCTTAAATATGAATAAACAGGTAGTGTGTTTCTATCAGACATTAAAAGGCATCAAAGACCGATGAAATCTGTCAATAAATAACAGAGTGAAACTCGTGGGAATCTATCTATTGCTGTACCTGGAGATGATATAATCACATAGTCACTTAAGAAAGCTCTGTAGTGTAATAGAAAATGATTATCAGTTCTGCGGAGGAAGCGCACTGTGTACAGTACATGTAAGACAAAGAACATAATACCTTCTCCAAGTTCTGGTCTTTTTTTTAAACTTGTTAAAACAGGAAAAATATCTAAACAGGTCTAATCACAAATAAGACCTGTTTTCAATGCAGTTACGCGAAGGCGTTCATTAGCGCCAGTTCATTTGAGTCTGTCGTGCTAATCAAAGTTGACAGAATTTCCTTTAGCATCGATGATGGATGGCGCTGATCTGACGATGTGACCATGAACTGGAACTGGAGTCAGTTAGAAATCCTCCAGTCCCAGATGCAGAATATTATGCAAACAGGGTTACGCGTGATGTGTTATGTGCCGTACCCGCGGAACTCATTTCTGTTACGCTAGAATTGGGAAAATAGACATTTTTGTTTGAAGACACAAATCAAACTTTCACTGTGATAGAAAATGATTTCATCTACATGTTTACTTATTATGAGTGGTGGTGAAGTCAAAGCGGGACTTTTGATTGTGCGGAATAACAGAAGACAGCTCTGAGGGTTAAACACTCCCTTTATTTCTCTATAGAAACTCATGCTACACTAATGCACTTGTCCCAGTTTTCCACTAGTGATCAGACTCCCTGTCTAATTCATTTCTAAAACGCCGGCCTCCCAGGAACTCCTTTAATGGCTTAAACATGTGGAAATGTCCTGGAGCGAGGTCAGGACTGGCAACAACTCCCACCTGAGTTCTTGTAATGTGCAAGCGGTGTTGGTGAGTGATTGTGTGTTAAGTTCCCACAGATAGATGCGCCTCTTCTGAAAGCTGGTGATAAGTTATTTGTCGATTTTCAGGAATCATGCAGTGGCGCAGTGATGCAGTGCTCGCCCTATCATCCGGAGATCGCGAGTTCGATTCCCGGGTGGTGCTGTAAACTCTCGCAGCCGGAGGTCTAGAGAGAGCTGATTGGCCGAGCTCTCTCAGAGGGGAGGGATGAGAGGTACTTAGTGCTCCCACATTAATCGCGGCTCTACAGCCAATCAGGGGCGTCTGTGAGCTCACGCGAGCGGAAGGAGCGGATAGCGCTGTCCTCCGAGTTTGTTACTCCGCCCCCAACGGTGCGCGAGCGAGCGGTTCGAAAAGATGCGGACGGCTGGCGGCACGTGGTTCGGAGGAAACACGTGATAGTCTTCGGCCCTCCCGGCTGAGTGGTAGTAGTAGCCTTAATGTGGAGCCCCCTAGTGACGGGGAGGAACTCGACACGACTAAATTAGGGAGAAAATTGCAGAAAAAAAATATATTTTTAATGATGTCATAAATTAATTGTATAAATTTTGTAGTGTGTAAAGGTGTGTGCTCTGTGACTGATTGGCACCCTGTCCAGGTTGTACGGTGAGGAAGCAAAAAAATAAGAAAATAAAAATGATGGTTAATAATAAAGCACAAAACACTCTGTCCTGTGTTGGAAAATTGAAAATTATTAAACATAATTGCTTCATATGAACCACTTAAAAAAAAAAAAAAAAAAACTGTTTATTTTTTTATTTATTTTTTTACGTATTGTGTCCTCCTCTGTGTAAGTGGTTACTACAGAAACAATACCCTATTAGAATGAGTGCATGAACACAATCGAAAACCTGAAATTTTCTGAAAATCCTAGCCATATTACTGTAGCGTATGCAATTTGTCTAGGCAGCGTGTTAGGAAATGTTCGCCTGTTTTCAAGCTAAAAGCTTAATTAGATATTAAACGTGGTAGCGGAATGGTTCGACTCCAAACACTGAGCTGTGCGTAGGAAATGTCCACCCTGTATTCTATTACATCATCGTGATTGTTGTGACGTTTTGTGTATGAACAACATCGAGTGGATTTTTTTTTTGGAATGATGAGTTTGCATTGTTTTAGGTTGCACCCGGATGCTCGGCAGATGCTCGGTCTGTGAAAGTGCGACATGTCCGGCTCGGGGCCATGACAACGGCGGTCTGTCTGCATACAACAGACTTCACCTGGGAATTGAACATGCCGCTCAATGATTGCTGGCCCATTACCTTAATCGCTAAACCAATCTGCCTTCCATTTACACACACACTCGCTCTCTCTCTCTCACACGTACACACTCACAGTGTCTCCATTTTTTTCCCGCTCTCTCACTCTTCGCTAGCGCTCTCACACACAAGAATTACCATCCAATTATAAACCCAGCGACTGCAATACCGATTCAGATAATCCTGCTTTGTATGCGCCCTTATGCTCCCAAGCATCCGTCTGTTGTGCTGCAGCTTGACAGACTGACTGCAGATTAGCCAACGCGGGCTCTTTGCCCGGCCAGATGGAGCCATGGAGCAGCAAAGAGGCTCCCAAGGATCCAAACTCCATAATCAAACAAGCTCGTGTCACAGTCGCCCCAAAGGCACGGGGTTTGTTTATTAATTTATTTATTTATTGCTTGAGGAAATGTGACTGAAATAGCTCATAATCGCTTTCACACTTCACTGTCAAACTTGACAATATCACCATGAACAGTACATGAAAAAAAACAGCAAGAAAAAAATGGCACGGTCCTACAGAGGCACCAAAACCATACATACAGGGGGCGCCAGTGATTGTTTTCTGAAATAACGGACCAGCACAACGCAACATTTTAGAGTTTAGCAATAAGCGGTAAAGCTAGCTGTAACGCTCTTTGTCTAGTCACCAGCCTTGCTATCCATAGTAGTTATTGATACGTTCCACAGTCAATGATCTTAAGATAAGATAAGATAAGATAAGATAAAAAAAAAATTCTTGAAACAATAATGGAAAATAACTTTTGCATTAAAATTGCAAGATGCATTGTGGCACCACCCGATCGAGCCTAATGTTTCATGGAAAAGAAATACAGAAATAAATAAGAAAAAACAATAAAAAAAGTCACAATGACACGGAGCAACACTGGCAGGCAGCCGCCTGAGGCACCGCTGGAAGTAATACCCGATCTTATTCCTGGTTTTTACATCTTGCTTTAGCACTTTCTAGTGTATGCCGTTTCCTAATCGCCTGTATCCTGTTTCTTTTTTTAAAGGCAAAGGTTACGCCTGTCTTGCCTATTAGGCATTTTGAAATAGCCGTCACTGAGGTTGCTCAAATCCCGTTTGAAAACCCATATGCTTGAGTTGGCGTTTGATTGAGATGTTGATTTTCTGTTTGAGATGTTTGGATTAGAGATGTGTGTGATGTGATGTGATGATTATTCATGGGGTTTTTGTTATATGATTTTATTATCTCTGTGAGCACTTCGGAGCATTGGTTGTTGTAAAAGTGCTATAGAAATAAAGTTGAAGCTGGGGAAGTTTTATTTACAATCTGACCTCCTACGAGCACATCCGCCAGCGCGACTGTTTCATCCTGTATTTCACCATTCTTCTCAAGGGCAAGGATCCAGGGTCCAGTAGGAGAGCACCTTCTTACTCTCAAGCAAGGAAACCAAACAAAATCTCAAGACAAAATGGCCAGATCTGACTCTATGAGCTAATCAACCTGACCAGCCACCTTGACACCATGCTGGGAAATCGAGAGTTCGCACAAACCAGCCTCCTTCCTAGTAATTCCCAAAGCATTCCCAGTTCCCATTTCAAAGCGCCCTCCTCCTCCAAGCTCCTCAAAGCGGGTGAGAGTGAGTACCAGCATCAACACCAAGATTTAAGTGGCACGGTGCACCACATGGTGAGTCATGACTACTTGATGCTGCTTGTACAGATCACACATTTAGAAAACTTTCTATTGTTATACCTATTGAACATATCTGGTGTCAGTGGGGACTTCATTGACTGCACTACGGCCAAGAAGCCCCACCTGGCACTACTTCAGGTGCAACACCCACTTAAAGCTCTGGTTGGTTGGCCCTTCTGAGGAACTTGACCAAGTCAGCGGCCTCAATCTGTAGAGCACCTCCTTTTATCAGGAAGTGAATTATAACTCTGGTTTCCTCTCACAGTCCAAAGACATACAGATTAGTCAAATTGGCGTTCCCAAATTGCCTGTGGTGTGTGAATGAGAGTGTGAATGTTGACCGGTGGTCATAACACAGTCGTAAAAATGGGAATAAATATAATGGCCACCATTGGCTTCCACGGTCCCAATGGATGGATGGATGGATGGATGGATGGAGAGAGTAATTAAATTATTTAGTAAAAAATTTTAATGAGTAAAATTCATTAATTAACATTTGAAACGGACATATAAATATTTCAATTGAGATTTTTCTTAAAATCACTATTTAAATCTTTTATTTTTTCGTGATTTATCTATTTCATTATTTATTCCTTCCTCTAGTCAGACATGTACCATAAAAGAATAAAATCTTTCAGAGTCACCCATCAAACTCAGTGGGTGGCCTCTAATGCTGATCTACTCAAGTCGAGTGCTCTGGACCGCTAGCTACAAATCAGCTAACGACAGCCTCGCGCTGTAAATCTTTCAGTGATTTGTAAAAAAAAAAAAAAAAAAAAAAACTCTGATCACCAGTGGTCTAAACGAAGTACTATAGGAATAATACAAATAGATCACACCTCACTCAAACCCATGACCTGTTTAAACCCAACAAAACATGCTAAGACGTATCGACGCGTGGACAGACATGCTCACACCGGATTCAGATAAAAAGTACCGTTTATATAAATGATTTGTTTTTCTCATGCTACTTTTAATGATTTATTTATTGACCAAGTCAGGTACTCAATATAGTCACATTTGACCCAACAAACTTGGCTGCTATAAAGCTGCTATAACAGGAAATGAATCAATACCTTTCTGACCAAAAAGTAAAGGAGTAAAACCTTAAAGGTTCCTGGTAAAGGTTTTGGGTTCCTGCACATTGACGAACCGTTTATGCCGATATCAATGTTGAAGACACAAATAGATGTAGAGCAGAAACCAGACATGGAAATGGCATGAATAGAATGACTTTGGCATACCTGGTACAAAACATCGTTCTCATAGTTCTTCTGTGAGAAGCCTGGAGTCATCAGCTCCCCGTAGTCACCATGTAAAACGCCACCAGCGCCAACAAAATCTAGGCAAGGAAGAGAGCGGTTCAGAAAATGGGTCAGCTGAATAACGCCCTGGAGACGTGTGTACTCATGCCATGAGATCCTGACACACTTCTAGAGCTGTAGTTCCACACATACACACTCTCAAGACCGTCCTGATGATTTGGTCTACTTCTGATTCTCTTTCCATTCCTCAAAACCAGACTCACCCGTACGACAATGGAGCTCATCTGGATACTGTAGATTTCTATACTGTACATATATACTGTAAGAACAGATGTTCTCATCATAAAGACCGTCCTGAACTCATTTCTCACCCTCTGTTCATACTGAACATCTTTAACATACGTAGTTCTGTTTGTCTCCACTTTTCTATACGTTATACTGTAATGGTTTAGAATTCCACCATCCAGTGCCATAAAGACCACGACGTGTTCCTTCCTCCTCCTCCTCCTCCTCTTCCTCCTCCTTCTTCTCCACTCTGGTTTCTTCATTAGAGATCATAGAAACCATTGAGAATATCTTTTTGAAGAGCTGTCGGCCAAAACATGGTATCAGTGCTAAAAAGTCTCTCACCTACCGTAGGTGAAAATGAATTTTTATTCATTTTTTTTTTTTTTAGAAAGGATCATATAACACCATTTTTCATGATACTTAATGCTTCTTATCTCCTGATCCATGCTTAGTTATTTTGTAAACATTTAGATTTTTATCCGATGAAAAGAAACACGTTTGCTAAATACAATTTCACGCCCTTTTATGTCCGTAGTGTCCGTAATAATCTTAATTGTCATTCCAATGAAACTTGGCCAATTTAGATTTCACATTAAAAAACATATATCTGAAAAAGTGTATTATTCTACAACGCTAAATTTGTTAAAATATTGCAACATGAATTTGACATGGTTACGGACACTACATATTTTTTTTTTGCTTTTTAAGCTTTTACAAAAAAAATATTTAAGCAACAGTTTTTACAGGTCGTATACTTCTAGACCAGTTTCTGTATCGATACTCATAAAAGGAATATGAATCATTTTCATTTTTAATTATTATTATTTGAAGCAAGAGAGTATAAAGCTGAAAAATGGCCATTTTTTGGCCACATATAAAATAATTTCTCCAAAACGGCTAAAGTTAGCAATTTTTAGGGAAGCGAGATCGGTCACTTCCATGTTGCATAAATTTCAGAAGTAGCTTCTTTGGCTGTATTATATGTATAATATAAAAAATTAATAAATACATAAATAAATCGGCACCCATTGTGTTTTGGCCGCATACAAATAAAAATAAGTGGAGTTGAGTTAATATGAATCTCATGTCCCTGTTGCATCACTGATGCAGCTGTTGGTTTTCTAGGTCAAATGCACAGGCGCACATCACCCTCCCTCAATCCTAATGCTGAACAAAGTACAGTTATTTCATTCTTATTACAACTCAAATAAACAAACAAATAAAATCATTCTACATGCAATCAGGTGAAGCTGATATGTTCATAATAACTCCAGTCTTGGGGACGTAACGAGGTCTTCAGGACGGCACTATGAGTATGGCCATCATGGACCCTAGATATCAAATAGTTCATTTTAACCTCTGTAGATTATTCTGTATATGAATTTATTTAATTTCATCTACCTGTTCTATACCTGATAAATTCAATAAATTGAGATATGACAATATATCTAAATATTTTTTTTTAATTGAATGAGTTATGGCCGTTTGTGATTCAAAAATTTTGATTAAAAAAATTCAGTGGAGTAAAAATTCTAATTTTTCAACTAATAATTACCGTCGACGTTATTAGGATCCACAGCACGATACACGGCTTTGAATCCTTTCTCCGTGTGTTTGTCGTTTGTATCGAAATGCACCTTCAAACTGCTTCCCAGTGACACAATCGGCTTGGGCTTGGAAAAACCGCAGTATGTCCCTGAAAAAACAATAAAAGCATAAGGGGTTCAAGTCAAACCAGGATTTTTGATTGTACAGAATAACAGACCAAAGAGTAAAAAAAAAAAAACTCCCTTTATCTCTCTGTATAATCCCCTGATACACTAACGCACTTATCCCAGTGTGTCACTAGAGCTTGGACACCATCAAGGTAGAAAGTTTTCTCAGTACGCCAGGGCCGTGATCACGTCTGAAACACCGGCCTCCCAGGAACCCCTCCATACTCAGAAATGTCTGGGAGCGAGGTCCAGACTTTACCGGGGGGGGGGGTGTTAAGTTAAGTGGTCATGGGAACGACCGCAGCCACCTCGTGATTCGTGGACGTACGGCCTTCTTTAAAACGCTTACAACATTCAGATGTTTTTTTACTGCGGCTCAGAGTCTCATCACCGTACTGTGCTTCTGTTCATATTAATCAGTCTTACGCCTTCATTCACGAGAAATTTCATCACAAGTCCCGCTTTCACTTGAACATCACTCTTATAATAACAAAGGCAGATTAGTGGTTGAGTATGTAAACATGGTCCATAATAGAAAAATAATAGATCGGATGTACTTCGAGAAATGAACGAACATTCTGTCTGGATTCATTAATTTCTTTGAATTTCAGATTTGTTTTTGTAAAAAAAGACCCAGAAATATCATGTTACGAGACCTGGACGGGGAAAAACAGGCACAAAAGAAGAAAACTATCAGGGATCTTGCTCTGTGACTCATTCAACAATTTAATATGATCCACCTCAATAACGGTAAAATAAAATCCCATTGCAGCGAAACTGAAGGTTTGGTTGAGATGACTCAGTCCTCCTCAGGATGCAGGGGACGGCACCGACTCCGGTTTAGTTAGGATGGATGTTTTAATGTGGAACATTCCATCTGACCCAGAATCTCAAGTGGTTTGTGGTGGGGGGGGACTAATTTCAGGCATGACATCAAAGCACGATTTTCTTAGCCTGGGAGTCGGGAGGACTGCAGCTACGGGGGGGGGGGGGGGGGGGGGGGGGCAGTGTGTGTGTGTGTGTGTGTGTGTGTGTGTGTGTGTGTGTGTTTGAGGAGCACTTTTAAATTGGTCAGAGACTGAAATCTTATTCGTTATCAGTATCCAGAATTTTTCGCATCTCTATTTTGAGAAACATCTGCAACTGCTGTTGCCAGTCAGAGATAAATAGCTTGTATAAATGTTTTCTTTTCTAAAATGGCTCATGAAAGCATGGCATCACTGTCCTACTGTATATACGTAGATCTGCTGCCTAAGCACCACATACTGTACTGAGATTCAGAACGCAACCTCGATAGGATCTGATGAATGATAATGATCGAGGAGGAATAAGTAAGTGTATTGCGGTATATGAAGATATTTCAATCCAAGAGTTTCATTCTCAAAGTTATAAAAAGAGGGCGCATAAATACTGTATGTGGCACTTTAACATCAGGGATATTCATATTTCCTGCTACATTTTAAATCACTCTATGCTTTATAGCTACAGGGTCGGGGGGGGGGGGGGGGGGGGTTCTGGAGCCTATCCCAGGAGACTAGGTGGGGTACATCCTGGACAGGGGGCCAATCCATCGCAGGGCATGTACTATGGAGAATTTAGAAACACCAATTAGTGTAAACTGCATGTCTTTGGACTGTGGGAGGAAACCCGAGTAAAAGGAGGAAACCCACCAAGCACGGGGAGAACATGCAAACTCCATGCACACAGACAGGCGGGAATCGAACCCGGACCCTGGAGGTGCGTGGCGACAGCGCTAACCACTATAACATCATCCCACTTAGTTCCCTCTACATATCATCTTCACTACAATTAATTGCACTACAATAAAAGTATTTAGTCAAACATATAGTATTTTAAAGTGTCATTTTAAGTGAATAATGGAAAATGTTTTATTATTAATTTAATTCAAATGTATGCCATTTTGAATATACTTATGTTGACAAGATTTTATATCTTTTTAAACTGACTCCTAAAAAAAAATCCTGATTTGTTAAAAAGAGGATTTGTTGTTATGAGTCCTCCAGCAGGGAGACGAGGTTTATCCTGGTCAGAGATGAAGCGCCCAGTTAAGAGTCTGAGGTTAGCGCGCAGTGTTAGCCAGGATACAGCGCCCCCTAGAGCAGATAAGGGCCTTGCTCCAGGGTTCACAAGCGGCAGCTTGGTGGTGCTGGATCTTTAATCCCAACCTTCCAATCAGTAACCCAGAGCCTTAATCGTTTGATCTAATTAGAAAACAGAGGTTAAATTCTGCTCAAGTTCATCGTTTCATCGGCGTTATTAAGCTTCTCATAGAATTATTATTATTTTTAACATTAAATCGCTGTTTCCTCAAAGCTCAAATTATGGATTTTTTTCTATTCCATTTTTTTTTAAAGATTGACCACACATGGCTCTCAAAATTCATATGACACGTTTAATTACATATTTAAGGATGTGTTAAAGCAAAGAGAAAAAACTAATAATAAAGCCACTATAGCATATACAATGCGTTTACACTGTACTGTATATAAACATTAAAAATATAACTGAACTCAGACTGGGCTGATCCTGTGGGTGGTTATGAATATTAATGATTATGCAATTGAAATGGTCACGTGACAAAAGTGCAGCAACTTGCTCATTTGTTTTCGCTCATTCCTCCTTTAGCTGTTCACTCTACCGAATTCAAAATTCCAATATAAACTCTAGCTGTAAATATCACCATTTAATAAATCTGTCAGTACACTGTCCTCGAACGCGTTGTAAAGCACAGCTGGAGCAGGAATATCCAATAAGTGAACTCTTCCTCACCACAACACCATTACTCTATGTGGTCTCTCGTCGTGTGTTCAGTAAAATCAGAGGGGGTAAATTTATCCAGCGATTCATCGTGATGTGGCAGGCAGGAAACCCAGACAAAATGCTTTGATTGTGGATCACATGACCACAACAGCTCTATCATCAGAATCAACTAATCTCAAAATCTGCATCTGAATCAATCTAACAAGCCGCTGTCCTCATCAGAAGACATTCACCTTTAGCACCACAGAAGTGTAATAATGAACCGCTTCAGACTTTATAAAAAAAAAAACAGGTCGAATTGGGTGAAAAAGTGCAAAAATTCACATCTAGGGTTCATTATTTAAGTTAGAATTTGAAAAATATGACCATATCTACTGTATATCCCGATTTCTTGAGTGACACTGTTCAATGTTTGAAAAAGCGATATTGAATAAAAAGTAAATAAATAAATAAATAAATAAAGAGAGAAATAGGCAAAAACAGAAGAAAAATCAAATAAACCTAAATATTACATGATAATGCCTTTACCCATACTGGAAAAAAACATGATTTAAAGCTGTGTAATAAACTCTGTATATACGCTATATTGCCAAAAGTATTTTACCCGCTTGCCTTTACATGCACATGAACTTGAGTAACATCTAATTTATTTATTTATTTATTTTTTATGGTGTCGGGGGGGGTATATTTCCCCGGTTTTTCACCCCCTAATTTTTAGTCGTATCCAATTCCCACACATCATTGGTGCGTTCCCCCATCAAGACTACTACCAGTCAGTTAGGGAAGGCCAAAGACGCTGGTTTGTGATGTTGGACGAGAAGGCGTGGGTCACAGTCTCTCTCTGCTCTAATTCATCTCAAAGGTGTTCTATCAGGTTGAGGTCAGGACTCAATTAAACTCAGTCATGGTTTTCCTCACCAAACTCATTCATCGATGTCTTTATGGACTTTATGCTTTGTGCACTGGTGCGCAGTCGTGTTGGAAAAGGAAGGGGGCCGTCCCCAAACTGTTCCCACAAAGTTGGGAGCGTGAAATTGTCCAAAATGTCTCGGCATGCTTCCTTTGACTGGAAGTAAGGGGCCGAGTCCAACTCCTGAAAAACAACCCCACACCAGTTCCAACATGACTGCGCACCCGTGCACAAAGCAACGCCCATTAAGACATGAATGAGTGAGTTTGGTGTGGAAGAACTTGACTGGCCTGCACAGAGCCCTGACCTCAACCCGATAGAACATCTTTAAGATGAACATCCAACATCTCACAAATGCGCTTCTGGAAGAATGGTCAATGGTCCATTCCCGTAAACACACTCCTAAACCTTGTGGAAAGGGGGCGGGGCCAACATCATGTTAAAGTCTATGGATTAAGAATTGGATGTTACTCAAGTTCATATGCATGTGAAGGCAGGCGAGCCAATACTTTTGTCAATATGGCGTATAATGACGCTGCACTAGTGTGATACGTGTGAAGGTGTGGATTTGTATTTGAATAAAACTCATCATCTTAATCCTGAGCTATAATCCTCAAAGTTAATTCTCTCTGCAAAATTAAGCTCGAGACTGTACATGCAGTGTTCAAGGACTCTCACTGCCTAAAAACAAGAGCAAAGCCTGATGCACACTTAATCCTTCACTCAGCACAGAGCAGCATGTGTAAAAGCCAAGCCTTGAGATGATCGATACACGCGGGCGGGTGTCCCCCAGCCTACTGATTTTCTTTCACTCTATATCTTCACTACTGGAGAAAAGAAAAGGCTTTCACGTGACTACACTCCCGCCTAAGAACATCACAGCCTAAAATAAGAACTTAAGGATATTGTAGGATTCTCACCGATGATCCCCATCTCATCCTGCAGTGTGAGGGCGTCCGAACTGCATGAGCCTGAATCCTCCAGAGAGAAGTCTTGGAACCACAAAACGATCACCTGGGGATATAAAGACAAAGCAGGCTGTTTCTTCAGCTAGTTTAATTAAACAGACGATGGATGGGGCTTGAGTTCCCATTCTCCCTGTCTGTACACGAGCCTTTATTCATATTTCTACTTAAAAATTAGGCTCAGACTCTTTTTTAACGCTCACAAAAAAATAATGATGCCTTTGTACTGAGCCGTAATAAGCTGAAAAGGAGTGCTTTAAAGGCTAATTCAAGATCTTGCAGAAGTGCCGTCGGACAATTCTGTAATTTTATAGATACTGAACATTAAAGAGACAGTTTAATGGACGTTTCTACTTTATTCCATTTGATTAGGATGACTAAAACATTTCATTTGGTATAAATATTGCCGTTAGTTGTTATCTACCTACCTGTACATATAAATGTTGGTCTTGTACAGAGAAATATGGAAATATCTCCGGAAAATACCGAGCGCTGATTCGAGGCTGCAAAGTCCTCAGTACTGTGGGTACTCAACAACATGGCCGACATGACCGTGAAATGCACGGGATTAATGTGTGAGATAGCGTTTATTAAGTAGACTTCAATTTCACACTCATGAGCGCGTATTTAAAAACGTACAGCGCCATCTTTTAAAATGAACGAATTGTTTTTTAATGTTGATTGTTTTGTTATATACAATTTTTTTTATTAAAAATGTAAATTTGCATATCTCCTCTGCTCGTCTCTTCTCATGGACTGATTGTGACGAAACAAAACAAAACCTACAGGATATGTTACCTCAAGCTCGGCCAAATGCACCTGTGAAAACCCATTCAAATTCGTTTAGTATTTTTTACGTGATGCGTGCACAAAAAAACAGACAAACAGACAAAAATTCAAAAAACAACCTTGATGTGTTCTATTAGTCATCGTACATCCCACTAAACTATTTCTTCACAAATATCTTCAATGTACAGACACGCCCACTTTACAGTTTTATTTGAGACAATCTGATCATTTTGATTTATGCATATTTTCTCACATTTCATACATATTTCCATAAAAATGTTTTGATTCTGTAAACCTGCTTTGCGACGATGACAATTGTAAAAAGCGCTTTACAAATAAAATCTAATTGAACTGAATTGAATATCATGTACTGTGATTAAACATAACCTGTGGCCGTCTGGTTTAAGTGACTCGGATAGGTCAGTGCTGGACATCTGGACAATGTCGCCACTGGATTGTCTAACAGTGTTGGCTTAGAATCGAGTCCACGTTTCCACTTTGTTCACGTTGTAACTCAAAGTGGACCCTGTCAAATATCCCTGGAAGGTCGGCTCCATCTGCTCCACTGATTGAAGAGTTATGGGTCCCTTGGGACATTACACAGGCTTATCCCATTCCCCATTTTCCTGTGGCATCAATACGCTTTGTTGCCGTCGGGACTGTGCTTTACTCGACTATGATTAAGGTCGATAAAGTCCGTGAAAGTCTAACGATCATGATCGACAAAAATAAATGGTTGACATTTATCTCGAAGGCAATATAATCCTAAATATTTTATATAAAGTTTGACTATTAATAAAACTAAATGAAACTTTAATGCTTATGAATAGGGGGCGGAGCCAGCGGGAAGGTGGGTCATTTCATGAATCTGCGTCCCCTGTCCGTGATTACATTTCTTGTATTGTGTGTTGTAGTGAAGAATTAAATACAATGCAGAGAGAGAGAGAGAGAGAGAGGAGTAGAGTAATGCAAGTTTCTCTGACAGTCCCCCTGCTGAGTCTGTGTGAGCACATTTGAGGTTTTAATTTGTGTTGACGTTGAAATATTCTATTTATTCCAGCATTCTAGTCTCTCTCTCTCTCTCTCTCTCTCTCTCTCTCTCTCTCTCTCTCTTTCTTTTTCATGTCTGGATCGTGTCACAACCCCTTAGTATCATATCACAGGCACTTTCCTGTAGCTTCACCTCTGCTTGCAAGAACCAAAACACAACAGATGCAGCAGGCAAAAGTTTGTCAATTACTTGATGTCTTAATTGCTGGATTGCAAAAAAAAAAAAAAAAAAAAAGCTAACTTATCGACTTGTGAGACATCCTTTAGGCTTTACTATCAAACCTGTAGTGTAACCCTTTATCCCCATGATTCAATCAGAACTTCTTCTATCAGGACCTCCCCTTTCCAACACGTCGTCTCCTATCTGTTGCTGTTAGCCTCTAAAATCTGGATTTTAATACGTTCGCTTTCACTTGCCCTCCTTGACCTGTCCAGACTCCTGAGACTTCTCACCTTTTTGCTGTCCACAGTGATGGTCCAGCTGCAGCTCTTGCCATTGTCGTAGCTGCTGGGGTAGTTTCCGCTGCTGAACTCTCCTGTGTCGCCGTTCAGCTGTGCCGAATTCCCACATCCTGAATCCACCACTACTCCTGTATGCAGTAGATCAGAAAACACACACATGTCAAGGACCATGTGTGAACTAATTCCACTGATTACACCTGTGGGTGACGTCAATCATAAATATGAATTATAATTTTCTTCTCACCCCTCACCCCTGCCTGCACGCCAACCTTTTGGAAAGTCTCTACAAGTCTTATACTTAAAATATTTGGACCATTCAGTTACAAGAGTGTTACTGAGGCCAGTGTTAGGCCAGTGTTAGGACACTGAAGTTCTTCTACTTCAACCTTGGAAGACCTCCATGTCCATGAAAAATGTTGTGAAACTTTGTGGCAACAGTTTGGGGAAGAACCACTGTATTGGTGTGATGATCAGGTGTTTACAAACCTTTGGCTATACAGTGCATAAAGTGTGCAAAATGATATCAGTTTGCATAATCACACTGGATTTTACTTAAGATTTTATAAGCCCATCCATAAACGCAGATGTAACGTTCATATTCTGCGTACACAAAGCATTGTGGAGTCCAAAATACTGACACAGCGAGTTTTTCACTTTAGATTCTGTTCCATTATCCTCTTATAGTATTAATAAACCACAAGAATGATAAGTGTCTTGTTCCCATTAAACATTCTGCATTTTGAGCTTGTACCAACCGAGGCTAAACTGCATGAAACTCAATACAGCTGCAATACGGGAGAAACCATTTCAGCAGTTTTTTTTTTTTTAACTATTCATTTTGATTGAAAGGAGAACCAACAACATCACGGAATGAATGCTGAAGCTCAGAATGCCTTTTCATTTAGTCTGGCTTTTCATAGTTTATTTTTAAGTTTGCAGTCTGTTAAGAGGCATTGTATATAAAATGTAGAAAATTTTGCAGGCAGATGGTCTGGTTAAGATTGTCCTGTTTTGCTGAGAGCTCTACTTTAAACTTCATAGACTGCCTTATTAACTTAAAGGCTGTATTTGTGATTCATTTCAGACAGTAAATTATACTTTTAAAATGTGCACTCTTAAGTTTGTCCTGGCAGATTCAGATTTGATTATTTTTCAATGCAAATTTATTTAACACTAATGGTTTAAACTTATCTAATCTGATCAATCTACTTCACTAGGAGGTTAAAGATATACATTACTATGAAGTAAGATGTGACATTTGGCTAGACTTATTGATATACTCCTTCCAGGGGATTTATACGATCGCCACCCAACAGAGGGAATGTGATCCCAAGACACTGAGGATGCAAAATTGCGAAGGGATTTTTCATATCTCAGATGTTTCAGCCATGACGATGCGTTAAACTTATACTTATACTGTAAAAGTGGCTAATAAGTTATTGAGTGACATCATAGTGTCAGGCTTTTTTTCTAGCATCTTGGGCTTTTTGGTGGTCTTAACATAAAACATCCCCTATACTAAAATGATGTCATAATGGTATTGGTACTGTATTTCCCCTTTAAATGAATGTGCCCACTGTCTTTCTAGTGCACCTGGGCGGCAATGGCGCAGATGCTTGGGCCCGATCATCGTTGCTTGCAACTATATTTTTATATATGGTTCTTCTAGATGATTCATTTATTTTGTGGTCTTTTGAAGTGATTCTTCCATGTTTCACATGTGATTCTTCTACATGATTCATTAATTTTTACATTTGATTCCAGCAACACCGCATAGTCAATGACAATTACACTCACTCACTCACTCATCATCTTTACCGCTTTATCCTAGTGTACAGGGTCATGGAGAGCCTCGAGCCCATCCCAGGAGCAACTACAGGCAATTTGTGAACAGTGGTCTGTGGGAGCAAACTGAAGTACCCAGAGGAAACCCACCGATCATGGGGAGAACATGCAAAAGCGATGGGAATTGAACCTGGCGAGGGATCGAACCCGGACCCTGGAGGTGTAAGGCGACAGTGCTAATCATTAAGCCAATGTGCTGCCCAATAATTAAAAAAAAGATGCTTTTTTGCTTTCAATTTTGTGCTATTGTGACCCTTTTTTGTTGCTATTTTTACATTACATTTACATTTAGGCATTTGGCAGATGCTCTTATCCAGAGCAACTTACAAAAGGTGCTTTAAAGTTTACATCACTGGATAGATACTTACACTGGGTTAACTAGGTCAATAATAACCTGCCATTACTTAATGGGGGGGGGCTTGGGTTTAGTCCAAGTACTGGAGAAACAGATACGTCTTGAGTCGTGGTTTGAAGATCATCAAAGTCTCTGCTGTATTTTTTGCTCAGTCACATTTGTATAGTTGGTAAAAATGAAATAAAATGAAATTCATCATATCACTCGATTCATTAATTTTTACATCTGATACTTCCACTTCCACTTTCTTCATCTTTAAGTTAGTTTTCTTCACCTGTAGTCCATGTGGTTTATGTTTAAGAATGTTTTTCGTAGGGGCCTCCGAGTGGCGCTGTGGTTAAGCGCTCGCCCTATCATCCGGAGATCGTGAGTTCGATTCGCGGGTGGTGCTGTAACCTCTCACAGCCGGAGGTCTAGAGAAAGCTGATTGGCCGAGCTCTCTCGGAGGGGAGGGATGAGAGGTATTTGGTGCTCCCACGTTAATCTACAGCCAATCAGGGTAGATTGGCTGTAGATTGCCTCACGCAAGCGAAAGGAGCGGATAGCGCTGTCCTCCGAGTGTGTTACGGCGGAAACATGTGATAGTCTTCGCCCTCCCGGCTGAGTGGTAGTCGTGGCCTTAATGTGGGAGCCCCCTAGTGACGGGGAGGAATTGGACACGACTAAATCGGGAAAATTTTTGGGAAAAATCCAAAAATATATAAATTAAAAGACAAAAAAAAAAAAAAGAATGTTTTTTGTGTGAACATATTGTTCATGTGTTTTACTTCGAATGAATTAAATTGTGTTCATAATGATTTAACAGTGGTCATTGTCGCAAATGAGGGACGTGTGTATGAAGATATTTGCTTAAGTTCATATGTGCAGTTTCAGTGCATGATATGATGAGTTGCTGTTTCTTATATTCCAAAATGACCCGCAGCACATTTAGAAGACAGTACTTAAATTTAATTTATCATGTAATGATGAGACGCCATATCATCCAGCCGAATATCCTGCAGTACCGGCGAGGTTGTAATTGTACACGGAAGAGATAATACGTGACTCTCATATCAGACTCCTTTTCAATTGTCTCCTAATTGTTCATTCTCAAAGGCCCAGAGTACTGAAAGGAAGAAAGTTCTGTTCTTCTAAAACGTCACCATGAAATATTCAGTATGTTTCAATTCCGAACTCGAAGTGAGAAATGGAAATGTCAATGCAGTAGAAATGAATGAATAAATAAATCATTAAACAAACAAATCTCCGAAAAGTATTACTTTTGTTCTTGTTCTTGCTGGAGCAAGCGGACCCACACGGCGATGTTTCCCAGGTACGTCTGCGTCTCTGTGTGTGTGTGTGTGTGTGTGTGTGTGTGTGTCAGTCTGTCTGAACCGTAGACAGCAGCTGAACACATCATCAGCGAAACACCTCAAAACCTGAAACCTCTGTAAAATGACTCGTCCGTCCCCCCCATGCGATGTGGCGATATATCGTACGTTCCAGAATGTTCTCCCTGCATCTCACCCTCAGAAGTGTGAAGTGGTGTTTTCGTTTTTTCACAAGATAAATGTTCTTGTGAGACTGAAGTGATAATAAGTGTGCTGCAGAGCTGAAAAGAATCACATCGATTCATGACAAAAGCTCTCTGCAATATTTAGGGAGGCATCAGTACCGTTTATGTTCAGACCAACTATGAGTACAAGCACATGTTTTTGGTATTTGGTACACCGAGAGCTTAGGATGTTATGGGATTTAAACAGTAGGTTTAATAGAGACTGAGCTCTGAGCACAGTATGGCATGGATTCCACATCGACTCGACACGTGTGTGTGGAACTGATGCAATGAAGCATTCTTATCTCAGCGCCTGCAGAGCTGATGTGCTCTTATTTTACATTGTGTTTATGACACCTATTCCCATTTTAATAACCACACTCACTGATACCGTTTTTGCTCTCTCAGCGGAACTACGCTTCGGATCTAAATGATCTATTTGTCAGATTACCTGCAATAGTAGGAAAATGCCGTAGGCCTTTTTTGATATATAGTTTTAATTGCCTTAAATGATTCGCTTTTATTATTATTATTATTATTATTATTATTATTATTATTATTATTATTATGCACCAACTGGTGGTGGCACGGTGTCTTAGTGGTTACCACTGTTGCCTTCCACCGAACCCAGACACCTGGGTGTGTGGAGGTTAAATGTTCTCCTCATGCTTGGTGTGTTTTCTTTTCACAGTCTAAAGACATGCAGATTAGGCTAATTGGCGTTCCCAAAGTGCCCGTAGTGTCTGAATGCGCATGTGAAAATTGACCTGAAGTCCTACTACAGTCATGAAAATGGAAATAAATACAATGGTCACCACTGGCCTCCATGGTCCCTACTTGACTACAGTGGTTCCTAGATGGAGATACATTATATTGTGGTATTTCAGGATTTATTATTTGTTCAAGTCAAACGGGGACTTATTTGCAGAAAACATTTAAATGGTGCAAACTTTTGAAAAAAAAAACAAAAAAAGTTCTTAGGCGAAATTCAGTAAGTGGAACGCCTGATTTTTGAAAATTGTCAGATAACTTGTTGCCACCTTGCTGAAGAGACGCATCAGTCTCTGTGAACTGTAAACATAATCATTCACCAACACCACTTGCACATTACAGGGACTCTGCTGCGAGTTATTGCCACATCCCCCGTACAGTCCTGGCCTCGCCCCAGGACATTTTCACATCTTTGGGTCATTTAAAGGAGTTCCTGGGAGGCCGGCGTTTCAGACGTGAAGCAGTAGGCCTGATCATGAAGACTTTCTACCTTGATGGTGTCCAAGCACTAGTGCAACACTAGTCAAAAGTCCCAGATTGACTTGAACACCCTTTGTATGTATCAGTATATGTAGATAAGCTTGACGCCACACTAATGCCTGATACCAGTATAAGTTAAGATTCACCTAACACCAGAGAGTTCTCAGTTTAATCAAACTCCCTCCATTAATCTCACTTTTTGCTGCATGTGAAGCTATTTTAGAACAAATACAGTATGAAAATAATATATTTCCTGACTACAGATCAAGATCAATGCATGTTCTGTTTCTTAAAATCCAGTTTTGTTGAAATTATTATTATATGTCTGTGCTTTGGCTACTAAATGTAAATCAGATGATTAGTCCATCATATATCATTAATATAATAAGTGTACAGCTTACTAGCAAAACCTTTCCTAATTTTTGGTAAAGGTTCTCTGTAACCTTATTTTAGAAACATTAAACGTCAACGTTTTGAGCAAAGCATGACACATAGCCACCTGATTTTCAAGCAAAAGCCAACGAGTCGTGATAAGCCAATCGCATCGCTTCTTTCTTGGGCTGCTCTGATTGGTTTAAATGGTTTAATGGATTTTTGGAGAATGTTGAGGCCAAGGAAAAGGACATTTTACACTGTTGCTGCCTTTGCATTCACTCCTGCAGTGATGAGTGACAGGTGTGTGTCGTGTGATACGTCCTATGACATCGGACATTATATATTTAACAAAGCAATGTGGGAAACAAAAGCAAAAATCTTTGTGTCCCCAACTGACATGTCTCTTTGTTTCCTCTTTCATTTGCAAACGGTTTGGCTGAACCACGATGCACTAAAGATAATATTTTCTAAAGGAACTGAAGCATTGAATTACTGTTATGACAAAGCCCGATGTGATTATTTGCTGACAAAGAAAAGAGTGATTTGTGTACAAGAGACATGAAATGCATGAGCTGTGTTTGGAACGTTGATGCACATGCTTTGTCTGTTTCTCTCCGATATTACTGTCTGCTCTCAACCCTAGAGGACGATGTCATACTGTGAATACCTCTTAATATGATAAGGAGCCGTCGTCAACTACTAAAATGAAACTAAGGTTGGTAGAGGAGGAGGCTGACGATGCTGTAAACCAAAGCTTTAATATTGTTTATGATGTTAACAATCTTTGTGATTAAAAAGGTTTTGTGTGCGGCACTACTTTTTGTTTGACTCATGACAAAATCCCTATCAAAGCAAGAATTTGCTAAATTAGAAACACAAACAACATATCAATGATATTATTGACGAACACGGCTGCACGATGATTGATTAATTGTGACAAAACTGTGGGTGGTGGAGGTACAGTATAGTATATTTTTGAAAAATCACACAACATTCACACTTATTTTACCCCAAGGAATTGTGACTTCTGATTTATGCTTTTTAACACCCTTGGAACTCTTGGACTGCAAGAAGAACGGAAACTCAAGCACTTTTGTAAGTCGCTCTGGATAAGATAAGAGCGTCTGTCAAATGTATAAATGTAAAGGTAAATGTTTCTTGGTGCATTTGAAGAAAACTTGTTTTTCCCACAAAACCGTAAAAAACTCATTTTGCTGCCAAACTGTTTAAAATACTGTATACAATAAACTACCGCTTAAAGGTTTGGGATCGATTTCAAATTTCTTTGTTTTTGTTCAGTGATTAATTTTCTACATTCTTACATCAACACTGGCGATTTCAAAACTATGAAATAACACTTATGGAATTAAGTAATTATGTAACAACAACAACAACAACAACAACAACAGTCAGACACGAACTACAGTTAGTCATTTTAAAACACAAAGGTCGGCTGTTCTGGAATAGTTCTTAAAAGAACAGTATCGTGTCGAGTGCGTTTGTAAAAACCCATCGAGCTCCGTGATGAAACTGTCTCTCGTGAAGACCTTCCCAGGAAAGCGAGACCAAAACTTACTGCTGCAGAGGAGACGTTCATTTAGAGTAAAATCACCAATTAACAACCGGCACCTCAGATTAGAGCCGTTATGAAGCTTTACAGAGCAGAAGTAGCAGATATACGTCTCAATATCAGCTGTTCGGAGGAGATTATTGTGTGTTTTTGGATAAACGCCTTCAGCATCGTTTTTACAGTGTAGAGAGAAATAAACATCAGGAACGACCATGGAGTTAGAAAGTGATCACAAACTTTTGAGCTGTAGCGTATCCGCTATCAAAGTAGTCTGCTGTCTGTGCTCAATACCCAGAACATCCTCATAAACAATAACCAAAGTAAAAAGCACACTATATAAATCTTTGTAACTTGTATATAAAACATTCCATCACTGGACCCCACATGCATTTTATTCCATTTCAGTAGTTCTTTATGCATCTGAGATCTATTCAGATTTATTTCCATTTTTACAGTCGTCGCTGAATGCCAGCACTGTCAACATACATTAGTGTTCATTAAGCCAAAACCCATTTTATAGATGGCTTCAGGCCACTGTAATTCAGTTAGGCCTTGCTGAAGGGAGGAACAGTGCAGCACTACAGTAATATCTAAACTCGGGCCATTTAATTATTTTCCTAAACGGGATAATAGATCAGATACTTTCGGAGCTAATGTAGCTAACATGCGCTAACCTACTGGGCAATTTTTACTCTTCAGTTTGATCTGTTGATTTTGGTGGTTTGGTACAGTCATGTTCCAAATTTTAGTTTGATGTTTCATCAACGAAAAAAGTTAGATGTTGTTCATCTGAGGTTGTAATTTTCAAATACGGAGACCTGCCACAATCAGACCATTTTTATTATGTTTTTACACACACACACACACACACACACACACAAAACAACAACAACAACATAGAATTAAAAGAGGGGTACTAACTTTTGAACATCACCATACATAGAGGTGCTACAAGAGGTGCTATTATGAACACTAAACATATGACCTAGAAATATGATATAGTATGTTTTATAACGTAACTTCACATGTTACTTCATTATGCAGTCATTTTCAGGCCATTGTAATTCAGTTAGTTGTTTTTGGGACAAACTGATAGATAAAGTAAAGGGGGCTGGGGGGGGGGGGGGGGGGGGGTCATACTGTATACTTGTAGTGCCTTACAACAATCCCAGAATCTTCTTTCGAACAGATTCTTACTTAGTTAAGGTGGATATTATTTAATGACTACATCAAGGCCACAAACTAAGCAGGTCATGTCCACCATTTATTACCATTTTTTGGGCAAAGCTGTGGCTACACGATGTGCACCTTGAGTCTGAAACTTAATGTGTTGTAGAACATCATGACTCCACTCAACCAGTATGTCTTCATGATCTCCATGCCGAGGTTCTTGTTGGTACAATTTATTTTTCTTAGGCAATTTTAAAGTACATTAGCTAATTGCTACTCGTGGAAAATGTTATAGCCACAAAACGGAACTTAACTGGTGGTCTCAATATATTCATTCCTAAACACACGTTATAAAAAAATGAATAAATAAACAAGTAATAGCCACTAAGTCAATGTTTACTGTTTTGTGCTGGAGACTGGTATCGTAGAATTTCAGGTTTTAGCACATTAGGCCGAAACATCTCAAAATGAATGGATCAAGACTTCAGAGTGGGTGATAGCATAATGCAAAATGACTATACAGCATAATAATATTGTACCATTCAAAATTTTGCCCAGGATTTTTTTGTACCATGTCATCAAGTGGGATCAGAATGCAAACAAACAAACAAACAACAACAAATTATAATAAATTATATATTATAGTATATAATATAATAATATAATAATAATATATATATATATATATATATATATACTGTATATATATATTAGGATATAGATATATATTTGGAATAAATAAATGAATAAATAAATAATAAATATAAGGATTAACTCATCTATTCATTTACATGGTATTTTGTTTTCTGCTATATTCTGCTGTCGTCATTACCATATAAATATTGTGATAAATTGTTCCTCAATCTGTATTAATGGCTCTGAATTGCCATTTCAGTTTGGCTGGCACTTTTCAGTTAAATATCTACAGCTCACCTCCTTCACTTGACGACGTGGCCTCGGTGGCATAAACCACAACCAGGCCGATGCAGGCTGCAGTCATGGCCACAAACAGAAGGATGAGGCTCTTCTCCAGGAAGGTCAGGCCAATCCTCCTGGACATCTTGCTATTCTTGCTTTTCAGCCCACAAGTTGTCTAGAGATTGAGGAACATCGCTGTATGATCGCTGCCCCATGCTTATAAATGCTGCTCACATTTGAACTTTGTTAGGCTGAACTTTATCCTCCGGAATGCTGGAAGGCTGAAATCTGCAAATCTCTAGCTGGTGATAGTGGTCTGGTTTTTTTTTTTTTTTTTTTTTTTGCTATCAGTACTGGAGTTTATCTTGATCGCAGTGTATGTGTGTGTGATTTCAGCATGAAATGTACAGTACAATGGATTATGTGAGCTAATGAATTCAATTCAATTGAAATGTTTTCATAAAGCAGATACATTGTAGAATTAGAAATTCTGGAAATAAACTGAAAAGCACGTACAGCATGCGTGTTATTATCTGTTACAATATTAGCTCCACCAGTTTGTCCCTAGTGAGCAAGCTAGAGGAAAAACCCGTACAGAGGACTTACAAGTGAACCCATCCTCATACAGTATATGTGATACCAGATAATATGACCAGAAATAAATCCCTTTTGCAAGGTTGAAAGCTAACATAAAGTCAATTTGTTGAGAATTGTCCACTGAAGCTTGTGTCGAAAACTGTTCCTGGCTATTTCAGTCCTGATGTTCCTAATTTCCATGGTTCAGTTTGGAGTTTGGTTTCATTGCTTTACAAAAGAAAAAACAAATACAGCGGCTATATGAGAAGGATCGAGTAATTCTATCTGCTTCATCATTGCAACCCGAATAACACCACACCAATTGTTGTTCGATTAACACTTAAAAACAGCTATCTCATTCGGCCATGTGAACTCGGCGCCTGGTATAATCGCAGCACGGCACCTCGGATAAAGACGTGTCCAAGGCCTCTGGAGGGAGGAGTATAAGGAGACAGCCTAATCTTACTGATAACAGTTAATAACAGGCCCCATGGTTTTATGGGAGCTGCAAACAGCCCTTGTTCTGCTCTGCCATTATCATAATGAGATATTGAAGAGCGTCTCACCGCAGGTCGGCTGCAGGGCTGCGCCATCATATTGGCCTGACACTTTCTTTTACGGATTTGAGCTTTCAGAACCTCCTCGAGTGGGTCCACATGTCGAACAAGTGTGCTGAAAATGTGCAAAAACTGAGCAAAATTGAAAGCAAATTCATCCCTGATACAAGTGAAATGAAAGGGGTGTTCAGGTCAAACCAGGACGTTTGATTGTGCATATAAACAGAATAATCTGAAAGTACAAGCTCTAGAGTTTATTTCTCTATATAATCTCCTGCTACACTTGTGTTTCACTAGTGCTTGGACACCCTCAAGGTAGAAAGTTTTCGTGATCAGGCTGCCTGCTTCATGTCTGAAACGCCGGCCTCCCAGGAACTCCTGTAAAAGGGATGTGGCAATAACTCCTAGCCGAGTTCCTGTAACGCGCAAGTGGTGATTTTCACGGATCCATTGAATGGAAAAGGTGAGACGTTAAATAACTCTGTGGCTTAATGGGGAAAATCATAGTCTAGACGTTGCACACATTATACCATGTGGTTAATGTTTAAATACACAGATTACATTTGTTGCATGCATGCAAAGTCGGTCCCTGGGTGCAGAATGTTTAATAACCCCTTTTAACATTAACAGTATGACTTGATGTGAGAGGAGGTGTGAGGGAATGCTCTTTCTCTGGTTTATTAACATCCATCATCTAATAAACAATCATCCGCTCTATAAAACCACCGTGCATTTTTAATACCACCGCTTGGATTAATTTCGTTATGTTGCATGTAATAGACTGTCATTAAAGAATGCAAAAGAAAAACTGTACACTGTCACCAGTTATTAGATAATAGGAGTTGATCTGAGTTTTTTTTTTTTATATACATATATTTGGGAGTCATTATAATATCTAATGCTGCTTAATCACTGATTAGTCAGCTGCATCGGTAGACTGGCCTGATGGAGACGTGTGATGAAAATGATAGTGAGTCTGTGAATGACGTGGGGGCGTGATCGTTGTGCTGGCATGGTGCCAGCTCCTCGTAGACTTGAGCGTCACTGCAAATCGATATGAAATAAAATCGTCCAGGATGACTCCAGCTCCATCTGCATGGCACGGAAGCTCACTGAAGGGTTTGATGTTTATTAAATGTTTGATGTTTATTGAAATAATATAGCTATAGCGACGTATCAGAAAGCGCGAACAACGAGTATCCTCCAAACACCAATTGAAGGAACATGAAGCATTTTAAAAGAAAGATTCCCTCCAATATATTTCTAGCAATGCCGTGGTGCACTGCATCACAGTTCTGGTGATTCATGTCCAAGTGATTCATCTTACAAAGACTCTTTATGTTGTTATTGTTATTGTTTTTTTTTTTTGTTCCAGTTCATTTGTCACCTGTCTGTAGTTTTGTAGGTTAGATTTATATTTTGCTCCTTACAGAAGGGTTAATTGAAACCCATTTGGAGGAAGCCTTGAAATTTACAGTACTGTGCAAAAGTCTTGGACCCCCCCCCCCCCTCCTTTCTTCACATTTATTTAAATGAAAAGAAAAGGAACAAATGTTTCACCTCAACAGTTGGCAAAGTGTTCAAAAATCTATATTTTTTTAAAAACGTTGTTTATGTAACAACCTCAGCAGCGACCTCGTCTGTTCCAACCCCTCGGCATTCAGCATCAGCAGTACACTAATCACCGGCCTGATCGTCTGTCATCATGTGCACCTGTTTCTCACTGGGTCAGGACTTCAGTTAGATGATTTTTTATAATTGAATGATTCATAGGTCACTATGTGGCTTAACAAACAAAAAACATTCCTCTGAAACGTCTCAGGTTCAGGGCCTGAACGACTGCACTGGGCTCCGATCCACCTCGGCCCGGTTCAGGTTTTCTTTAAACCGTTTGCACCATTCAAATGTTTATTGCGCCTAAGAGTCTCATCACCGTACTGTGCTTGGGGTCTTACTGTATGTACCGTAATTGTCAATTGCTTTTATACCAAAAAAGTCCCGGTTTGACTTGAACACCTCTTATATCTCTCTTAATTTTCCCTAAAAAGACGGAATCCAAAATTCATCATGGATTGCCTTTTTACTGATACTACTCCATTTTAGCTTGAATTCCACAAATGCAGTTTTAATTATAAGACATTATACCGTCAACTAATTCATAGATGGTGGTTTGTCTTTTCTGCTATTCGTATCACACGTCTGTAAAATAATGCCACGGCTGCAGAAGCGACACAAATCAAGTTATAATTATATCATTATATTTTGGTCTAGTGGTTGGTTTAGCATCGCTTACTGTGACACGTGACGAGGCCATGCAGAGTCATTAACACCTGATTCAGGTTGTCTTTGCTTACGGCGACTGCTACACTCTGCTGCAGTACTGTAGCAACACACTGTCTGGATTTAAACGAGCGAGTGAGAGTACAGGCAGTGTCTCAGCATGAGCTCAAGCGTGAGCAGAAGACTCCAGTCTGGCGTACTGCTCCAATATGCAGATTTTTAGATTCTGATTAAGGAAAAGGAAAAGGCTCAGCTCTGTGACTGGATCCCCTGAACTTACTGTTTCCCATATGTTTGATGGTCTGGGAGAACCCTCAGCATAGTAAACATTTTGAATAGGAATATCGTCTACTACATACAGCGGTACCCCGGCGTAAGAACTTAATCTTAAAATCATACAATTCCGTATAATGAAAGACATTGTCCCATAGGAAATAATGTAAATGCAGATAATCCGTTCCAGCCACACAACAAATATTACCAATATTTCCAACACTATAATCATATTTCATACGCATATGAAAACAATCAAAACATTTTGAAAAGACATGTAAATAAAGTCAAATATGAAACCTCACTTAATTTACGATTACTGGCTGGTTTAAAAAGCTGGTTTAGTCTTTACGACTGTAAATCTTTCAGAAATGCAAAAAAGTCCACACAAAAGAAGAGAAACAAATCCGTACACACGCGTCACTTGGGTTGAGCGGCTCCTGGGCTCCATGCTTCATATAAACTTATTGGGGAAGAAATGGTTAGGGAGGGCATTCGTATACTGAGGTTCATTCCAGCAACCATGCAGGAGTATAACATTTGACAGAGATTCCGAGACTAAATTACAAAATTACTAGCACTTCTTGATTAAAAATGTGTTTTTTTTTTATTATATTTTATTTATTTATTTATTTTTACTGAACATTGCTTTATTTCATTATTTATTTACTTGCTGTTTAAGGGCTGAAAAGGTAATAAAAGCCACTTTTGAAAAACATTACAGTTACACACACACACACACACACACACACACACACACACACACAAATCACTTAAATGTAAATCACGTAATCACGTAAATGTGTTAATAAAGTGATAGTGATAAGTATCAAATCACTCCTAACGAAAGAAAAAATAAAGACAAGTCACTTTTCCAAAGACATACCAAAAGTAAATTGTTTTTTCCAATCCAGTTTTCATTTTATTCAGTTGTTACATGATTCGTTACCTGATATGTTTTGGATCCGATCCACTTTTCTTTTCTTTTTTTTCTTTTTTTTTTTTTTAAGATCTCAGCCTGATGCTGATACTGCGTATGAAATCCGTCCCAACTTGCATTCTCCCATCTCATAACCTGTACGTTTTGTCTTTGTATGAAAACCATCTCATTATACAACATAATCGTTGCAGATAAACACCAAGACACGCTTAAACAGTAAGTACCAACATTTTCATTTCATGCTGGACTACAGTGCCTGGCCAGGAAAAGAAAAAAAAAAAAAAAAAGTTTGTATACTTTAAGAATATTTTATTCAACCACTTTTGTGTGTGTAAATGATTCCTCATGCTCCCAGGAGTCCTGGAATGTGGCGGTCTGTTTCATCAGGGAAGAAAAAACCCTCCATAGATGTGACGTCCTGGTGATTCAGGACATTCAGGTGGTCAGCTGACGTCATTTTATTGCCACGTAACGTGACTGAGTCTCGACCTGACGCGACCCCAGATCATAACACTCTCTCCAGAGGCTTGTATGCATGATCCCTTCATTTGCTTCCCTTCTTCCCCTGACACGCCCATCACTCTGGAATAGGCTCAATCTGGACTCACCAGGTCACATGACCTTTTTTCCATTCCTCCAAAATCGAGTCTTTATGCCTCCTAGCTCTCAAACTGAAGGCTTTTTTTTTTTTTTTTCATTAACAAGTGGTTTTCTTATGTCCACACAGTGGTTTAGTCCCAATCCTGCGAGTTCTCATCACATTGTGCATGTGGAAACGCTCTTACTTTCATTAATAAACATGTATGCCAAGCATTTAAGTGATCTCCTTGTCTTTGGGCAAAATTCATCTGCAGAGTTGATGGTTCAGCACTATCCTTCCAGGATTTAATAATGCCTTGGACAATTCCAAAAACCCAGTTCCAGTCATTGTAATGTTTCCTTTGCTTGATGCTGGCCAATAATTTACCCTTCTGAAACTTTGTTTGGCCAGGCTGAGTATTTATGGCTTTCAGAAAAATGTCAATGCACGCTGCAGGCGGGAATAAAACCTACTTTGGCCAAAATGTGTTTCATAAGGGTTGTTTGCCAGCATTCAGCCACAGCCACATCTGATAGGTCTTGACAGACCACCGCAACACACGTTTATTAAGTGTATTATACAGTATACAGTATATGACAGCTGTTTTTTAAGCTGTGGTTTAGGAATGAGATATTAACACGAAACCCAAAGATGGTGCCGAAATTAGATGGATTTCTGACTCAATCTCTTTTACTGCCGTTCTGCCACACTGATGGAAATTCCTTTCAGTCTTATCATAAAGTGAGCCATTTATCTTCCACCGGCATACGCCAAATCCACCAGCTCAGTGAGAAACCTGTAACCACATACTGTACTACATGTAGGTTATTTTGGAGCTTATGGTGCAATCAGGACTCGGCAATGCGAAGTAACGCAATACAATGTACAGCACAGTCCTAAACCACGAGTGCTCAGTAGCTCATAAAGAAAGAAGGCAATCCTCGTTGAAAAATTGTAGGTCAAGTGGTATCATTCGGAGAGAACGCAAGTACAAGTGCATCCGACCGCATATAGATAATTAGCAGGTTATAAGAAGAACGGAGAAGAAAGAGAAGCAGGAGAATGGATCAGTTTTGCCTCGCAGTTCTCACCACTGCGGGGCCGGTGATTTATGAATGCATCTGTCAGCGGTAGTACAGCGGGCTCTAATGAAGCTGGAGAAAGGTGACCTTGTGCTGCAGAGTGTTTTTACCCTGCATGTGTTCCGTTAGTCTACGTGTGGGTGGATACCGCAGGGCAATTCTTGAGAGACGAGGAAACAAAATGACGTTCTAGACAGAAGGCGTAATAATGACAGATAACAGGCTGGGTAAAAAGTAGGAGCAATTCTCTCTCTAACACACACACACACACACACACATTCCATCATTGTACAGCTAATATACGATTCATTGGAATGCTATTACTAATCCTAGACAATCAGTAGGAATGATTATACTTTTCTAACTACGAGCTAATTAATTACAACAATAAACGCATTACATATATAAAACTAAGACAGTACTTTCTAATTATTAATTTTTTAAATTTTAATTTACCAATTAGAAAGGAAATCATCACACCATGCATCGGGACTGGGGTAGCGGTTAGCACTGTGGCCTCGCACCTCCAGGGTCCGGGTTCGATTCCCGTCTCGGGGTCTGTGTGCATGGAGTGTGCATGTTCTCCCTGTGCTTGGAGGGTTTCCTGTAGGTACTCCAGTTTCCTCTCGCAGTCCAAAGACATGCAGATTAGGCTAATTGCCGTTCCCAGATTGCCCGTAGTGTGCGTATGAGTGTGTGAGGGTTGACCGAAGGTCCTACCACGATTGAAAAAATTGGAATAAATGCGATGGTCACACTGGCTCCCACAGCCCCTAGTTGGACTTCAGAGATTCCTGGATGGATTTCTGAATGGATGGATGGATGGATGGATGGATGGATGGATGGATATATGCAATGCCTTGATGGGACCAAAGGTCCTCCATCCGGTCCGATCCTACAGAAAAGCCAATGTATCACAAACCGATGAAAACATCAATGAGGGCCAAGATAGAAAAGCACCAAAAGACCCAGTGCACCACAGCACACCACGGGCTGTCGACTGCTGACCCAGCCTCCAAATGAGCCAGACCTCAATCTAGATCAAGCAGCCACAGGATACACCGGAATAAACAAGTCCGATCAAATGTTCTTAAATTTCTTCAGGGTTATTGGTGACTCCAAAAAGCACCTAGGTTCTGAATGTGTGTGTGTGTGTGTGTGTGTGTGTGTGTGTGTGTGTGTGTGTGTGTGTGTGTGTGTGTGTGTGTGTGTGTGTGTGTGTGTGTGTGATGCCCTGGGATAGACTATTTTTTTTTCTATCCTTCATCACATTCAGTGTTTGTGGGATGATCTTGGCATTCAGTATAACCATGATGTGTTTAATAAAGATAAATGTTCAGGACATTACAATGCAAATTAAGCAGTTAATTGAACTCTCTGCTATATTTGTTCATTTAAGTGATATTAGACTGATAGGGGACATGAGTGCGTTTCCATAAAGCAGGCAGATTTCTCGATCCTGACATTTTTAATGAAGGAAATATTTTTGTTTTGGGTTTTTTTTTTGTTTTGTTTTTTTAAAAGACATTTTTTTTATTGTTTTTGTTACAATTCATTCTACGTTGCTCTTTCATTTTTTTTTTCTTTTTTGGATAATTTAATTATCCAATAATTTTAAATCAAATAATTTTAAATCCAATAATTTTAAACACAATTTTCAAATGCGAATCTGATAATTGGGACGCAGTGGACATTAAATTGCATTTTCCTGGGCTTAGAGATGAGCTCGGGCTTTTACATTTTTTCCTCAAAAGTAACCCAGAGGGGGAAAAAACAAAGGCATGTGAACATTCTAAAACTTTCAGACTAAGATTTTCCTTTCCAAATTATGGAGCCCATAAAGGGACATGAGTGAAAAAAGAAAAAGGAAAAAAAAAAAAGGTGAGCATGAGAAACTTTCGCCAGTGTTTTTGTTAACCAAACAAAACAAACAAACAGATAAATAAACATAAAGTACTAAACTGGACCGTTCACCGTTGCTGGTTTGGTAAAATCAAGCACACAACTTTGGTAACATTAATGTCGAATGTATAAATTAAATACGTAATTGTTATCTTGAAAGATGCACATCATGCAGCTTTATATCGTTATTGCAGTTATCATCCAAATAGGTACCTTTTAATGATTTTATCAGTTATAAGATATGCACTAAAGATTTAAACTGCCACAGGGACGAGCAACAAAGGCACGGTGCAGG
This sequence comes from Clarias fuscus, assembly GCA_030347435.1. Classification (NCBI taxonomy): domain Eukaryota; kingdom Metazoa; phylum Chordata; class Actinopteri; order Siluriformes; family Clariidae; genus Clarias; species Clarias fuscus. The sequence continues at coordinate 2,142,385 of CM059211.1, forward strand.
ACAGTAGCTCGTTTCTGACAGCGCCGAAAGGTCTTTAGTAATCCAGGTCATTTTGAATGTCAAGCAAACTAACCGTATATAGTGCAGAGTCTTAAAATGGCTTTTTGACAAAAAACAAAAACAAACAAAAAAAACAAAAAAAACTTTGTGTCTCATTAAATTAAACACAGTGGATGCTACAGGACAGTTAGAAGCAGTGAGATCATTGTACACCTCGTTCAGGAATATTAAAAGATTAACATAGACATATGACTAATCTACAGATACGTAGAAACTGAAATGCGTGTATAAATAATTGCACCCATATGGACACCATCTGCAATTCAAATACTCATACTGATGAAAGATTTTCCTTAGAAGTCGAATTCTAAGAGATTTTTTGTAGCTCAGGGATTTAGTTGACTATGACTGAAAGCAGGAAAGCTTTTTTTATTTATTTATTTATTTATTTTAGATGCGACTGTAGTGTATATCATGTTCAAGTTAAAATAACACTGATGCAAAAAAAAAAAATTAATAAACAAACCAAAAACAAGTTTTAGACTTTGCCGTGTCCCTGAAATAACTGCGCATAAAAAAGAGACCAAATCGGGAGAAAAAAAAAAAATAATAAGGCAGAGTTTTTCCGGAAGAAATTAACGCTTGAAAAATATAGATTTGTGGTAAGTGCAGAACGAGCTTGAGATTAAGAGGCGATCCTTTACATCAGCCTGTACTGTACTGTGGTTCTCTGCAGTGAAGTCATACTCCTCCTCCCAAACAACCAACCTCAACTAAGTAGATTAGTTGAAATATATCATGCTGAAAGAATAATGACCCCAATCTCTCTATAGACTCTCCTATTTCTGCTTCGGAATTTCAGTCTCTCGCGCTCTCTCTCTCTCTCTCTCTCTCTCTCTTTTTTTTTTTTTTAAGAAAACAATCAATAAGGAATGAGTATTTCAGAGAATTCGATTCTGCCATATATAAAAGCACGGTGGACGTTGAGTGATGAGTCTGGTGAGCGTCTCACATTGTATTAACTCTGTGGTGTGCATCATCTCATCCAAACTCTTACTGCTTCTTCTGTTCCTCTCTATAGAGCCATTCCAAAGCGATACTCTAGTTATATGGTAGAAAGATCTACAGTGTATTAAAATATTGTTGAAATGTTGAAAGAATTTAGGAAAAGAAAAAACTTAATTCATTATAAACGTGTTATAAATAAATATTTGAATGCTAAACTCATTGCTATAGATTATATATTGATATATACTGTATATAGATAATAGTATGTTAATAAAAAGATAATATTATTAATATTATATTGATATAATATACATCATAGTATTGTATCTGGTGAAAAGATAAAAGGTTGCCATTTGAGAAAAGTCAAATTATAGGGCTGCATCAGGCAATGAAAACAACTAAGGAGATTTGAAATACTTTGCCTTTTTGTTCTTTTTTGCTTTGTCTTCTCAAGCCAATTAGATTTCCCCTCCAATGTAACCCTCCCCCAGCTCTGCTCCGTTCTGCAGTTCTCTCTTGGGGGGGCGTGGCTCAACAGTAACTCATTTACACAGACAATAAAACTGTATGTATTCTAATGACATGATGTCATTAGACGAAATGGTGCATTTTCTACAAAATGCGAAGACCCAGAATGCTCCCTCTGTTTTATTTCTCCTCTGAACAGACAGTTTCATTGAACTGAGCCACGCCTCCAAGAAAGAGCTGCAGAGCTGGGGGTTTCCCCTTCTTATATGATGTCACATGAGGGGGGGGGGGGAGGAGGAGGGGGTATCTAATTGGCTCTGACAGTGCAAAAAGAACAAAAAGCTGGGTATTTTCCCCTCACTTTTCTTTTCCTTTCTACAAACACCTCAGAGACCCATCTGAATGTCTAAGAATGATCAATTCTGCACAATAGGTCCATTTTCAGATAATCTAATACCGGCGCTGCCACTGCAGTGTTCATACAGCATTTAACTTCATCCTCTTTGGAAATGAAACCCCATTAGCAGACACCTTGATGTGCCAGAAATTGTCACCTTGAGTTAAGGTTATCATGTACATTTTTCACACCAACATATCTAATATCAAACGGCCCTCCCGGGGGTCTGCGCATAAACGTCCTCCAACCCAACATCAAATACTGCACCACTGCACCAGACAGATCGCTCAGTGCGACTGAACCGTGGAAAATGATGGTTATTAGGTATCATCTCGTCAAATCTTATTACTGGAATTGGCCTCGTGCTTCAACAGTACGTACACGTCCTCACTTCAGTCATCCTTAAACACCCTTATTAGACAGATCAGCTATCTTTTTCTTAACGTCTCTGTATCGCTCCCAAGTTTCAAACCTTCCGTCACGGGAGAGGAAGATCACAAAAGCCAGCTGGAATTTTGCAAAGAGCTCGGTAGTTGGCGAGCTTCGTCGCCAGTATTAATCTCCTCCAGAGTTAAAACGGGGCCTATGGTGAAGATCTAATCAGAGTCTTTAAATCGTTGCAACGATACTGTGCCAGCGACGTGCAGGACATTAAATATTGAAACAGGAGCTAATTAAGAGACGAGATGTGTTGAAATGAAAGAGAATGAAGCGGCAGGTGTGGTGGCACGGGCGGAATGTTAAAGAAAGAGACAGACGGAGAGGGAAAAAGGGAAGAGGAGTGAAGGAGGAAAAGCCCTTCCGCCAAATTCAATATCGCTCACTGTGTAGAGGTCAAGACCTCCAAAAATAGATTTGTGATACGATTCATGGTGATATGGCTTCCATCTGCGGCTGAAATGCCACCATCAGTCACATCAGTAAATGGTTACGGTTACGGCAGGGCAACAAATGAAAGAAGAAAAGTCATACAATGCATCAGCCAGTAATCATGCAGTCACATGTCCGAGCAAACGGACGGAAATACAGTACACACAGCCACGGACGTGACCTTCTCCTCGCCGTTCATAACTGTAACTGCAGAAGATATCCAAAACAACTGCTAAACATTTACAGCTAAGTAAAAAGGAACAGAGCAAACTGAGAGTTAATGGTATTCTCTTGATGATTTTAATATCAAATCAGGGTAACATTGCATCTGAATATGGGATCTATGGCACGCCAGCACTTTACTATACATATAACACCAGATATTCTTTCTTTTCTTTTTTTTTTAATCATCATCATCATTTAGATTTGCAAAGCTCAATGATGAAACAAACGCATAAATATAAATATCATAAATAAAAGAGGTCAAGTCTCAAATAATGCAAAACAATAATTTACCAAACTCAATAAGTACAATAAGATTTGTTAAATTCAACTGCACAGTTATTTATATATATATATATAAAGTAACAATAGTAAGCTTAATCTGATATTCAGTGCAATGTATAACTGCAAGTCCCACAACTGGAGGTTAATAGATAGCCATCTGAACCAATATACATGCATACAGCTAAATATGTCTCATTAACTCTTTATTATTTTATTAAATAGGTTATCATTATTGCCATTGCACTCTAAATACTGGTAGATCTTTGCTCTCTGAATATATATATATATATATATATATATATATATATATATATATATATATATATATATATATATATATATATATATATATATATATATATATATATATATATATGTGTGTGTGTGTGTGTGTGTGTGTGTTTCTTTTTTTTATTTCTAAAAATACTTCCTTTAATAATACTGCCCTCGCTTACACACTCACCATTTGTTTTAATGCTGCACATTCTGCATCATGAACCTGGAACAGTCCTGTCATGCTTCGCACTAGAACAATCTCAGGGAAGATTCTGCACCAGCAATCATCGGACCATGATTACTCAGCAGTTCTCACTCCAGCACTGCCGAGGGGGGTGGGCGCACACAACAGTTGGGCCGCCGGACATTTTGGAGCATGGACCTGAAGACATTAGCCTGTCTTCGCTTGTTCTTTCTGCCCAGTGGCGAGTCAGACGTTGCACCTGACAAGGATTTCCTGAGTGCCGTCTGCGCTATGATCTTCTTCTCATGCTCTTTGATTTTGCACTGGAGGTGACTCTGGATAGCGAAACCGAGCGACTCCGGATCCAACGAAGCACCGTACACCTCCCAAGTCATGCCCTGATCGTCCCACACCACATCGTGAACACTTTTCTTCATTGACTTCGCTGCCTTCTCATCTTGCTTCTTGTCCTTCACGGGCTTCGATTTGGAATCTTGCTTTGCAGACTTGTCTGCGGATTTTTTCTCCAACTGCTTGGTCTTTGAAGTGGAGCTTGATAGTGGAGCAGAAGCATCTGCGTTGGTCTCATTAGCTGCTTTACAAGGACCGACCCCATGTGGCGAGGGCTTTGACTGTGGAATAGGGCATTTATTGGCACGAGGTTTGGCAGGTTGTTCTGCCGGAGGACTTGTTACCGATAGACCTCGACAGGCCTGATCAGTCGTGGTCGATATCTCACCAGAGCCTTTCCCCTTGGTGTCCTGTTTCACAGAATTTGGAACAGGGGAGATTCTGTCGCTAGCTTCAGGTGACAATTTATTTTGATTGCATGTCTCGATGTTAATTTGATAAACTGGTTGAAGAGGCGGGTATGCTTTTGGAGCATTGTACATTGGTGGCCCAGGCTCCTTGGGCTTGGTTCCAAGCCTGGTCTCCTTTTGTAAAACACCATCTGTGTGCGGCAAAACGCCTCCAGATTGAGGAAGCCTGTCTGACAAAGTAGTGATTGAAGGGCTACATGAACTACCAGACGTTTCCAGTATAATTGGTGCCTCTGCATTGTCCTTATGATATACCATTGCAAGGCTTTCCATTTCTTCCATTTGAAGACAAACAGACACCCGCTTGGGCAGGTATGGAAATAGGCTGGGACTTGTTTCAACAGCTCGAGTGCAGACTAAAGTCACAGCCTGAACCTCTGCATCCTGGTGCTGTTTGCAAGGTGAGGTCCCACAGTCTGTCGTTGATGTCATGGTGCCGGCCTCGCGGTACAACTTACAGTGCCTTATCTTATTTTCCTCCAAGACAGATCCTTGTGTTTGAACTGCCTCATCAGTCACATCAGTGAGAACGGAGTGACTTGGGGTGAGGTCTGGAGAGTGTTGAGAAGTGCTGTTTATTGTGACAGTGTGATGAGGTTTGGCATCGTTTGCATCAGATTCAGATTCAGGGCAGCTTTCTTCGAGAAGAGGTGTAGACTGTTTTGTGTTTGCTTGTAGTATCGTTTGATCTGCCTCAGGTTTCACGTTGCTGTTTGCCGCCTGAGAGGTCTCTGCAGGCTTGGGGTCTGATTTGGAAACCTCTGCTGCAAGACCTTGATGGAAATTCCCTCCTTGCAGTGTCCAAGCTGATTCTGAATGGGGATGATTTGTCTCATCCACAGTGGTGTTCAAAGCTACATCTGAACTAATGGCGTAGCTCGATTCTGTGAGTTCATGTAAGTGGGAAGAGTCCTTGTTTGAGTTCCTGTTGCTGGGAGGTAAGTCTGTGAGCTTAGGATCACATGGCTTTTGACTTTGTGCTGTGAGTTCCTCACATGACAACGGTCTAGTCGGTAAGTTCTCCTTGCTCTGCTCTTCCTCGACTTCTTGTTTAGCCTGACTGCAATTTCTCCCCTTGTCATATTGAGGTGGTTTTTCTACACGTGATGGACTATTTAAACACATATCCTTGCTTTTTGCAGAAGCGGTTGGTAACGGCTTTGAATTCACATTGCTGTTTTCCTTCTTGTTGTTTGCCTGAGGTTCCTGGACATCAGGTTTTCTATGATCCTCACTATTAGAAGAAGCAGAGTTGGATGTCCCTTCCAGTAGTTTCCCTTTACTTGCAGACTTATGTTGCATATTATCCTGATCTGGTTGTGTATTTCGCGCAGAAGAGCAATCCATGGTCAGGTTTAAACCTGAGTCTTGAAGAGAGAGTGTGTTTGTGTCCTTGTTGCCCAAAGTATCCGTACCAGATAGTCGTGCTACCATTTGAACAGTAACAGTCCTTTTAGGGTTAGGGACAGTTCCCATTCTAAATCCAGTTTTATTGCTTCCTTCGTCGTTAGTCCAAAATCAAGTGACTTTCCTGAAATGGGAGAATTTAGACACAAAGTTTAGACATATTATACTAAACTAATATATGTACGTAACAAAACACCAGATGTTTCAGCCATATGCAGTATAATCTCTGTACCCAGATTAATGGTTTTGCTTGTATGTATAGACAATCTCATTTGGCAAAAAAAGGGCTTTTTAAATAGTTAAAAGGTTTTTGGTTTTACTTAGAACTTTCCCTGATCAGGAAAACACTTTCATGGCTTCACCCAAAGGGAGATTTTCTAACAGTGTAAACATTTTCATGGAAAAACACTAAGAAAGAGAAAATCGTGAAAGTGCTGTAGTATCTTCAAAAATCTGTGGATGAAACTGAGTTCACATCAAACAGCTCCATCAGGTAACTGCTGTTTCTAAATTTTTTAGTCACTACCTTATGTTTTTCAGACATACCTATTGGACCGCTCAATTTTCCTATTTGAAGTTTATGATAACGTTTAATAATTTAATAAATATCTAAATGTTTGTCCACAGACAGACACTCATACACCGGTCATGGACCAAATTCCGGATTGCAATGAATAAAGACGGTGGGCAATCTGAGGACTGAAGACGAAGAAATAAATTCTCGACAGGTTTTCAGAGCCCAAGCTAACAGCACTGATAGACATAACAACTGGAGAAGACATAAACACCCACCAAGGTCCTGACAAGACAACAAGATAGCTGACAACTAAATAAGTTCACACGGGACCAGACGATACGATTTTATCACAATACCCAAGTCCTAATTCAATTTGTATCGCTAATTATGTAATTCTGTTTGTATCTGGATTTTATAAATATCCCTAGTCATTATTATCTTTTTTTTAGGTTTTGTTACAGTTCTAAACAAAATAATTCATTCCAACCGTATTGCCTGCCAATGTATGAATAGGTTAGAGTGCATCACCTGTAAGATTATAGAGGAACTGCAACATTTTACCAACCTAAATGCAAATATATTTAGGTGTGGTCGATACACAAATTGCTGCACGAACGAATTACAATATGTCAATTGTTCACCCAGTCTCTACTAATTGGTCATCTCCAGAAACTATTTCATGTGAAAATATGTAGCACAAATTAATGGTGTGACTTCAAAGTGCACATTTCTAATGTCCTACACTATAATATTAACCCTGCTTGATTTACGTTACCGTAGACTGACATGACACATTATAGTAAAGTCATAGTTTCCTGTTATATCATGATTTTGTCTCTATCAAGAATTTACAGAATTTACAGAATAAAACCCTAATTCCGGAAAAGTTGAGACATTTTTAAAAATTTGAATAAAATAAGAAACTAAAAGACTAACTAAGGACATAACAAATGTTTAACGTGAGAGATTTTACAGTTTTATGCACAAAATGAACTCATTTCAAATTTGATGCCTGCTACGGGGCATTGAGGTTTCTGGAGTTCTGGTGTTGGAATTTGGTCCCGTTCTTGTCTGATATACGTTTTCAGGTTTCCAGCTGCTGAAAGAGGTTGTCGTCGTCTTTCATGTATTTTTAATTTTCATTTAATGATGCGCCAAATGTTCTCTATCGGCGAAAGATTTGAAAAGCAGGCAGGCCAATTCTGCACCAGGAATCTTCTACTACAAAACCATGCTGTTATAATAGACGCATGATGTGGTTTTGCACTGTCCTGCTCAAATACACAAGGCCTTCTCTAAAATAGAAATCGTCTAAACCCTTTATATACTGTACCGTTCAGTATTCAGTATGCCTTCCAAAACACACAAGCTGCCCATACCATATGCACTTATGCACCCACATACCATCATAGATGCTGGCTTTTGAACTGAACGCTGATAACACGCTGGACGGTCTCCCTCCTCTTTAGCCTGGAGGACATGGCGTCAGTGATTTCCAACAAATATGTCAAATTTGTTCATGGAACATTTTCCCACTTTGAAACAGTCCAGTTTAAATGAGCCTCGGCCCACCGGACACGACAGCGCTTCTGGACAATGTTCACATATGGCTTCCTTTTTGCATGATAGAGCTTTAGTTGGCATCTGCAGGTGGCACGGCGGATTGTGTGTACCGACGGTGGTTTCTGGAAGTATTCCTGGGCCCATTTAGTAATGTCAATGACACAAACATGCTGATGAGTGATGCAGTGTCATCTGAGGGCCCGGAGAATACGGGGATCACACAAAGGTCTTCGGCCTTGTCTCTTACATACTGAGATTGGAGATTCTCTGGGCATCTTTACTTTTGAGATACTCTGCCTCTCTAAGACATCCCTTTTATAGCTAGTCGTGTTACAGACATGATGATAGATGTTTTCCAAGCTGAGTCTTTAAAAAATGTCTTGCTTTTTCAGCCCCTTGTCGCCCCCGTCCCAACTTTTTTGAGACCTGTAGCAGGCATCAAATTTAACATGAACTCATTTACTGGATGAAGGTGTAAAATCTCTCCATTTAAACATTTGTTATGTTATATATGTTCTATTGTTAATAAAATATTAGATCCTGTGATCCTGTGATTTGAAAGCCTTTTAGTTTTCATTATATTAAAAAAAAAAAAATAAATAAAAAAAACATCCCAAATTTTCCGAAATTCAGGTTGTAATTAAAATTGTGTTTTTCATTCTTAGAGGAATTGTTTGGCAGCGGGATATTCCTCTGTGATTTCACAATCAGGCTTGGACAAACCAAAACTCTGGAGACTTGACAGATAATAAATAAATAAATAAATTCATCATTTATCACATAAATACATCCACGGGACTATAAAACAAGCCAATTAACAGTTTTTGTCATCTATCCCACCACATCCAAACATCGGATCTCACTAGAGACACACTACACTACACCTTTGTCCATGCAGTTATTAAATTCTTCCCATTAGAGAGCTTCTTATTCAGTAATGTCCAAAACTTTGGCAGGTTGCCTGGTGTCTTGGCCAAGAATACAGACTGCATGTAAATAATAAACATCACTGCACCAAGTTTATAATGACTGATGCGTTTTTTTTTTACCCCTCTGGCAGAAATACTGAAATAAATTGTGAGCTGGGTAATAGCTGTTATGTTCTCTTGGGAAAATGATGACCAAAATAATGTGCAAGAAGAATAAAAGCGCTTGCATTATTTTTTTCTAACTCGGTTTTACATCATGATAAATGGCCATTCGAAATATGGCCGAGGTAAGGAAATAACGTGAGGTGAGATTTGATTTGATTTGAGCAATGTATTTCATGCTTGCGAAAGAAAAAACGAAAAAAAAAAAAAAAAAACTTGAGACCCCAATTTTATAATGCAGATTCTTGAAGACAGTTTGGGACAAACGTTACAGGACAAACAAACACAGACTCATTTCTGAAAGAAAAAAGGTAGTGTGAAATATAATAAAGTGTTTTGGTCTAATACTTTGGGTTTTGCGAAATATCTAATGAGAAACAGAGGATGCGCAAAGTGAAAAAAAAACTAAACAAGAGATAGATAGATAGATAGATAGATAGATAGATAGATAGATAGATAGATAGATAGATAGAGCAATCCAGGGCAATGTAAAGTAATTACCCTCCCAAAAAAACTCATTCATGTTAATTAATAATGACATCATCATAATAACAATATGAATTAATAAGAGTTCTTATCAGGCTCTATGATTTAACAAGCCAAGACAGAGCGGAGAAGGCAGGGACTAAATTAAGACTGGTTAAAATTGGCTTCACGTATGCAGGTCACATCGAAGCACTGAAGTTGAAAATGAACTGGTTAATTAGATCAGATGACTTGAGGTGCATTCAAAGATCACAGCATCACCTGTCAGTGCAGATGTAGTAGATAAGAAAGAGACAAACCAGGATGGATGTGTCCTGCTCCTTCTGTTTAAACCGCACATTCACTGCGACTGTGTTTCTAATCCATCTCAAATCTATCAGATGGTCAGTGGAGAGAGTGAGAGAGACAGAGAGAGAGAGAGAGAGAGAGCTGTAAGGATGACCTTGTCATTAAATTAATTATTAGTATGATCCAGATGAAGACATGTGCATGTAGCAGGAAAAACAGACAGACAGAAAGAAAGACATTCCTACCTGCTGTAGTCTTTGTCTGAGTCTCACATCACGCTCAGGTTTACACACTGCGCTCTGGGTTCTTTCTCTTTTTTTTTTTTTTTCCTGCTCCTCTCATATATAGGACACCGGGCTGAATATCAATGGGAGGATTTCAGCCGCACGGCAGCACTGCCGCGAAGCCACGCCCTCCGCAGCGGAGAATATGCTAATTACAGGCCGAACGCGGCTTCCTGATTGGTCAGATCCGCTTATGGAGGCACTGCAGCTGCAAACGCCCTTAATTTAAATGTGAGCCGCGTTACAGCAATTAACCAGCGTTAAGTATCGGGGAAAAGAGTACAGTAGGTACAAGGTTCAATCTAAAATCTGATCATCTGCTGATCTTTAATGTAATCAGTGATTATTATTATCATCATCATCATCATTATTATTATTATTATTATTTCAGGTTGAAGCCCACGTACATGTCTGCAGAGGTGGAAAGTAACGAATGACGTTTACTCGCGTTACTGTAATTGAGTCGTTTTTTTGTGTATTTCTACTTTTTAAAGGAGTTTTTAAAATCTGCAATTTGACTTTTACTTAAGTAGGTTTTGTTTGAAGTATTGTAATTCGCTACATTGTAAATCATATTCGCTACTGAGTAAAACAAATGAATGAAAATAATAATAATAAAAAAAAAAAGATTCCGCTTTGTATAAACGCTTGGTTGCGCTCGCGCGCGTGTGTCTCGTGTCCTGGTCGCGCGCCGCTCCAGACTCCACTCCAGGTTTTCTGACTGTTTCCCCACATCGGCGTCTACCTGACCTTCCAGACGGCCGCTTCCGCCCTGAGAGTGACGTCATCAGCCAGCGCCACCGTATATAAACCGGAGAGGGACGCGGGAAAGAGCAGAGAGAGATTGTGATTCTGGCGTTTTGATATTTGGTTGTGACTTTTTGCCTCCCATTGACTTTGACTATTGCTTTGCCCCTTTGCTTTGTTTTTTTGTAAAGCAATACAAAGCTCAATGTTTCATCAGTTAATGACTGGATCTAGTTCTTTCCGCCATATACCACCATTTCCATACAGTTTATAACAGAACCCTGAACCGTTCTCTTGCTGTTCGGCCGACACTAGACTGGGACGTGACGCCATATTTAAGTGACCGCTTTGATTTTCAGGCACAAGAAAGACAACAGCTTTAGTATGCGAAGGAGTTCCTTCAGTTAAAAACAACTAGTTTGACATTTATATCTGCTCATCTTTTTTTGAACTACGCTAGAATGCCTCATCCAACCCGCTGTAAAAAAAAAAAAAGCAACTCTAACTTCTACTTTATTTAAACTTAAAAAAACATTTATGAGCCACGTTTTACTTTTACTTGAGTAGATTTTTATAATGGTAACTTTACTTGTACTTCAGTAAAATTTCACTGCAGTAACAGTACTTTTACTAGAGTACAAAATTTTAGTCCTCTTTCCACCTCTGCATGTCTGTCTGTCTGTCTGTCGTTCTGAACGGCAGAACTCTCTGTCTGACTTATTACCAGTCTTGGGGGTCGTTACTTTTTAAAGTAACTAATTTCGTTACAAAATTACTGTCTTCAAAAAGTAATCAGTTACATTACTGCGTTACTTTCTGATAAATGTAACTAGTTCGAGTACTTTTCCACTGCAGAAAGTGAAAACTCCTTTGTGCTTCCTCATGCATGTTGTTTTAGTCAAGACCGTTATAATTATTCTACCATCATCACTCAGTGAAGTTTGGCCCATAATCTCTTAACTACTAATACCCCGATCTCACCTACGCGGTTTCTGTAAGTACGGTTCATCATGATTCACCGCCAGTTTCGATGCTGTGATTAGGTTTTCATCTTTCTGCGCGTCGGTCCTCACATAGTCAAACCGCATAGGTGAGAGATAGGGGTATAACAGCAGGAATAACAGAGGGGGCGGGTTATCGGGGGCGGGGCTTGTAGGACGACTTTCTCACACACACACAAATGGATTGGGAATGACTGCTGTCACGGATTACATAAATTGTCTGAATAACGTTTTTGAAAAAGTAACTGAGTACTTAAATGGTGGGCCAAACGCATTAGATTACTCGTTACATCAAAAAAGTCATCCAAATACTCTAACGTGTTACTTTACTTTGCAACGCATTACACCCCACACTGCTTATTAATACACAGAAATCACATTCTGTAAGGTCGAGTATCTGACGCCTTGTTTACACTAAGTTGTACTTCTTTGGTGCTCAGACAAATACACTCCCTGTTCGGTAATCGGAGAGAGAATCACAGATGAGAAATGGAACAAGTCGATCAGATAAAGATGAAGTTTTGTCTTAAAACGACTCCAGCGTGTTAAAATTCACTTATACCACTTCAGCGCTGTTATTTCAGCCAAAGTGAAAATATGAACGAATCCCAGTCAAAATATTCACTTTATCTTTTCTCATTAATATCTATTGGTGCAGGTGTTTGTTTACATTGAGACAGTAGCGCATTAGTAGAGTATTTTAAAGTAGATTATTAAATCCCACACATAACTGTTCATAACATCACTTTTACTCCACATTTAGATTTCACTGATGGTGCAGATTAAACTTCAAGCAGAGATCTAAAGACTGCAGGAGATTCAGTCAATTCTGTCCAGCAATCCATTGGGCAGTACGCTGTCAAAACTGTTGCTTTCGGTTTATAATCACAAAACACAAAATTGCTCATAACTTCACTTCTGCTCAACATTTTGATTTCATTTATGATGCAGGTTTAACTTCAGGCAAATATCAAAGGCAAAGTTTGATTATATTTTGTAGAGCCAGTTTGGTGTGATGCAGTGACAACCTCTTGCGGGACAGACATACGGACATACAGACAGAAATTTAGACATACGGACATACAGACAGACTGGTTTCTGGTCCTCCAAAAATGTATGAAGCATAAAGATATCATTAAAAGAGCGAGTTCTGACCCATGTACAGACAAACCATATATTTTATTTATATAGTTAGTTTGTTTTGTTATAGTTGTTATATTAAACTTTAATTCTGCATGAAGGCATATAGAGTATAAGTGTATTTTTGTGTGTTCGTGTGTGTGTACGGTTTGATTATCTGAGCACATATTTAATATGCATAATTTATCTTTGGAAATAATCACAATCTCACAGCTTCATTGTCTCCAAAGCTCTGTTTTCTGTTCATGTCTCAGGAACATCTGTAGTCCAGTTAGGGACCGTGGAGGCCAGTGGTGACCATTGTAGTTTTTCCCATTTTTACAACCGTGATAGGACCTCAGGTCACACATAAATTTAAACACTTCAGGCAAATTGGGAACGACCAACTGCATGTCTTGGAGGAAACCCACGAAACACAGGGAGAACACGCAAATTCCACACAAACAGGCCCCTAACTTTAGGTTTAGGTTTAGGGGTAAAGATTCAGTCAAACTTTACCCCTAAATGTGGATGAGTGTGCATCCCATCCAGAGTGTATTCCACCTCCTTAGCATCCACATTACAATTTCTCAGAGTAAGTCACTTATGTAAGATGAAATGCCTCGACAACAGGAGTTCTTAGACACTCTTAGTCCTCGACCTAGTAAACCAGTATCACACAAGAAGTACTGTAAAGAGACAACTCATATGCACCATAATTAGTTAAGATCTTTTGTTCAAGTAAGGTTTAGCAATTTGTACGTACAATATTATGAGGGACGTTCAAGTCAAAACGGGACTTTGGATTCCCTTTATTTCTCTATATAATCCCCTGCTACACTAATGCACTTATCCCAGTTTGTCACTAGTACTTGGACACCATCAAGGTACAAAGCCATGATCGGACTGATTCCCAACTGAAATCCTGGTCTCCCAGGAATCCATTTAATGCTCCAAACATGTGGAAATGTCCCAGAGTGAGGTCAGGACTGTACGGGTATGTGGAAAGTTATCCGTCGAATTTCAAAGATCAGACGCTTGAATGTTCCGTCTTTCTTTAAATTTTTTTACTGTGGCAGAGTCTCGTCACCGTACCGTGCTTGAAGGCTTCAGTTCAAATGTCAATTGCTTCTTCATGCCTCCGTTCACCAGAAATTTCATCACAAGTCCCGGTTTGACTTGAACGCCCTTGGAAATACTTGTTGACTTTATCGTAGTGGCTGTAGCCCGTAAGACGGGCGTCACAAACAATTGTGACATTAACTCATGAAGTCCCTAATTCTGCTGCGGTCATGTGACAATCTGTGAATCTGTGGACCAACTGGCCAAGTCACAGAACGAAGGAGTTGATCTCATCAGATCTTTCAGCAGCATGAAGAGGTTCAGCTCGATCGGGTCCTGGTGATGTTTTACCCCTTTCTTTTAACTGAGCTATATTTTTATTAATGGTAGAAAGGTAGATTTCAGGCTTTAAACCAATTTGACTCTAAACCAGTCCACTCTCAGATTGTCACCTTTAGGGATATACTGAAAGACAGGTCTCACATCTAAATTTAGTTATAATAATGGCAGCAAATTTTTGGTACATGTAAAAAATCTTGGTGTTTAATTATGCCTAGGACATCTGTTTATTTATTGATAAAGACTTCAAAGCAGTTCTCTAAGTTGTACTAAGGGTGTCTGCCAAATTCCACAAATATTAATGTAACTGTAAATAACAGCTGTTATTCCTAGAAGCTAATTAATTAATAAAAAAGTGCCCTACCTGCACCTGCCCAGGTAAAATATACCGTACATATTGAACATTGAAAGTTTGTCCCCTTGAGGGTTTTATATCTTTATTAGTGAAAATGCAGGGATTCCTATGAAAATTCCTAGGGTTTCTTTATTATTATTATTATTATTATTATTATTATTATTATTATTATTATTATTGTAGTCATTTGTCATTCACTTGAATGTGTGTGTTCATTCAAAGCCTCCACTAGAGTATATTATTTAAAAAAAATCCAACCTTATTTTGTTTGAAGTAAATTATAGGGGAAAAAAATATATATAGTCTTTTATAATAAATAGTCAGAATATTGTTGCACACATTCAAATATGGAGCTCAGGATATCAATATTTTGAGTTTGTTCTGTACTGAGTGGGCTCAAGGAATTAATTCGACAGTTAAAGCTCCCACTGAAAAGTTTGATCTCCTTCATGCAAGATTATAAAACTGGGCCAAGTGCTAATTAAAGATATATAATATTTAGCACAATAGGCAACTCGCTGCGTATCGCATTGAGCCGAAATAACACACAGAAAAATGTAAAGTGTATGAAGTGTGTCATATGATACGATGTAATCACAATACCTCTGTGATTCGATTTTCGATTTGTATTGCGGTTATGTAAATGTCATGATTTTATAAATACCCCAACTCTATATGTTTCTATAAAACTTTGTTTCAATTCTAAACAAACAGCAAATAACTTGCTTTAACCACACAGCATGCTGTGATGCCTGCAAAGTGCGAATCGTTTAGAGCACCACATGCAGGCCCATAGAGGAACTGCAACATTTCCCCTCCTCAAATACAAACATATATAAATTAAACATGAATTTTAGGGAAACAAATAGATTTTGGAGTCATTGTGGAAAAACAAAAGAATCACGATACATGACTGAATCGATGTTCGCCCAGCTCTAATATATACATATATTTACAATACAATACAAACGTATGATTTATTACATGTAGTCCCCTGTCACACACGCACATGGACAGAACAGTAAAGCTAGGTTAGACACGAGCGAGAGAGAGGGAGAGAGTTAAAGGGAGAGAGAGAGAGAGAGTGAGAGGGAGAGAGAGAGGGGGAGAGAGAGAGAGACAGATAGAGAGAGAGAGACAGAGAGAGAGACAGAGAGAGGGGGGGAGAGAGAGAGGGGGGGAGAGAGAGGGAGAGGGGGAGAGAGAGAGACAGATAGAGAGAGAGAGAGACAGAGAGAGAGACAGAGAGAGAGGGGGAGAGAGAGAGAGGGGGGGAGAGAGAGGCAGAGAGAGAGACAGAGAGAGAGAGAGAGAGAGGGGGAGAGAGAGGGAGGGAGAGAGAGGGAGAGAGACAGAGGGAGAGAGAGAGACAGAGAGAGACAGAGAGAGAGAGAGAGAGAGAGAGAGAGAGAGGGGGGGAGAGAGAGGGAGGGAGAGAGAGGGAGAGAGACAGAGAGAGCACTGTTTGGACTGGTGCCTTTAAGGAATCCCGACTGAGATGATAAAGGAGTATGAATAATTTTGCAGAAACTGTACCTCCCATGATGCACTGCAGTCTTTAGGTTCACATGAAAGGGAAAAGTGTTTACTGAATTTCGCAGAAAATATTGTAGGCTGCTTTGCATAGCTTATCCTCCGACCTCAATACTGAACTGACATCAGACCAGAGCGCATCAATGCCGTTATGATAAGTAACATCTTTAAAACAAGATTAAAAAAAATATATATATATATTGTTTTGTAATGTTTTATTTTTAAAGAAGTTGTCGTATCATCTGGTGTATTTTGTTAGAGCCGTAAGCGGAGTGACTGCATTAAGGCCCTTAAACAGACAGTGATAAAATCTAAATAATATGAAATACATCACTCACTCACTTACTCACTCACTCACTGTCTATACCGCTTTATCCTGTGTTCGGGGTCACAGGGGCCTGGAGCCTATCCCAGGGGAACCTACCAATCACAGGGAGAACATGCAAACTCCACAGACCCGAGGTGTGAATCAAACCTGAAACCTGAAGGTGCAAGGCGTCAGTTCTAATCACTACATCACCGTGCCTGCATTAAATATATAAATATATATTTTTTTTATTAATTTGCTTGTATACTTTCGGGCCCAAGCACCATGACATCAGCCCTTTTACACTATAGTGTGTGAGGGTTTTTTTTTTTTTTTTTTTTTTTTTTTTACAAGTTGTTTTTAAAGCATCCAGGCCAACTCATGAAAATCGACCCATACTGTAGGTTGGAATCTACTGCTGATGCTTGGGCCCGCTCATCGTTTTTTTCTTTCTTTCTTTTTTCTTCTTCTTGTTTATTGTTAATATCCTGAAGTGTAGATTGTACTGGTTGTAGATGAGTGTTTCCTGAAGTGACTTCCGCTCATATGTGATGCACACAGTAATTCTTCAGGAGCTCTTTATAGCCTCTTTATATACATAGACTATAACAACCTGTAGTGCACTATATTGAATTTAGACTTTATGATGTACAGTATGTATTAAGAACAATGACCTTTTAAACCTGAACGTAAACCTACTGTATGTATCATGTAGGCCTTAACCTCGTCCAGCACCACTACAGGATCACCACCGGCTGTATCGTGTGGTGCATCGGGGCAGCAGATGGGCCGTATAAACTGTATTCTGCATTAGTATAAGAATAAAGTACATCTACGTAGTAAATAAAGATAAATGCGTCTTGGCATACTGCATGATCTCTGGTCTCCTCTAGACCTCCTGTCTGGCAGTTCCATCTTCTGCATCCCTCTACAGATATCCTCACAATCTCTCCTCTGAACACGTCCAAACCATCTCGATCTGGCCTCTTTGACTTTATCGCCAGAACATCGAACGTGGGTTGTTCCTCGGCTGGACTCATTCTTGATCCTCTCCATCCTGGTCACTTCCAAAGAGGACCTCAACATCTTCACCTCTGCTACCTCCAGCTCCGCCTCCTGTCTTTTCTTCAGTCTCTAATATTTTTTTTTATTGTCATTAAATAAGAACAATGAGATTCAGGGTAGGCAGGTTTTTACAATTCTCAGCGGTCCGGCTCCTGTACATGTCGAACATTTACATTCTGAGACGCTTTTGTGCAATCAGAGGTTGTGAAGCGCGATTATTTGAGTTGCTGTAGCGTTTACGTTTACGTTGTAGAATGACGTTAGCTTGATTATTAATCTGGCCATTATCCTCTCATCTCTCTAATCTAAACGAGGTCGTTTCAAATGGCAGGAAAATACTCAAACATTGGGGTATTCAAACCAGCGCATCTGGCACCAGTAACCATGTCATCACATGACTGCTTGCACTCATTCTGATCAATATATATATATATATATATATATATATATATATTGACCTTATACATTATGTGACTGTGATCTCTCACTCTCTGCACACATGCCTCTCCTGAGCTCCCAGTGATCCAGAACCCCCTCTGTTCTCTGGAACTGTCTGACCCATCCCGGTACCCTGCTCGTAAGTGACAGCCATAGAAACGATGTTTGGCATGCGGGCGGACTCAGTGATTAAAATTCCTAGATTTGTACCTGAGCCTCCAATAACCAACTGGACTCCATATGAACTTGAACACGTCTCCTGTTATACTGAACTTCCAGCCTCCTAACACACAGTATGAGCGCAGATCAAATCCCTGCTCTCCGTTATCACCCAGATGAGGATGGGTTCCCTGTCGAGTCCGGTTCCTCTCAAGGTTTCTTCCTATTTCCATCTCAGAGAGTTTTTTTTCCCTCAATGATCTGATCATTCTGATTTATTTTGATTCTATAAAGCTGCGCTGCGACAATTGTCGTTACTCAAAGTGCTATATTAATAAAAGTGAATTGAATTGGAGTGAACTGGATTGAACGACGTTTCCCCAGATTCTGATCCTTCCTGTAACTATTATATTAATCTCTTCAGTGTTTCCCACACTGCGGTGGTATCGAGCGGAGCCGAGCGGAACGGGTCAGTGTTCCCCGCCTGCACAAAAGTGCTCTACTGCATACAACAAACAATAAATCTTTCTGTGTGTGGGAAACACTGCTCGTTCATGCAGTTATCAATGACCAAAGGATGATCCTATTAAAGTGTCTAAATATTATTGGTTCAGTTTTATGTTCAATATTTTTTTTGAAAACATGGTGCCTTTATTATAGGAGTGCATCGCATTTAAAAAAAAAAAAAAAAACAGAGAAATTGTCTACTATTTGTGAATTAATATCTCATACTTATGACTTTCTATTTCCTAATTACGGCATAATATCTCACTCACACTTATGACTTTCTATGTCATAATTATGACTTCATATTTCACAATTATAATTTGCTATCTCATAATTATAACTTACTATCTCAAGTTAATATCACATAAATATGATTTATTAAGTTAAGTTAATATCTCATAAATATGATTTATTATCTCATATTTATGACTTACTATCTCATAGTTATGACTTAATATCTTATCATTATACCTTACTGAAATGAGTCATAATTACGAGTTAGTAACTCGCTAGTATGAGATCGCGTCACCCATTTTCTCTTCTTTTGTGAATTTAATGCCATTCCCAAATTTACAGGAGTAAAAATTTGTGAAAATAAATATATTATAAATCACCCATAGACTTTTAATAAAGGGTGTATATGTGTAATAAATTCGTGGTGAACTACCGCCATCTTGTGGCCAAAAATCCGTCCCTTGTATTAAAGTGGACGGAAATAAATTAAACCGCGCATGCGCTGTAAGTTCTGGGACGCATTTCAAATAGATATGTATTCCCTATATAAGTAGAGTACAGCCTTAGTCAAACTACGCCCTATGTAGTGCACTAGATATTACGATTCATACACTGTTAGAACCCGGCCGGTAATTGGAAACAGAATACGGTTCAGACAGTTGGTTCTACGCCAGTTAGCATTTTAGCTAAAACGTATCGCGTTTGATTTTACCTTATAGTTCACTTGCTCGAGGATTATTTCATCTTCAAGTGGCTTAAAAACATCAGGTACTTTATAGTGTCCTCGGGATAGAGAGAGTAAATCTAAGCTAACTGTCTGTGTCTGTAACTACTGACAACCTGTTTGAGTCACTTAGCCTGTTAGCAAACATTAGCTAGTTCACTGAGGCGATACTGGACTTGTCTTTTATTAGTACTAATGTTTAATTTATAAGTAGATTAGCCGGCCAGGTAGCTGATTATTTTAACTTTTATTAACAAAATGTAGGTTTTACTTTTGGTCAGTTCTTTATTAGCTAGCTGGCTAACTTATATAATTCTAGTGCACTACAGTTATTGGGATTTGGGACACAGCCTGTATTTCTGTCACCTGTGTAAAAGTGGAATAACTGATTCATTAGATGAGGTAAAGTTTAATTATGGTTTAACTTGGTTCATTGGGTATGTCCATGAACAAGGTGTGAAGATGTATATGATGTGAACAGACACAAACATTAGGGTGAGTCAAAACTTATATATATATATATATATTATTATATATCAGTTATATTAAAACTTAATTTGGTCCTCGTCCGTTTAAGGCTCCTGTCTCCACAGTCACTTCTGTGGATGTGTTACAACAGTACATTTGTAACTGCGGTGCGAGCAACAATGGACACCACATTTGTGATTTGCATGAAGGGCAGCGTGCAATTATCTGTAATATATAATTATTTTTTGTGGTCTGAGGGCTTACCTGGTGCCGAAACAACTGATAAAGCATAAACATGGGTTTTTGGATATCTACAAACAACATTTTGACCAATACTCTAATAAGGAAGGTGAAAGTTTTCTTTAAGAAATTACTGGTGATGGATTCATCACTACGAGCCTGAGAGTAAACGGCAGAGTATGAAAATGAAACATCCTCAATCACCAAGGGAGAAAAAGTTCAAAAGTCGACCATCAGCTGGAAAATTCATCAATGCTTACAGTTTTCTGAGATTTTCAAGGGCCAGAAGTATTGAAACATAATGAGGAAAAAGGTCTAACAATCATCAGTGCTCGTTACAGTAAGACTCTTATTGAAGAGCTGAAGCCTGAACTCTGGATTAAACGCGGAGGACCGCTATCTGAGGGCGTCGCGATGCCCGGCCGCGCACTTCTGCCCACACTGTCGACACTCTAATGTGTTAAAGCGTCCTATAGTCCTGATCTTGCTCCATCATACTTTCACCCGTTTGGTCCCCTGAAAGCAGAACTAAGATTCACTTCTGATGAAGAGCTGAAGACAGCGGTGCATTCATGGCTCACAGCTCAGCCTAAAACATTTGTAATTAAAGAGCAAATAGGAAAGCTTGTCGAAGTTATGTTGAAAAATGATGTAGCTGTCTTTTCTAAAAGTTAATGAATATAATTTCTACAGCCAAAGCATGAATCGTTTTTGACACAATCTTGTGAACTTGCCTTTAAAATATTAAAATATTTTTTTAAAAACTTGCCTATAAAATATTATTTAAACATTCTAACCTAATTCAGGAAATTATTATATTGGAATATACAGTATATATATATATATATATATATATATATATATATATATATATATATATATATTCTTTGCTCTGAAATGATATAGTTTTTTTTTTTTAAACACATTTGCCGATTTATTCCTTTTCAGAAAGTGCTTTTCAGAGATCGTAAGACGCCTCTCTCTTACACACACACACACACACATTCACACCTGTAAGATGTCCACAGTGCAGTATGCAACTGTTTCAGTTAGTGTTTGAGCTACCCATAAGCCATTGCAAAATAATAATGTATTATGTCATCCTCCATCTGCCGTAGCTACTACTACTGTTTATTTATTTTTTGTTACTTTTTATTTACCAGCTTTGTTGTTGTTGTTTTGTGTTACAGACGATGTTGGGATCGATCTGGCAGTACCTGTACACCTCCTTTCTGCGGTTCTGGTTGAAATGGTTTCTCAGACAAATCACAGGACAATGTGAGCTGCAGCGTATCTGCGACGGGTACGAGCCTGGAGCGTCAAGGACCTCAGGGATCGGTAAGGCCAGCGATGGCGAGTGGGATTGAGCTCATATCCTGCCTAAAGAGAGCAGTGCAGTAGTGCTTTAAAGGCTCCAGCATTAGGGTGATCACACACGGGAAGGTCTGGTGTGCGCAAACATTTGGTCATATAGTGCTATGCTTCAGGCTCGTGCTTATAGATTACCTGGATTTCTAAGCCTTCTTTCATACAATAGAGGTTCTGTACCTGATTACAGGAAGTGTCTGGGTAATTGGTATTATATTAAAATATTATTGACTTTTCTTTTTTTTTTAAAGACGTTTTTACTGATATGGGGGAAAAATGCTAAATCCTATTCAATAATTCATTAAATACTTATTTTTTTTGGAAGATAATGTTTTACTGTATTTCCATTAGGGCTGCATCGCAGTTTATCCGTGATACGTGCGGATCACGACCCATGGTTCAGCGGGTTAATTGATAATTTTTTTTCATTTGCAAATGAATGTTACATTTTTAAAGATGGCAGAGTTTTTTCTGCTGATATTTCTTTTTAAGTAATGAATTAGATGGAGCAGGGAGAAAACGAAAAGCCTCAAAAGTGTCATTCAAATCGCATGTACGGGAGCATTTTGGCTTCGCCCGTAAAATATAATGATGATGGAAGAAGGGACGAAACGTCAGTGTTACAGTGTGTAGGCACTGTGGCACGAGAAAGCCGTATGAAAACGGCAATACATCGAGCATGGCCACACATCTGAAGCGACATCACCCGATAAATTGTATTTTTTTGGCGGGTTATTTGTTGATTTTATTTTTGTTAAAACCAAAAGTTGCTTGCTTTTTTTTTTGATGATCCGAAAAATTATCTGATCCGTGTCTCAAAAACTTGGATGTGATCCTAACTGTGATTTTTGTGAACCGTTGCACCACTATTTTTATTGCATCTTCCACGGTGGCCGAGAAGTGCAAAACAAAATAAAACCAAAAACAAAATGAAAAAATCTGAAATCCAAATGGACAAAATCGAAATCAAAAGTGACAAAATAGAAAGCAAAGTGGCAAAAGCAAAATAACAAAACTGAAAACAAAATAACAAAACCGAAAACACAAAAACAAACCGGAAAGGGTTGGTATAGTATGCAAATAAAATTGAGATCAGCAGTAAGAATGAAATTTTTCAAACTACGCCTACCTTTTTTGGATTGTCTAAATTGTTGTTTTCCATATTTGTTATTTAAGTTTTTTTGTAATTTTATTTGTTTTTTAATTTTTTTTATGGGTTCTTGTAAATTTGTTTTTGAATTGGCTATTTTATTTTTGTTATTTTGTTTTTCTCTTCTCAGCCACCGTAATCTTCTGTGATCAGATTTAGCACAGTGTTTTCTCAAATGTGGGCTGCAGCCACCTAGTGTTCCCTGAAGGTACTGCAGAGAGATGACAACAGAACAACAGAAAAGGGTTTCATTTTAAGATTTGCAGTTATTTTTGAAATTACTACTAAAGCGTTACTACCTTTTGAATGTAAATATTTAATTATAGCTAGAGAAAGCAAGCTTCGGGATTTAAATTGTGTTATCCTTTATTTATCTTAGTCCCGTGTCTTGATCGGGTAGATGATTTTCTAATTTCAGATTGTGCCGCGGTCTCCTTAGGTTCGAGAATGGCTGATTTAGTGTCTGTCACGATGTTGTATTAGGAAGGGGGAAGAATTCAACATTACTCTTAATTTTTTTTTTCTCATTTCAGAAAGCTCATTGAAATCTTCAAAAAACAAGGTGAGCAATATTTATTCTCCATGACAACACTGAACGATGCTCCAGTTAAAGCAGATCAAGATCGAACGATGCAAAGAAATTCAAACAAATCCAAGGCTAATGCAGGTTTAATTTGTTTTTTTGTTTTTTTTTTTGCTGGTGGATAGCTTGTGTACAAGGCTGATCTATGTTTTGTGCAGGATAAATATTTACACACAATTTATTTTAAGCATTCAAGTTTGTGTCTGCTTACAGAAAAATTAGTTGAAGTAAAGAGTTCTTTTTGAAAGACTCGAATCAAAACTTTTTGGTCAGTTCTGATGAACAGAGTCAGAATAAATGCTGAACCTGAATGTTATATGTTTTAGTATGAATTATCTATTTATAAGACCGTTTGGCTGTCTTTTTCTTTCAGACTAAATTTGCTGTGTGTGTTGTGTTGCTTAGGTACTCCAGGATGCTGTGAATGTGAAGGAGGAAGCAGTGGAGAGCTGTGTGACACAAATTGTGAAAGAGAAGAACATCAAAGAGCAAAAAGATCCCAAGTAAGTGTGACCACCGCTGAGCTTATTTTTAGAGACATTTTTCAGGGCGTTCTCACCATAATTATTATTTGTAAATAAACTTGGCAAATAATTCCCTCCAACCACACGGATGAAAATGTGTAAATAGTCCGGAATGCGTCACCTGTACGATTATAAATAAACGGCAATATTTGTTGCTACCTCAAAACGGTCCAATGTCTCAAAACTCAACTTGACAGTGAGCGGACAGGTGGAACGGTGTGTTTTCTAACAAACATGATTTTCTACGGCTCTCGTGATAATAAAGACATTATTATTTTATATATATATTTATTGTTATATTCTATTGTAGATTTAAGGTGACTCTTCATCAGTGCCTCATACAAATAAGTGGTTATAACACCCTGTTTGTGACGGTTGAAGAGTTAAGAAAGGAGGTGTTCGACTCCGACAACAAAGAACACGAGAAGATGCTCCTTAAGGTGAGTGATCCGAGATTCTTATTAAACTTCAGTCAGATTCATTACTTTACTTCTGTAGAGTCAATAGTGGTAGCTGAGGAGGCAGCATTTCTCAGATACAGCAGCAGTTAGACCGAGTAGAGAATCAAATCAGAGACTCAAAAAAGGGAGGGAAAAAATCAGTTTTTTGCCTGGAGTTATTTAAAGTGTATTTATTTAGATGTAAGGTTTGATCTTGTGCAAAAACCAGAAGGGGGAAAAAAGGGAGGTGCTTATTATTAATTTTGTGGCCACACTGGAACTTGGAGAACATTTTGGAGAAAATACTGGTTGTGTATAAATAAAAGAAACTGCCATCTTATTAATCAGTGTTTGGTTTACATACAGGTCACACAAAAAAATGTAATTGTGAGCAAAATGTTCCTGGAGGAACATGATTATTCTGTGCCTGTTTCTTCAGGATTGTTAGTGTATTTAATAGTTTAAGTAGTTTAGGTAGTTTGAAATATTTATAAATCATAAGAGGGTCAAAGATGGAGAAGTAATAGCATTTTTTGGGAGGAAAAAAAAATAATACTTTAATTAATTGAGTGTATCAGATGACAATGTTAAACTGCTCCATGTTGTTTGATGTTTATCGGTCAGTTGTGGGATTTGCTGATGCCATCCGTTAAGCTGGAATCTCGCATCACCAAGCAGTGGGGCAACATCGGCTTTCAAGGTGACGACCCGAAGACTGACTTCAGAGGCATGGGCATGCTCGGTCTGGTGAACCTCGTGTACGTCTCACAACGTCAGAGGTCTATGTAACTGATCTGTACTATTGGTTTCGGTGCTTTTGAGAACACGTCATGCGTGTGTGTTTGATTAAAATAGGTTCTTCAGTGAGAACTATACTAAAGCTGCACGACATGTCCTGTCCCATGCCAATCATCCCTCTCTGGGGTAAAACCTTTTTTTTTCTTCTTCTTCTTCTTTTTTTTCTTTTAGACCTCAATGAGGTATAACATTCTGACAGTTTAGTGCGTTTCTCCACACAGGTACTCTTACGCCATAGTGGGTATTAACCTGACCGAGATGGCCTACAGTTTACTGAGGAGCGGTGCTCTGAAGCCTCACTTCTACAACACCGTGGCAGGGAAACCACACATGCACCACTTCCACCAACTATACTGTGAGTCATTTCAGAAAAGTTATTACCTGTCTTACACATGCACACACAAACACACACCATACATCACTCAAGGACTTGACAGTGGGCGTGTTAGATTACAAGATAAAGTAAAAAAAAAAAAAAAAAGCATGTCTACAACTTAAGTGTGCAAGCAGAGTGCTTCCAGGAGTTACATGCAGTTCATTATTTGTCCACTAGATGGTGAAATTAACTCTCTGAAATGTAGCCTCCCTGAAGACACAAAAGCAAAAAACATGCACTACTATATATCATGATTTGCTGGATGCACCCAATGTAGTATCTGTATACTAGACGATGCGACAGCTATTCTGGAGGCTAAAATGATGAACAAGTATTTTGATGATGCTATAGCTGGAGATATTTTCCCTAAAAATTTTACACAGAGCTGGATTAAAAAACATTTTTTTTTATTATTATAAAGCACAACATGTTCCACATAATTGTGTCTGCTTAAAAGTGGGGGAAAAAAAAGGCAGCATGGTGGCATAATTTTTAGCACTGTGGCCTCATACCTCCAGAGCTTCAGGGTTGAGAGTTCGAGTTTCCATCTTTTTAGCAGATTAGGCTAATTGTGGTTTCCAAATTGCCCATAGTACGTGTTTGTGCCCTGAGATGGATTCACACCCCGTCCCAAGGCGTACCCCACCTCGTACCCGAGTCGGCCAGGGTGCTGTTGTAATTTGTTTTGGTTAAAAATCACTGTTGTGTGTTAAAGGTCACTTAAATGTAATGCAATCCAGATAATTATCTTCAGCAGTTCAGTTCCGTAGCTGTGTACCATCCATGCTTTCTGATTTAAATAAATAAAATGTAAAAAAAAAAAAAATCTGAAAAATGTGTTGCCTCTTGATAAAGAAGTGAAAAACAATACGGTGTAATAACGTTTAAATCATATGCAGTCACTTATGCTTATATAAGGTGGCCGAGAAACCTGTAAACAAAATACCAAATGCGGAAACTCGGACAATTCAGTCAAACCGAAAAAAGGCAGGTGCAGTTAGTAAATTTCATTCGGTTTGTTGATTCTCACCGCTGATTGGACGAGACATCTGTCACTCAAAATATACAGGAAGTACTGCAGCTTCACGGACATTTAAATGCCACGATGCTGCGGTACTTTTTGTATGTTTTGTGTGGCAGATGTCTCGTCCAATCAGTGTTAAGAACTTTGTTCCTAGTTGTCGTTGTATTTTTGGTTTTGTCTATAATTTGTTTTTGAATTTATTTGTTTTTGGTTTTATTTTGTTTTGCACTTCCCTGCCACTGTACTTCTATCTGAAAATATATATATAATTAAATGGTGTACTTTAGCTTTGTCTCCAACTTCTCTGACAAACAAGACATTAAATCCAGCCTATTTTTGTGTTTTCATGAATTTATTTATTTAAAGGTTACCTGGCGTACGAGTTCGACAGGTTCTGGGTGGAGGAGAAACCTGCGAGCATCATGGAGTTTAACATCTACCGAGAGAAGTTCCACGACAAGATGAAAGGCCTCCTTCTGGACCCGGTGGTCTCCCTGGTGTTAAAAATCGAATCTAAAAACTGCCCAGATGATTAAGACCTTTTTTTTTTTTTGTTCTATGGCGGATTAAAAAAAAAAAACATACGACTGAATAATAGGTTTTAAGTACGTCCCTCTCGTAATGCTTCCTGGTTTTAAACACGTAGCAGATTTATAAACAGTAAGATTATTCCTGAACCACAATACTGTAGAACAGATTAAAGACATATTAATAGATTATTATTTTATTTTTGTTTTTGGACATGCTTATTAACAATTCTCCTCATACTTGAAGTTCATGGTTCCTGTTGGTTTCCTCAGTGTTCATCTCAGGAATTTGATATTTATGACGATAGGAATAATCATATACAAGTATATATTGAGCCCAATGAAAGTCATGTTACGATTTATTGTCTCTCATTCGGACAATTCAGTGTGTTTTTGCATGTTTTAATGCTTGTTCCGTGTTTCGTTGCTAATACCTTTCGGACCCTGCAGAAACACTAGTTAAGCTTTGGAACGGGTCTCGATGGTTTTTGTGTTTGATGTGTTATTTTTTTTTAATCAGTAACAGTAAAAATACTACGGTATACGGTGCTAGTGTTCAAATTAAAGTCCTAGTTTGGCTTGAAATTAAAATTTAATTTTAGCCGAGGAGCATTTCCAAATATCCGAATGCAAACGGATGGCTTGAATGATTGTGTGTGATATGACACTTCCAAATTTAATTCCTACCTGCGATTTTAAATAATATGTACTTTTCTTTTTAATCATAAAATTTAGAATCGAATACCTCTTATTAAACACGGACATAAATATTTGAAGAAAGAAGTATCAGGGATCGTTTGTTTGTCGGGCAAATTGGCTTGGGTCTCTCTGTACTCCGCCACTTATGGCAATCAACATTGATGTGGATAAACTGTGTGACTGTACATGCGGCCCTAGGGCTCGGTTCTGTGATTCTGTAAATTATAAGGTTCAGTTACAAATTTCTTTGTAAAGAAACAATAAACATGCTCTTAGCTGGACATTTCAATTCAGTTTTTTCTGGCCAAACTATTGCTTTAATTAGCGAACAGGGTTAATTCTCTCTGTATTACAGTTGCTTTGCACAGCTAATGTTAATAAATAAACTAGTAGTTCAATGTAATCAGTGATGATATTATTATATGAGGTTAATATATATTATTTGAGGTTGAAGTCCACGTCCATGTCTGTGTGTCTCTCTGTACAGCAGAACTCTCTGTCTCACTTATTAATACACAGAAATCACATTCTGTAAGGTCGAGTATCTGACGCCTTGTTTACTCTAAGTTGTACTTCTTTGGTGCTCAGACAAATACACTCGCTGTTCGGTAATCGGAGAGAGAATCACAGATGAGAAATGGAAAAAGTAGATCAGATAAAGATGAAGTTTTGTCTTAAAACGACTCCGGCGTGTTAAAATTCACTTATACCACTTCAGCGCTGTTATTTCAGCCAAAGTGAAAATATGAACTGATCCCAGTCAAAATATTCACTTTATCTTTTCTCATTAATATCTATTGGTGCAGGTGTTTGCTTACATTGAGACAGTAGCGCATTAGTAGATTATTTTAAAGTAGATTATTAAATCCCACACATAACTGTTCATAACATCACTTTTACTCCACATTTAGATTTCACTGATGGTGCAGATTAAACTTCAGACTGAGATCTAAGTTATCATTAAAAGAGTGATTTCTGACCAATGTACAGACAAAACCTTTTTATTATTTATGTAGATGTTTTCAACTCCAAAGTCAAAAGATGTGGTTGAGGTAGGTGTAGGTAAGTACTGTATTTACTGTAAGTAGCTATGGAGTGCGAGTGAGTGACCCAAATGAAAACAAGCTTTTAATTTTAGCTAAATATATATTTTTATTTTAGAAATAGGCATTAAGATATATTTTAGCTTGTTTGCTGACAGCGGCGAGTAAACATACAGTAAACAGTTCAACATAAATTAAAAACATTGTCCTTTTTTTTTAAAAAAAAGAAAAAAAACAGGATTAATTTAGTAATAATTATAAAAACAAAGACGGTGTACAGACAGTGTTGAGTCTTGAAGCCGCAGTTTGTTTGAATAGTTTAGTCAAAGTGCAGAACGTGGCTTTTCGTCATCTATTCGTCATCTGCCACAAAAGCATCGGATGTGTACGTCATAAAGCATTACTTACACACGAAACAGGCGCTGAGAGGAATGATCATTGTCGTGCAGTAAACATGAACTGGCTATGTTTACATCTCTCTCAAAACGCTGCACAGAATAAAGCTTAGGGTGAGCGTTCATTCTTCTTCCTCTCCTCCTTTGGTTAAGGTAAATAAATTAAATTCTCGGCCGGCTGCTTCTGCTGATTTGTGTCAATCAACCAATGGCAGCTCGTTCAGTGAGTCAGTGCGTTTAACATACTGTAGGAGCAGCAGTCTTTCATTTGTTTCCTCTATATCGGGGCTTCCATCCTCTTTTTGGAGGCCATCATGGCTCTCTTCAGCTGCTCGAAGGACACAAACATGACGACGTTCCACGATCCCAGTCTGAGGAACGAAGGCACGAATCTAGAAGGGAGTACACAGAAATGTTCAAACGTCAGATATATCACAAGAGAAAATATATACAGAAAAATGATATGAGCTTTAAAGCTCCACTGCATAAATGTAATAGCCTTAAAGTGACAGAATATCAAATTACCTCGGACCGAAACATGGTACTGGTGCTAAAAAGTGTCTTCCCACCCCCCTCGGTGAAAAAGTGATTATTCTTTTTTCTATAAATTTTTTTTTTTTTTTTTTTTTTTTTTTACATAAGATCACAAGATCAGAAACCATTCTTTATAATACAAAATGCTTCTTGTCTCCTGATCCATGCTTGTTTTTTAATCAGATGAAAAGAAACACATTTGCTAAATACAGTTACACGCCCTTTCATGTTTAATGTCCGTTACGTTTTTGAATTCAAATCTTTAAACGGTCTTAACTGTCATTCAGATGAAACTTGGTCAATTTATATTTCACATGAAAAGACCTGAAAAATTCTAATGTATTATTCTAAAATGCTAAATTAAAATGTTAGATATTGCGACATGAATTTGACATGGTTACGGACTCTACAGATTTTTAATGGTTCTAATGTGTTAACAGTAATTACTGGGCAGATTACAAAAAGCGATTTAAACTGAATAAACTATAGGTTTCTATGTTTTGTGGACACATAGTGTAAGGTGTGTTTGATTTGGAAAATGTAAACAAAAAACACTGTTGGGGGAGGGGGGAGGGGGGGGGGAGGGGGAATTCTTCATTTTGCACCAGAACGCTTCAATTTTTACAGGTCATATGCATGTAGAAGCTTACCCCAATTTTAGTATCAATATTCATAAAGAAATATGAATAATTTGCCATTTTAATGATTACTGTTTAAAGTGAGACTCTGAAAATTGCCCATTTTTGGGCCACATATAAAATCATCTCTATAAAAAGGCCGAAGTTGACAACGTGAACTTTTTAGGGAAGTGAGATCGGTCACTTCCACGTCGCATAAACTTCAGAAGTAGCTTCTTTGGCCAAACACACATTTTCTGTATTACATGTATAACATCATTTTTTGTTAAAAATACAACCAGCACCAATGCTGTGTTTTGGCCGTTACCAGTCATTTTTAAAATTCTTAATTTAATTAGTATTTATTCCCGATTACTTTATTTGATGGACAGACTGAGAGTGTGTTAAGGTGTGTGTGTGTGTGTGTGTGTGTGTGCGTGTGAAGGTTGATCTTACCCTTTGTAAAAGGCCGTTGGTCCTTCTTTGGTCATCATGGTCCAGGCACAGTGGATGGCGCTGTTGTACTGACCAGGAGGAGAGTTCATGTAGCGAGTCTTCACCACGTCCACAGGCGAGGCGATGACCGTGGTGATGAAGCCGGCGCCGAACGCAGAGACGAAGTGACACGGCAGATTATCTACAATAGAGTGTACAACGGTAGTGGTGAGGTTATGATGGTTTAGAAAGTAATGATTACAATATAATAATCTACACACACAAATGTTTATGTAAAATACAAGATTGGAAACGTTAAAAACATATCCTGTACATAGCGAATAGGTTAAAGCGTATTTTCTGAAATTTTGTTTTTAAATATTTAAATCAATCAGGTGAAATGATAATAGTCTTTTTGTTGACTGATGTGAATTTCAGAAGCTTTTATGTCAGTATTTAAACTTTGCACCATATTCAGAGATGATAAATCTGTTTTCAGATGGGTTGCTCATTGGTACACAACATAACCAAAGGTTTGTGGACTCCTGTCCGTTACAGTGCTTTGCGAAGGTATTCATACTCCTTGAACTTTTCCACGTTTTGCCGCGTTACAACCGCAGACGTAAATTTAGTTATTGGGATTTTATGTGAGACAAAGTGGCACATACTTGTGAAGTGGAATGATAAATGGGTCTCAAATTTCTTTAAAAAAAAAAATATATATATAAAAAGTGGTGTGCATTTGTTTTCACCCCCTTTACTCTGATACCCCTAACTAACATCCAGTGGAACCGATCACCTTCAGACGTCACCTCATTAGTAAATAAAGTGTGTCCACGTATATGTGATTTAATTTCAGTATAAATACAGCTGTTCTGTGAAGACCTCAGAGGTTTGTTAGAGAACATTAGTGAACGAACAGAGCCTCATGAAGCCTGAGAAACACACCAGACAGGTCAGGGATAAAGTGATGGAGAAGTTTAAAGTTATAAAAAATAAAAAAATATATATATTCCAAGCTTTGAACATCTGACGGAGCGCTGTTCAATCCATCATCTGAAAATGGAAAGAGTACGGCACAACCGCAAACCTACCAAAGCTAACTATGTGTTATAGTCGGTTAAATAAAATCCCGATAAAATAAATTCATGTTTGTGGTTGTAACGTGACAAATTGTGAAAACATTCATGGATATTCATATGGATTCATATGGATACTGTACGTATGATTAATATGTGCTTGTGCTTAATCATTTCGTTCCAGATTTGGTCCCTTTTTGCTCCGCTCTTTTGAAACATGAGGATTTGAGCTCGTTTAGTTAACAAGGTCAGGCGCTGATGATGAAGCTCACTTTGTGCTCAGTGACACCATCATGCTGGAACAGGTTTTGGCCCTTTTAGTTAAAATAAATGGTAAAAAAAAAAAAAAAAAACCTATATAATTGTGTGCTTCCAGCTTTTGGGGAACAGTTTGCGAAGCGTGGCATATATAAAAAAATAAATAAATAAAAAAGCATATAGAAAAATGTAAGCGTGGCATATAGAAAAAAAGGTAAAAAAATAAATAAATAAATAAAACCCTCTTCCCAGTTGTGTTAGACTAATCGCACTTAGTTATTGACCTAGTTAACCCAGTGTAAGTATCTATCCAGTAATGTAAACTTTAAAGCACTTTTTGTAAGTCGCTCTGGATAAGAGCGTCTGCCAAATGCCTAAATGTAAATATAGAGTATCTGTCTCGTATTGTTCGCATTTCAATTAAGTCTGCACACAGTCACAATATACATCAGTTCTTTCCTCTTCTGCTGACGCAAAAAAAAAAAAACTTGACATTTACAAATTTACTTAATCTTTATTGCTACTAATGATAAATGTACATACAAATCTACATACACTATGTTGCCAAAAGTATTCGTATACTCGCCTGCCTTCACATTAAATAAACCTGAGTTACGTCCAGTTCTTCACGCATAGGGTTTAATATGATGTTGGCTTTGTGCACTGGTGCGCAGTCATGTTCGAACTGGTGTGGGATTATTTTTCAGTCATTGGGCTCGGACCTTTACTTACAGTGAAAGGAACTCTCGATGCTTCAGCATACCGAGACATTTTGGACAATTTCATGCTCCCAACTTTGTGGAAATAGTTTGGGGACAGTTCCAACATAACTGCGCACCAGGGCCTCCTCGTCCAGCTTCAGTGTCTGACCTCACTAATGCGTTTCTCAAAAAGTCTTTAAAAAACACACACTTCTGAACCTTGTGGAAAGCCTTCACAGAAGAGTTGAAGCTGTTATGCAAGCAAAGTGGGCGGGGCCAACATCATATCTTATATAAACCCTATGGATTAAGAATGAGATGTTACTCAAGTTCATATGCATGTGAAGGCTGGCGAGCGAATACTTTTGGCAAGGTAGGGTAGTTGGTATGACTGGTATGATTGGTAGGTTCTTCTATTTTTTTTTTTTTTTTCCCCCTGACTGTTGTTCGTAGTTGAAGCTGTAAGCTGTGTGTTTTTTTGTTTGTGTGTGTGTGTGTGTTATGATGGGTTAAAAGAAGTCACACTAAACTTTGAAAACATGTTATTGAGTAAACACTTTCAGGAGATTCCGTTCTCCGAAAAACATGTACCTTGGCAATTTTTTTTTTCCAAATATGGAGCAGAAAATCTATGTATTGAAGACGTGAAATAACAAAAGAGCCTGAAATGCTAACGCTGGCCGCGCAAAACCTAACCTTAGTCATTATTTCCTTTTTTTTTTTTTTTTCTATTGCCGACTCTTTTTAAATAAAAAAAAAAAAAAATCAGTGTTCAATAGGTGTAAAAATGCATGGTCTGCAAAATAGTTTTTTTTTTTAAATCGATGTCATGTTCTTTCCTGTGACTGTAGCGCATTAGTGCTGACTATTGCTGAACATTTGCCGTGTGCTGACGCGCACGCTGTCTGTGTCTCGTCTGTTCTGGCAAACATTAATAAATAGAAAGTGCGTTCTTGGATTTCTCCATGTGCTGTTAAATAATCTAACAGGTTGCGCAACAATGTGGTTCTGTGAAGCTGATAACGCAGAATACAGTGCTTTTGAACTTTCGTCACACCTTTGGCCCGGTCCTATCAGCATTCAGCAATACATGCCACGTATTCTGCATAAACATCTGCATACCACTCTTTGTCCTTCACTGAGACACCCACTGTACCCTTTAAAAGTAATTTTACTTAAAAAAAAAAAAAAACTTTTAAAATTGATTTTACTTTTAAGGGGAAAAAAGTACTTTTATTTTACTTTCATTTTACTTAGTTTTTTTTTTTGTTGCAAAAAATATTAGAGACCAAGAAATAGATGTTGTGCATGTACAGGTGTTTATAAGATCAAATCTTTCTTTTGTTCTGATCAGTGTCTCCACAAACGTGTGTAGATTACGGATTTTAATTTGTAAATATGAATCTAAATTTAAAACGCCTGCAAGAGACGGGGGACTGGAAGACAGACTTTACTCTCCTATCATTATGCAACTTCAAATTTAGCTGATCAGTATTATAACATGCGGAACAAAGTCCCAGCGATAAGCATCGCCTTATACACTGAACTGCTTGATGCTTGGTCCCGGACACGCAGTCATTCAGATGTCTGCTGAATGGAGCAATAAAGGTCGTGTACAGGACGTCTCGCGAGATGTTCTTTATTAGAAAATAATCATAAAGACAAGCGATTTTTATCAGCAGGCTGGATAGAGGACGGGAGGTGTGTGCATTTTGACCAACCGGCGTTAGACGCAAACAACAGATAACGTGGTCGGATTTTGGATTTTGGTCCGTTAAACTGGCCTCGACTGGAATCGGATGCATTGTTGTCTGTGTGAGTGTGACTCAGCGGCAGGTTTGAAGGTTAATCTGATTTCAGATCAGCGATTGAAATATGCTGAGTTGCTAATAATTCCATATCAGTTTTATATTGTGTGTTGTTAACCAATGCCTCCTCAGCATTTAAAATAAATCCGTTTTTTAAGCACACGTACCTGACATCAGCTTGTGTCCAAGAATGGCTTCTTTGATAAGATCGTAAGAGACGAGCTCTGTGCAGTTGACCAAGGCGTTCCTGGTGATGTTGGGTAGCGTTCCTGTTAATGTTAAGGTTAAAGAAATGCATTATTAGAATATTTCATCAGGGTGATCGATTAATCTTGAGTACGCACTTTAACTGATCTAATTCTGAGCGGATGTTATCTAATCGATGAACGCCAGCACGGTTTCCTGCTTCTGAAGGAGAAAATGGCAAACTTTTTTAAAAAGCACAGTTTAAAGTCTCATCCTGAATCTTTTTAATTCGTTATTTTTTAAATGTCGAACTGTTAAAGGTTTAAATTTGTGTGCTGCTTTATAGTAACATGTTACTTGTTAAGCAGCCACCTTTAGACTTGAAATTTCAAGTGAACAAGTTTCTCTTTCCATTCTCAGTAAAAAGGAAATGGGTTTAAAATTTGTCTGTGATTTTTAGGCTTTCGGAAAAAAAAAAAAAAAAAAATTTACCCGAAAAAAGAATTGTTAACATGCTAAATTATGAAAACTAAGTTAGGAAAGTTAGGACATTGTTACATTTCAATAAAATTTTTACCTAAAATTTTAACTACCAGTAGTCATTATTGCAAAGCAGCTGAAAATATGTTCTGTACAAATCAAAATGATCAGTCCTGTGCGTCTCCACATACTGTAACATCCACAGACCTTTCCAGAGTCCGCGCAGGCCCTCCAGGAGGAAGATCTGTCTGTACGCCTGCATGGTCCCGTTGTAGCGGCGAGCGACTCCATGCAGGTTCATCTGGGCCTGGAATCGGACCTTCACCACATCTGTGGGCTGAGCCACGGTCACCGCCATCGCCCCGGTGGTGCAGCCGGCCAGGATACGGATACCCACGTTAGGGTCTGTAGATAAAAACATTGTGCTTAAATTAACCTCAAAGACCCCGGTTTATAAGAAAGCAATTTATCGGATGTTATGTTTTCGGAAAGTGTAACCATTTACTATTGAAAAAAAAAAAACATTGAAATAAAATTTCCCATAATAATAATTTAAAAAACATGAATTTTTAGTGTTTTTTTTGTTTTGTTTTGTTTTAGCTAATGGAGTTTGTTTATTCCTTCTCGTGCACATATTTATTATCTATAATATACAGTACTTTGCAAAAGTCTTATTAACTGTGGTACAAATTTTAACCAAAAATAAATTGTATGTAAACTACTATGTAAACTATTTTTGTTATGTTTATCAAGTCTGCATTATTATGTGCAAACCAATTACTATTTTCAAACACACATTAAAAGTGAATAAATAAATAACATGACCGATCAGTTTTCAGATGGAAACAAAAGATAAACCTAATATACTGTAGGTTTCTGGGTTTTGCTTGAAAATAGAAAGAAGCGAGTGTAACAAAGTTACCGGAAAAACTCATATTCTCCAGCACACTCAGTAAAAGCTAACAACGGTTTTACTTACAAATAAAAAAAAATGCCATGAGCAAAGCTGCTTTTGAAAACATTCCTACATGAAAGAAGCTTCTATAAAGAGCACGAAAGAGTAATAAAATTATATAAACACAGTGGGAAAACTCTTTGCTTAAAACTAATCGGTAGCGTTAGATACAGATGTGTGCACTGAGTGTGCTGGAGAATATGAGTTATTGTGATAACTTTGTCACACTCGCTCGTTTATATTTCTAAGCAAAACCCAGGAGCCTACATTAGTTTTTTTGTTTGCTTGTTTGTTTGTTTCCGTCTGGAATAAGGTGCTTTCTTTACAGGCATGTAAATGTTCTTCTGTAATGTTATTTGTTTATGAATTTTTAAGTTATGTTTGGAAATATAACTTGAATGGTTTTGTATAATAATAATAATAATAATAATAATAATACCGACACGATAAACACATATACACATATATAAAATTTGTACTAAAGATAATGTAGACTTTAGCCTACGACGTTTACACAGTTTTGTGCATGGAACACTAGCTAGCCCCTTTATTCAACTTAATTCTCATGGGGATAAATACATACATAAATAAATAAATAAATAAATAAATAAATAAATAAAAGATTAGTGCAAAAATAACCTAAATAAAATACAAATGTTGTAATGATGATAAATATAATTAGTCAGTTTAGTAAATTAAGGAAGGAATTAGAGGAGAATAGATGGGTGCATAGAAGGAGACAGATGGATGCATATATGAATAAATGAAACTTAGAGCGAGTTGTGCAGTATTTAATTGAACTCACTGTCTTTCCCTCCTGTGTAAAAACTCTTCACGTTGTCGTAGAGCCCGATCCGTATGGACGCGAAGGCCATCTGTCTCTGCAGGCCGGCCACCAGGCCGTTATAGAGCGAGCGCGGCCCCTCTGTCCGCACCATGGTGCTGATCGTCCCGAACACGCCACGATAACGGATGTTCTTGGTTGCTTCTACTGCTGCCTTCTCACCCTGGATCTGAACGCGAAACAAATCGAGACAGAACTCAGAAAGTTCCCTGGGAATTTCCTGAGACATGACAGAGGTACACACGCTGAGATAGAAACCAGGATGCTGCATGTAGAGTACTGTAGCTGCACAGGACCAGAACGTGTGTGTCCAGGGATTGATTCTCATCAAAACGTCTCGTAAATCTTTTTAGGTTTAATATTTTTTTGCTTCATTTTTAGATATAAAGTCTGTCAGAGCGAATACAGACTTCACGAGTGTCAGCTAATAAATCCTACACCAGCATGAACCAGCATTTGATATAAAGTCATTTTATGTCGGCGATAAAAAAAAAAAAAGCACTAAAGAACAGGATTATTAATCAAACTGAACGAAGTTACGAAGTCCTATATCTAGCTATATATATATATATATATATATATATATATAATATATATATAAATATATATATTTTCTGAAATATCAGACACGGTTCCCAGAACAATGCATATTTTAATTCTTTTCTTCTTGTGTGTTTTTTCATGAAAATGTTTCTCTCAAACCGTCTTGAGACAGTGTGGATACTGTTTTAGTCATTTATTCATCTGTCTCTAGTAAAAACACTTTACTTTCTTTAGCGGAGACAATGATAAATCCTGAGACCGGGTGCGAAGAGGAAATACAGCGTACATTACACCTGACAACAGGTTTTTGCAAAGTGGAAGAAAACCGCAGATACAAGGAGGACAGAGAACATGACCTATCTAGGTATCTTACTTCTTGTCTATCGGTCAGCGTTTAACCGGAGAGGTCATGTACCCTGACACACAAACAAAGCAATGTTAATCAATTTAGGTTCGAAAGGTTCAAATGTCATATCAGTGTTCAAGTGCACAGCACATTTTAGCAATTGTAAGAGGATAATGACAGTGATTTAGAGCACTGGACACTGTGTGTGTTTGTGTGTGTGTGTGTGTGTGAGTGGTGTGTT
This sequence comes from Clarias fuscus, assembly GCA_030347435.1. NCBI lineage: Eukaryota > Metazoa > Chordata > Actinopteri > Siluriformes > Clariidae > Clarias > Clarias fuscus. The sequence continues at coordinate 2,180,804 of CM059211.1, forward strand.
TGTGTGTGTGTATACCTGAAGCCGGACTTTAGCTGTGTCTAGAGGGAAGGTGACGAGGTCGGCGATGCAGGCGGCTGTACCTGCGCTCAGTACCTTCACTCCCAGAGGAGGAGGGATATCAGATGGCTTCAGTCCCACCATGATCACAGCTACACACATACATACACACAGAGAGAGAGAGAGAGAGAGAGAGAGAGAGTCACTAAGTGTTCAGTTAGGGGACAAAAAGAATCACCAAGTGCTTAGTTAGCACTTTTTATCCGATTATATTTTTCAAGGAATGATAACACAACAATATTAATACTAAATATTAAACAGCGGAGGACTTGTAACAGACACACGAAGAGAAAAATATAACAAGTAATAATAATAAAATGATAAAAGTAAAAAAAAATAATAAAAGTAAAAAGAATTAGCAATAGAAACATTTTTATTCTTATAGAAAGACTATCAATTTTACTTTGCTACTAGTAAGTGTCAGCAGGAAATGCTATTATTTCCACTAATTATTTATTTTTATTATATTCTTTTAAATAATCTAAATTGATTAAAGAGTAGAGTAAACCTACAGCCACCTTACTTAAAAATGGCTCCAAAAATTGAGTTTTTATCATTTCTTGTATTATTAGTCTGGCACAGTGCTTCTTCAACATGATTTAATTCTAAACTATAATTTCCACAGTGCAACATATAGAACTAATGTATACGTTCACTTAATCCAAAAATCAAGCGAATATCAGGGATAAAACCTTTATTATTTAAAACAATAATAAAAGGTAAAATACTATATATTAGGAGCATCCACATGTCAATCAATTTAGTGCCATAATTCATTCCCCTCTGAAATTAATTACATCATACAGTAACTTAAAAAAAAAAAAAAAAAGATATTAAGACGAAAAATATTGTGCACATATATAGTATTTACAGCAAGTTTTCTACAGAGGGTTCTCAAAGCAAAAAAAAAAATAAATAAATAAAAAATTAGAACAAATGTAATGAATGATGAATTTGTCTTAATAATAAGTATCATTCCAATTAAACATTTCCGAACAGTGCATGTAGAACTTACTGTATTCAGGAATCTGGGAGTCATTTTACATTTTATGTTAAAAACTAATCTGTTTCAGGGAAAAAAAAAATTCAAATCTAGACTAAATGCTGAATGTTGTAATGGTGTAGGAATTAATCCCAGATCGAATCCATATTTAGGAAAAGTTCTCTGAGTGAGTTATAAACATCTAGAAAAAAAAGAAAAAAGAAAAGAAAAAAGTGAAGTTTACAGTACACAACATTGAAAACGTTACTTACATTTTTAAGCTAGTCCTCGGGTAATCCCTTCTGAGATCGGGGTAGTTCTGTGTCCGGAGCAGACGGCTTGGATTGAATCCTGAGAAAGAAACATTAATCTGTCTGTCTTTATATAATCCATCATTTCCGCAGACACTTGGAGAGGCGTTTCCCTGCAGTCATGACTGAACTCAAAGTCCAACTACAAACTGAGTGTCAATGTCCACTTCAGCACACACACACACACACACACACACATTTCACAAAAGACTCAAAAGCTTTAAAACATCTTTGTCTAGGAATTTGTACTGTATTTGTACAGGCTTTTTCTTTTTTTTTAGCTTTTGCTTTATTATGGTTTATTAATAAAAATGTTTCACTTTAGAGAGATTTGTAATAAGGTGTTTCACACTGTGTCAGAAATGACACTAATGAACTAATTAAGTTCTACAAAAGTTAAGGGATATTCTTGCCTGTTTATTATCTAAATTACTCTGATTGATTGCTTGACCCGATTTCAAACAGGGCAGGAGGCTCGCCCGAGCCGTCAGCCAATCACAGCTCAGCATTCAGGCCAAGCACTCTGGGCTTGGACAGGGTGATTGGACATCCAGTGGAGTGATGTTTATTGCATATTATAAGCAAGTCCACATCATAAAAGTGTTGATATTATGAGTGGTGTGAGTATCTGGAGCTTCTTTCATTGTATACTGGCGTTAGTAGAGTTTGTAGAAATACAGTAGGTAAAAGGTTAACGCTAGAAATAATCTGATCAGCTTTAATGTAATCAGTATTATTATTATTATTATTATTATTATTATTTTAGGTTGAAGCCCATGTACATGTCTGCCACCAGGACAACCTCAATACACGTATCTTCCAGTAGAATACGTTTGCTGAAAACTACATTTTAAAAAGTAAAATGAATAAATAAATAAATATTGGTGACACTTCTAGATACTTTATTGCATTTTTTTTAAAGTATACATTTAGGCATTTGGCTGATGCTCTTATCCGGAGAAAGTTCTTTGATGTTTCCATCATTGAATAGATCCTTACACTGGTGACTAGAGTAAAAGTTGACTTTTACTGAAAAACTGCATTGTCTCCTCAATCCCAAGTTCAGCTTGTGATATCAAATAGAAACTCCTGCTCACAGCATCATGTGCAGGAAGGAATATCCTTTATTATGCTTATATGACTGACATACAGTACATGCACATTTTGTTGTTTTTGTTTAGTGATTTCTTTTCTACGTCCTACAACAATACTGGGGATTTAAAAACTATGAAATAACAAATATACATGAATAACAGTCGGTTGTTATTTTAAGACACTAAGGTCGGCTGTTCTGGAACAGTTCCTATATGGGCAGTATTGTGTCGAGTGAACCCATCGAGCTCCATGATGAAACTGTCTCTCATGAAGACCTTCCCAGGATGGCGAGACCAAAACTTACTGCTGCAGAGGAGAAGTTCATTTAGAGTCACCAGCCTCAGAAATCACCAATTAACAACCAGCACCTCAGATTAGAGCCGTTATGAAGCTTTACAGAGCAGAAGGAGCAGATATACATCTCAATATCGACTGTTCGGAGGAGATGATTGTGTGTTTTGGATGAACGGCTTCAGTATCGTTTTACAGCGTAGAAAGAAATAAACATCAGGAAAGAAAGGAAAATCATCCAATCACATGGCAGCAACTCAATCACATGACAACGCAGATCAAGATGTTCTGCTGGAGTTCAAACCGAGTTTGAAGAAAGGGGATTTCCTTTAAGTGACTCTGAGCGTGGCATGGTCGTGGATGTCAGGTGGGCTGGTCTGAGTATTTACAAAACTGCTGACCTACTGGGATTTTCATGCACAACCATCTCTAGGGTTTACAGAGAATGGTGTGAAATATCCAATAAAATATCCAGTGAGGTCGGTTCTCTGGGTGAAGATGCCTCAGAGGAGAACGGCCAGACTGGTAGAACTCAAGCTGATAGAAAGGCAACAGGAACCCAAATGACATCTCGTTAAACCCGAGGTCTCCTGAATAGCGTCTCCCTGAACATACAACATGTCAAACCTTAAGCAGATGAGCTACAGCTGCAGAAGTTGACACCAGATCAGTGAGAACAGGAAAGTGAGGCTACAGGTCACATGGGCTCACCAACATCAGACAACAAAAGATGTATTGAAGATGAAAAAGATGAATTGGAGAAAAATGTCACCTGGTCTGATGAGTTTCGATATTTCTGCTGTGACACTCGGGTCAGAATTTGGCATAAAGAGCGTGAAACATGGATCCTGCCGTGTATCAGCGGTCCAGGCTGGTGCTGGTGGTGTAATGGTGTATGGAGATTTTCTTGGCACACTTTGTGCCCTTTAAAAGCAATTGTGCTTGGTTTAAATGGCATAGGCTACCTGTATGGTCAGTATCGTTGCTAATCGTGCATAGATTTTCGTCCCTTTATGAGCACATGGATAATGCACCATGGTCACAAAGCTAAACTCATCTCAAACTGGTTTCTTGAAAATATGTTCACTGCACTCAATTAACTGGAGCAAGCACTTGTTCAGCAAGAACATATTGGTGTGATGGGACAGGTGTCCACATTTTTTGTGGTTTGGAAGTAATCAGTAATTCAGGAATTAGTATGACTTATGCCTACAGATATAAAGGTCTTGTATAAATGTGAATGTGTAACTGAATTGATTAACTATTTCATGATATCTTGATGTTAACTAACACTTATGATAGCCAAGTTATCGAAGGATGTAAACCTGTTGATACCAGTCTGCAGCCTGGTTCAGACAGAGGACACCTAGTGACGTCTGTGACTGAAGTTCATCAGTAGACAGATAACGTTCTTGCTTCACTGCATGTTTTCTCAACGGAGCGACGACGTAAAAATGTACCCAGCTCACGTAGGATCTCCTCACTGTTGCAAGAGTTTATTTGTTGGCCCTGAAAGGCATCTTTGCTATATGATATTTGCCATGTGTTTATGTCCGAGTGATACCGTGAACCTGCTGCAGGGACACGCTCGAGCAAACAGTATCGAGACTCAAAGCAGGAACATGAACTAGCTGCACTATGTCGGAATACGCTACCTCTACCCGCACAGAAACCCCTCTCCAGTTGGGCCGCTTCAGGTTCTCCAGGACCCAAAAGCACTGAAAAATGTCTGCGACTCAATCACATGACAAGATGATCTGCTGAGGTTCAAACCAAGCATCAGAATGAGGGGAAAAAAAGGTGATTTACAGTAAGCGACTGGCATGGTTGTTGGTGCCAGACGAGCCGATCTGAGTACTACTTAGTATTTCCAAAACTGTTGATCTCCTGGGATTTTCACACAAAGGGTTTACAGAGAACGGTGTGAAACAATATAAAATAACCAGTGAGGGCAGTTCTCTGGGTGAAAACGCCTCAGAGGTCAGAGGAGAACGGCCAGTCTGGATCAAGCTGATAGAAAGGCAACAGGAAATCAGATAACGTCTCGTTACACCCGAGGCCTGCCGAGGAGCATCTCTGAACACACAACATGTGGAACCTTAAAGCAGATGTGCTACAGCTGCAGAAGTTGACTAGCTCTAGGGTTTCCCAGTCTAGCATTCGGTCAGAGAGTCACGTCAAAGCAGATGCAAGTGCAGACTTGATCATGTGTGTGATAGGAAATTAGTGACAACATGACCGATGCATTGAGAACCGGACATGGATGTAACTAGGAAGTAGAGTAGTAGAAACTTGATGAATGCTCGTTTTTCCATTTTGATCCCGCTCCTGCTGCGTTTTTATATGACATATTTTTAGGACACAGTGGGACTTTCAGCGAATTTGCCTCGGTTTGCCAGGAGCAGGCGAAAGACCAACAACAATTTATTTAATTTGCGGCAAATTAAAGTGAATTACGATTAATATGAATGAGTGCAACAAAGTAAAAAACTGATAGTTCTGTTTACTTAAAATTGGAAACATCATTACTTAAAAAAAAAAAAAAAAATGGATGTAACTGATTACCTCAAATTTTTCGAGTTTTGCCAACTTATTCGGGTTTACAGTGCATGAGATAATTCAATCTCAGGATCTCAAGGCCCAGGGGCTTTAATCTACACAATACAGCAAGAGAAGCACAACTGAAATATTCACACTCTGTGTGCAATAAAGCTGAATGTAAATCACATCTGGCAGAGGATTTGATATAAGCAACTCACTCTTTACTGTGAATGCCATGACTGGCACTCTGATTCAGACTCGCATTTTGATAACTAGCACAGACAACTAGCTAAAAACAGTGTTCAAGTCAAACCAGGACTGAGAAACCAGAATGAGATTTTAGTGTAAAACTGATTGATATTTCAAGAAGACATCAAACACAATACGGTGATGAAACTCTTAGCATTTGACCAGTACAACCCAGCTGGGAGTTATTGCCACATCCTTCGTACAGTCCTGACCTCGGTCCAAGCCATTTCCACATGTTTGAGCCATTTAAAGAGTTCCTGGGAGGCCGGGGTTTCAGACGGGGGTCAGACACGCAGTCCGGCGAACTGAGGACTCTTTCCAAGCGCTTGTGAAACACTGGGATAAGTGCATTAGTGTAGTGTAGCAGGAGATTATATAAAGAAATAAAGGGAGGCGTTTACACTCAGAGCTGTTTAACCTTGTATATTGTGTTAGCTAGGAATTTGCAAAGAATTACGTAAACATTTCAGTGTCACACTAAAGCTTAAATCTAAGACAAAAAAAAAAAAAAAACATGCCTTGGCTTTTAGGGGTAGATGACTGGCAAGTTGTCCCTGTTGTGCCCTAAACCCTCAACTGCTCAGATGTAAAAAGTGATTAAAATGTAAGTCACTCTGGATAAGGGCGTCCGCTAAATGTACAGTATATAAATAACTTGTCTGAATATCTTGTCTGAATTTGTCAGAGGATCATGCAAAAAAAATTTAATAAACTTTGCCGGTCCTTTGGTATTTGCCTGAAGTTAATCCTGCGTCATAAATGATATCAAAATGTCAAGTAGAAGTGACATTATGTGCCAGATCACGTCACTGCAGCATCGTTTTTTTTTTTTTCTGTTTTTTTTTTTTTGGTCGCTATATTTTTTCCAAGAAGTGGGCGTGGCTATACGCGTCACTCAACAGAGCCAATCAACGCAATAGTTTACTGTAAATACACAGTTGAACTCCAAATTAGGTATATAAACTATGAGAACTGAACCCTGAAAGATAGATGGCCAGATAATTGTATATTTATTCTTCCTGCAGGACGAATAAAACCAGTTTGTCTCATATATTCCGAAACCATGGCGTTAATAACAGGCATTGATGTGAAGCGGCACTATGAGATAAAACACGGGTCGTTAGAGCAAACATATCCACAGCAGTCCGAGGTGAGGGGCGTGTAACATACCAGAACTGAGAGCCCGGTGTTATGCGCTGAAATCAAAACGTTGAGGGAAAAAATTGATGTTATGAATATATTTCGAGCCATATTTAATTATCTACTTCATTAAATTATCTTATTGTTTTATTATCTAATTATCTAATTAGCGCATTTAGTAAGACGTCAGACACTCGACCTTACAGAATGTGATTTCTGCGTATTAATAAGTGAGACAGAGAGTTCTGCTGTACAGAGAGACACACAGACATGGACGTGGACTTCAACCTCAAATAATAATAATAATAATAATAATAATAATAATCACTGATTACATGAAAGATCATCAGATTATTTTCAGCTTTTATTTATTTATTTATTTATTTATTTTAAATATAAAAGCATGTTCTTGATTATATACTCAGACTGTTGGACCCTTTTACATGTGTTTACTTAGTTGTTAATTTTATTCATATTTCCCGCTGCCATGGCAACATGGTGGTTCAGATAAAACTCACTTAAGCGCTCGCTTAAAAATGCTGAGTTGTAACGTCGACTACAGTGAGCGCCGGCCTGTAAATAACACACTCTGTACTGAGGGTAAAATCTAACGCACTCTGCATGGGCGCTGCTGACTCGGCAACCCTAGTGTAGAGAGAGACGTACTGTACCCATGCAATAAGGAGACACGGTGATAAAGACGTGTTTAAAAACGTGTGATAAACTGATCTGAGGTCTGTTATGACATAATCATTAGGGCAAAGGAAAGGTCAATTCCCAGGAGTTCAAGAACACGGTGTCAAAAAAGTCAGTGCCAGTCAAGGTAAATAACGAGTGCCGTCAGACGACGAGAAAGGGCTCGAGGCAGCTCGACTGTCCTGATTGGATGAGCAGACCAACACCCAGACCTGCATCATCGACTGGGTGCAATGAAAGAGAATCAGTTCATTTGATCCAGCTGACCAATGAGAGACGAGTGTCTCGCTGTGCCTCCTTTAGAAAAAAAAGTGATAGATAAGCAAAGATCACTATTTATTAAAATGATATGCAAAATAATCTTTTTTTTTTTTTCTTTTTTTTTTATTTACAGGTGCATGTGTTGGTGAGATGAACAGTTTTGTTTAATCTTTTGTGAACTGCTGTCAATATTTCTCCTAAATGCAAAAGAAACTATTGTTATTTTGAGTGTATATTTAAAGGAAATGACGTCATCACAATGGATCAAAAATGACCCAAGATCATGCAGTGTTTGCAGAGCTTTAATAACTTTAGAAATATAAATTGTGTTAATGCTTTGGCTAAATCAGCATTCGGTGGAATGATAACCCTGATTCGCAGTTACAGCTTTCCTGCGTTTTGTCTGTCCATCAGTTCCGTCACATTGCTGTTGGGTAACTTTATACTTTAACCCTTCTTAGCAAAAAAGCTAACCGCTCAGCTTTGCGTAATGTTTGCGACCCTCCATCTTCCTCTTGATGACATTTCAGAACTTTTCTGGAGTACCTTGCGGTGCTCCCCTAATTTCATTTTTAGTAGATCTTCTCAAATGGACAACACTATAGAAATGGAACTTTGTTATAGTTTAGAGTCGGCAGTGTGCAGCTTGTATAACAGGACAGATTTATTGTCCTCTGAAAATAACTGAATATACAGTATACATTATTGTCAAAATAGCTGGCAACAAAAGTGAGAGATAACAGCTGTAAATCCTTAACCGTGCAAAGTCACATGACCTATTCATCATGTTCGTGTGTTTGTCAGTGGCCGAGTACGTCTGCAGACCTGAACCCTATTGAGCACCTGTGGGACGTCCTCAAGCGGAAGGTGGCGAAGCGCCGTGCGTCTGGCGTCCAGCAGCTCCCAGCAACAACATGTGCCGCTCTGGTGAGGTCCAGGCCCGGGAGGCTTAAGGCCGTGCTAGAGAACACCAGTGCTCACACACAATACTGACACTCTGGATACAGTTTTGACATGGAAGTTGGCAGTTATTTAGACAATAAAGTCTGCATGTTGAGTTATTGTTCGAGGACAGTAAATCTGTACTGATATACTGTACCAGCCGCACATTGACGACTCTAAAGTAGATCCAAGTTTCATTTCTATAGTGTTATTCTTTGAGAATATGTAATAAAGTGGTTGCTGAAATGTGAGGGGTGTACTTACTTTTGTGAGATACTGCATATATGCATTCTTTCATTTTTTTTTTTATACCGCTTTATCCTGTGAACATGGTCGCAGGGGGCCTGGAGCCTATCCCAGGAGACTTTGGACACGGGACAGGGTGCCAATCCGTGCAGGAGATAATATAGAGACATAGAGAGAGGTTCGACTCGCAGAATAAAAATCCCGGTTTGACTTGAACATGATACTGACAATTCTTAAAATGGGAAGCAGGTTGGCTTAGTGGTTAGTGCTATTTCCTCATACCTCCAAGGTTGTAGGTTCCAATCTCATGTATGTGTTTGTACCCTGCGGTGGGTGTGTTCGCTGCCCGATTTGCCTGTGATGAGACCCAGAACAGAAAGCTTTGTTTTTCTTTTTCGGTAACATGACAATTTAATTTCAAAAGCAAAAGCGAAAAAAAAAAAAAAGCTACTTTATAGATCTTATAACATCCAGTGATTACAGGAAATGAAATGATGCGGATGCTGCAGCATATTAAATGTAACTCTTCATTAAATTAATAAAACAAGTCGATATCTGTTAGCACTGTCACCTTGTCACCTTCAGGGTCCGGGTTCGATTCCCGGCCCTGTGTGCATGGAGTTTGCTTGTTCTCCTCGTGCTTGGTGGGTTTCCTCCGGGTGCTCCGGTTTCCTCCCAGAGTCCAAAGACATGTAGGATATGTTAATTGGCGTTCACAAATTGCCCGTAGTGAAGTGAGTGCGTGAGTCGATATCTGCAGCGTTATTGGAAAAGAACCAACGTCCTGGTGGTAAGAGTAACTCTGCTCCACGCTGACCCTCACCATGCCTCCATTATTTTCCTCAAACACAAACTGTTCTAACCCTTTTTTAATAAATCTCTTATGTTTACATTTGATTTTTATTTTTTTTACGGTTTTAAGATTACGTCTTTCAGATTAGCGTAGGAAAAAAAAAAAGTGTGAAAGTCGTGTTAAAAACAAACAAACAGATCGCACACTTTTCTACAGGTAGCATAGTATTCTTTCGTACTTTTTAATTATTTGGAGCAATTCTTTACAGAACACTTAAAACAACTCACAGAGAAACTACTAAAAACAGCAGCATTAAAATTATTTATATAAAAAAAAAATATAACAATAACAACAACAAAAAAAAAAAAAAAAAAAACATGAGAGTGGACGGTCATGCCACATGCGCGAGATGTCGAGGAAAGAAACAGAGAAAAACGAGGAGGATAAAGAAGTGTAAACCTTTCAGAAAGGTGAGCCGTAAAAGAATTAGAGCGCTCGGTCATCATGTCTCCTATAGTGAGATACGGTACGGTACATCGTTACATGGCTTCCAGCGAAGAAAGAAACTCGTAGTGCAGGAAACAAACAAACAAACAAACAAACAAACAAACAAACAACCAAAAAGAAATTATAGACAGCAGTAGATGGATAGATGATGAATCCTGGACTGCTTCCTCCACTAGGGGGCGCTGCGTTAAACTGCAGACTGTTGAAGTATCAGTGTAGTGATTTTCAAGAGTGTCGAATCAGAGACAGATGGGTCATGCTCAGTCTTTACAGCAGGAATTCCAGTCCCGTTTCTCCGCCTTCGGTCTCAGTCTCATGGCTTCTTGTACGTCCTACGTTCAAAATATACAGTATCGCTGCACTAAAGGAGCGCCGTCGCTCTGGAACGCTTCGGAGAAAAGACCAGCAGCGTGTTCAGAGCGAAGCGTTCCTTTAAGTCCGCTTAACCGAGTTCCTTCCACGTCTCAAAAGACAAGGACCGGGCGTCGGTCACTCCCTGAAAAGGCCATCAGTATAGACACGGCGCGACGATACACGGTCTACCTGCAGCATCACGTAATGTTAAATAGCAACATTATTACTCCATAAACTACACCAAGCATATGATGATAATAATAATAATAATAATATGTTACGCGAGTCCTTCGTTCCTTCCTCCGGGGTTTTTCCTTTTTCTTTTCTTTTCTTTTTTTTTTTTTTGTTTTAAAAAGATGAGAATCTGTTCAGTCCTGCTTGAAAGAGCGAGGATCCTTCATCGTCCTTCTGGTCCAGAATCTTCAGGATGATTTCACATTTGAGAAAATACGCAGCTCGTAATAGGCATACTCGTTTCCTTTCGAAAATATTCAGTCTCTCCGAGAAATAGACAGAATTTAAAGAGGTTAAGAAAAAGAAACGGTGGCGTGTGCATACTGTACGGAGATCTTTACACGTGGCCTAGGAGATCAGTTTGAAATACAGATTTATTTGTTTGTTTGTTATTAGATGATGTAATGCTTGTTCCATCCCGAGTCCCCGCTTTGTGCATGGCTGTAACATCGGCGTAAACGTTACGAGTAAAATACAGACGTCGTGGTTTTATCCCGAGAGCGAGATCTCGTAATCGCTGACGGACGAGTGCGTCTGCCCGCCCTTACGCACGTTCTTAGCGTTCGCGATGCGCGCCACGATGTCCGCGGGTTTCTCAAAGTAGCGCACCAGCGCTTGCTCGGTGAGCACCGAGGCCAGGAACTGCTCGAAGGTTATGGCCCAGTCCTTATCGATACTCGTGCTGTGCGGGATCCCGTCCCCTCCCGCACCACTGCGCACCAGGACGGTGTCCTCAGCGATGTCCTCGCAGTGAAGCTTCTCGTCCATCTCGTGCGAGCCGGCGCTCAGGACCGAGTACGAGGACACGGACGTGTCGTCTTTGGTCTCGTCGTCGGAGACGAGCATGGCCGAGGACGCGGCCGTGTCTTTGGGCGATTCGTCCAGTTTGATGTCCTCCATGGGCGCCGCCGCCGCCGCCGGCGTGCTGGGAAGCTTCTCATCGACCGAGCGGTTTAACGAATCCTCCCGTGTCCTCTGCTGCTTCCTGTGTCTTATGGTGGTCTGCTCCTCGTCCTCGTCGTCCTCCTCGTCGTCGGCGTCGTCTTCCTTACTCGAGGGGCTGCTGAACAGCTTTCCCACCTCGCCCATCTCCAGCAGAAGGCTGGTCACCGTGGCTGTGGCGTGGTACAGCTCCTGCTCGTTAGCGTCCTCGCTGAACATATTATACAGCGTCTTACACAGCTCGATGAACTGACCCTGAGGGACAGAGCGAAGAAACAACAGGGTGAGACATTGAGGAGGGATGGAAAGGAAAAACAAAGAGAGGAGAGGGAAATGAAGAAAGTGATCTGTGAAAGTACGAAGAGCAGCAATGAGAAAGGGCAGGGTGTAACTCCTGCTCTCACACAGCACTGTATCGTCATGCTGCAAGCTGAAGAATGAGAAGATCCGGGTACCTGGTTGAGTTTCGGGAGATCCTTCATGCTCTCGGCTTTAGACTTGGTCTCCTGGTTCCACAGACGAAGGTACGTACGATAATCCTGCGTCTGCATTTTCTTCACTGCAGCCATGAAAACAAATTCACACTTGGTCTGTGATTACATTTCAGAAATCATCAGCTGCTGCATGTCACGCTGATCTCATTAAGGTTTAAACCCTGCAGTGACGCGTGAGGGTTTAGAAACGGTCAAATGACTACAATTTTAATATATATAACGCTTTGATTATTGTATGAGGAGACAGGGTATTGTATGAGGCTCGGTAGTGGAAGCCTGGTGGTGCTGGGGCTCGAACCCGCGACCTTCCAGTCAGTAACCCAGTAACCTTCTTCAAATATACTTCACAAGTCTTAATATGTTTGGGGTTGGCTCCTTGTTGTTGTTGTTGTTTTTTTAACACATATGGGAAGCTTCTAGACATTTTTTTTTCTATCACATATATTAATAACTGCAATAAACAGTCAAGTGAATGATGCAAAAATTGCAGCTCATCACATTACTGAGAAGAAAAAGAAAAAAAAGTTGCGTTATTATTTTTGTCTACATCGTTGGAAATTCTTGCTGTGATCTGGACGGCTCCTAACGAGTCCTGAACACTTCCGTTCTTGGTTCTTGGTTGACCAAACAACATAATAAAAGAGATCTTTAGATAAAAAATTTTCCGCTGATGATTTAAAAAGAAATTAAGCAACCGATTATTAAAGCAACGCAGTGAGTTGTAAAATACAGAAAAGGTGTTTAGGGGCCACCAGAGGGCGCTAACTACTACACTCAGACAAGGAAAAAAAATCAAAAGCATGAAGATGTGAGGGAAACACTTAGGTGTGTGTGTGTGTGTGTGTGTGTGTGTGTTTGTTGGCGTGTGCTACCTTTTTCATTCTTGAACGTGACTCGGACAAACCCGTCATCTTTCTCAGTCCTGTTCTTAGGGACGAGGCCTGCGTGTTGGAGGACACAAGTCAGGTTAAAGACACTAACAACAGAGTGTTTGAGTCTGAAGTGTTCCACATGTTTAACCCGTAAGTCAGTTCACTCTTACACACTCACTCCATCCTTTATACTGTTTATCCTGTACAGGGTCTCGGGAGACTAATGCCAGGGCACTCGGGGTGCAACAGGGCACACGCACACACATACTCGCACACTACAGACATTTTGGGAACACTAATAAGCCTAATCTGCATTTCTTTGGACTGTGGGAGGAAACCGGAGAACCCGGAGGAAACCCACCAAAGAGGGGAAACATTCACTCACCTAAAGGATTATTAGGAACACCTGTTCAATTTCTCATTAATGCAATTATCTAATCAACCAATCACATGGCAGTTGCTTCAATGCATTTAGGGGTGTGGTCCTGGTCAAGACAATCTCCTGAACTCCAAACCGAATATCAGAATGGGAAAGAAAGGTGATTTAAGCAATTTCGAGCGTGGCATGGTTGTTGGTGCCGGACGGGCCGGTCTGAGTATTTCACAATCTGCTCAGTTACTGGGATTTTCACGCAGAACCATTTCTAGGGTTTACAAAGAATGGGGTGAAAAGGGAAAAACATCCGGTATGCGGCAGTCCTGTGGACGAAAATGCCTTGTTGATGCTAGAGGTCAGAGGAGAATGGGCCGACTGATTCAAGCTGATAGAAGAGCGACTTTGACTGAAATGACCACTCGTTACAACCGAGGTCTGCAGCGAAGCATTTGTGAAGCCACAACACGCACAACCTTGAGGCGGATGGGCTACGACAGCAGAAGACCCCACCGGGTACCACTCATCTCCACTACAAATAGGAAAAAGAGGCTACGATTTGCACGAGCTCACCAAAATTGGACAGTTGAAGAAAATTGTTGGAAAAAGGTTGCCTGGTCTGATGAGTCTCGATTTCTGTTGAGACATTCAAATGGTAGAGTCAGAATTTGGTGTAAACAGAATGAGAACATGGATCCATCATGCCTTGTACCACTGTGCAGGCTGGTGGTGGTGGTGTAATGATGTGGGGGATCTTTTCTTGGCACACTTTAGGCCCCTTAGTGCCAATTGGGCATCGTTTAAATGCCACGGCCTACCTGAGCACTGTTTCTGACCATGTCCATCCCTTTATGACCACCATGTCCCCATCCTCTGATGGCTACTTCCAGCAGGATAATCACCATGCCACAAAGCTCGAATCAATGAGTTCACTGTACTAAAATGGCCCCCACAGTCACCAGATCTCAACCCAATAGAGCATCTTTGGGATGTGGTGGAACGGGAGCTTCGTGCCCTGGATGTGCATCCCACAAATCTCCATCAACTGCAAGATGCTATCCTACCGATATGGGCCAACGTTTCTAAAGAATGCTTTCAGCACCTTGTTGAATCAATGCCACGTAGCATTAAGGCAGTTCTGAAGGAGAAAAGGGGTCAAACACCGTATTAGTATAGTGTTCCTAATAATCCTTTAGGTGAGTGTACAAACTCCACACACACACACACACACACACACACACACACGCTGAGGTGGGAAACAAACCTTTGGCCCTGGAGGTGTGAGGCCACGGAGCTAACCACTACGACACCGTACGGCCCAGATACTAAACTAATATAAGAAATAAGGTTTACATGATAATGTAGACTTGATGTAAACTTGATCTTTAAAGCGCAAAGATCTGAGAACGCTCAATTTCAAATGATAGATAGACAGACAGCTGGATGGATGGACAGACAGATATCTATCTTTTGAATAAACTCAAGAGAGCAAACAGTTTCTGTATGATGTTACAGTACTGTCAGTTTAGTATTCTGTGTGTGTATATGTGTGTGTGTGTGTGTGTGTGTGTGTGTGTGTGTGTGTGTGTGTGTGTGTGTGTGTACCATTTGAAGTCTCAGGAGTCATGTCCTCAAAGAAGTACTGCGTAGCCTCAAAAGCCGAATCCGGCTCTTCCTGCTCATGATGAAGATCTGAGAGAAGAGAAGAGAATTAATGCGAGTTTCTGCCTTTTGATGTGAACCGTCTGGAGTCTCAGCAGCGCCGCGTGAGCTGTACAAGCTGGGACAGGGACGGGGACGACAGCGTATGAGAGGAGACACATGGTGTGAGGTTATAGAAAAAAAAAATCGGACGGGCGGAGTAACAAAGCAGATTCACATGCAGATATAAATACACACACACACACACACTCACACTCGCGCACGCACACACACACACACACACACACACACACACACACACAGTTTTACCTGGCAGGATGTGCATCTTATAGAGGAGTTTGAGCTTCTCAGTCAGGTCACCGTGGTACAGGACGCCTACAACACAGCACAGATCCACATAAACATACTGTTCCCATGCAGCGCCACCTTCAGGCCAAAGACACACTGCCTTCAGTTATAGTTCAGTTACACATCCAGTTAAATGTTTGACAAAATGCCAAAAGTTCTACACGTTACATTAAGACGGACTTTTTCATCAAACATCCCAACACAAGCGTTGCAGCTCATTATAGTTAACATGATGATTTCTTCAAAGCACTTTTGCAAGTCGCACTCAGTAATAAGAGCGTCTGCCGAATGTCTAAATGTAAAGGATTACAAACACACACAGATTTGGTACAAATTATTATTATGAAGCGTTTGCACGACATATGACCTTCCCAAACTAGAACTCTCTTTACAGGAACTGGGACAAGAGAACAGGAACTGGAGTCTCTCAGTCCGGCAATGAGACTCTTAGCTGCTCTTAGCAATTGATGCAACCTCCCTACACTTTTCCCAGTGACCATAAAAAGTCCTGCTGGTGCCAGTTTGAAATGGAAGCCGTTTAACTGGAACGACTGGAACCTTTTGTATCGGACCAGCGTGCATCTCAGAGAAAAATCAATTGTAGAATTAACATTAGGAATAATCTTTCAGGCTATACACACACACACACGTGGACATTATTGTTGGTACCCTTCGGTCAATGAAAGAAAAACTCACAATGGTCACATAAATAACTTTAATATGACAAAAGTAATAATTTAAAAAAATTCTACGAATGTTAACCAATGAAAGTCAGACATTGCTTTTCAACCATGCTTCAACGGAATTATTAAAAAAAATAAACTCATGGAACAGGCCTGGACAAAAATGATGGTACCCCTAGAAAATACTGAAAATAATGTGACCAAAGGGACATGTTAATTCAAGGTGTGTCCACTAATTAGCATCACAGGTGTCTACAATCTTGTAATCAGTCAGTGGGCCTATATATAGGGCTCCAGGTCGTCACTGTGTTGTTTGGTGACATGGTATGTACCACACTCAACATGGACCAGAGGAAGCGAAGGAAAGAGTTGTCTCAGGAGATTCGAAAGAAAATTATAGACAAGCATGTTAAAGGTAAAGGCTATAAGACCATTTCCAAGAAGCTAGATGTTCCTGTGACTACAGTTGCACATATTATTCAGAAATTTAAGATCCATGGGACTGTAGCCGACCTCCCTGGACGTGGCCGCAGGAGGAAAATTGATGACAAATCAAAGAGACGGATAATCCGAATGTTAGCAAAAGAGCCCAGAAAGACTTCTAAAGAGATCCAAGGTGAACTTCATGCTCAAGGAACATCAGTGTCAGATCGCACCATCCGTCGTTGTTTGAGCCAAAGTGGACTACATGGGAGACGACCAAGGAGGACACCATTGTTGAAAACAAATCATAAAAAAGCCAGACTGGAATATGCCAAACTACATGTTGACAAGCCACAAAGCTTCTGGGAGAATGTCCTATGGACAGATGAGACAAAAATGGAACTTTTTGCCAAGGCACATCAGGAGTGGGCCAAAATACCTGCAGAGAGGTGCAGAAGTCTCATTGACAGTTACAGGAATCGTTTGATTGCAGTGATTGCCTCAAAAGGTTGTGCAACAAACTATTAATTTAGGGGTACCATCATTTTTGTCCAGGCCTGTTCCATGAGTTTTTGAGTTTTAATTTTTTTTTATAATTCTGTTGAAGCATGGTTGAAAAGCAATGTCTGACTTTCACTGGTTAACATTCAGAGAATTCTTATTTATTATTACTTTTATCAGATTAAAGTTATTTCTGTGACCATTTTGAGTTTTTCTTTCATTGACCGAAGGGTACCAACAATTTTGTCCACGTGTGGACAAACTAGTAACGCTCACAGACTTATGACCACACACACACACACACACACACACACATATACATTATACACACACACAATGCACTCACCGAGGCCATTAATGAACTCCCGGAAGTTGATGAGCGCGTCTGCGTTCTGGTCGAGCAGGCGGAAGAAGCGGACAGCGAGTCCGTCAGTGTGCGCGCCGCTGGCCCAGGGGAAGAGCACCAAGAACAGGCCTTTAAACTGCTCCAGGTCCATGCGGTACTGCTCCAGATAGGGGAGACTCGGGTCGTGACGGTCCATCGGGTTACTCGTACCGCCCCAGTAACAGCTGGTCAGGTGTTCAGCCTGGAGGAGGAGACGCGTGTAACAGATAACAGAAATAAAAACACAATGCAAACCGAGACTGAAGGATTTGACCAGCAGTGGAGTTTATCAGGAATACTGTGCTGGATTGTGTCGCGTTAACTGCACTGGAGAAGCTATAAATCTTGCTAGACAAGCCAGATAGACTGGTGATGGTGTGTGAATGTGTGTGTGTGTGTGTGTGTGCGCGCTGCTTAATGGCTAAAGAACAGTGCAGAGGTCGAACTGGTGCTCATTTTACGGAGGTCCTGCTCTGACTGGAAGCCTCTTTAAATATAAAGACCGTCTCCATCCAACACACACACAGAGATTCTAATTATGCCTGATTGCTTCACATTACAGCTGGCAAGTTCCGTTCAATAATTGCACCAGATTTATTCATTTTTTTTATCAGAGTCCATAATGTTATATCGCTGCGTACAGAGCGAACACTAGCACTGTGACACGACCGACATATTTTCTTGGTGCTGAAATTTAAAATCCAACGATCTTTAACGTTTTATGCTTCTTCAACATCTGTTGAATTCTTTAAGACAAAAAGAACGTCAACAGTGACGGAGCAGATCATGGAAATGTATTTTATTTTTAATGAAATTTTACATTGATGATGTCATTCATTTCTTTAGATTGTACGTCCTACATCTAATAACTAGCTAAATAAAGGATGAGCGCGTGCTTCAATTTAAACAGTATTTCCACTTCCTGTCAAAAACAAACAAAAACAAAAAAGTCACAGTTTCAGAAGATTTTAACACTAAAACTACTGAAGTTTGGTTAAAAACTGTCCAAAGTGTTACTGAACATAAAAGATCATGAGCAGAGATCTCTTAAACGCTTAGTGAATCTGCATAATAAAAAAAAAAAAAAAAAAAATCAACATGGAGAGCATTTCCATACACACACACACAATGTGTTTCTAAATGTTTGGATTGTTTTTATATTTAAATAAATATGATTATAGTGTTGGAAATGACTAATATTGGTAATATGCTCCGGTTTCTTGAACGGATTATCTGCATTTACATTAGTTCCTCTGGGACGATGCGCGGTACAAAACTTCACGTTAAGAACTCGCCTCCCGAACGGATTAAATTCATGCCGAGGTCCCGCTGTGTGAGTATGTGCAAAGTAACGAACTACTGCATTGCAACTTCGCATTTTCTCACGACATCTGATTATTGCTTTGACATTTTTTGCCTTCGTCTTACAAGCACAAAGTGACAAAAAGTAAAAACGTACCTAAATAAAAAATAAGGTGAATAACCTACTGTACCTTAAATAATGTGTAAAGCTCTTCCAGCTCATCCATGCTGAACGCCGTCTCTGTTACTATAGTGCGAACCTGGAGGAGAGGACAGAAATGAGGAGGAACGTGAAAAGGGGACGGAGTGTGGACATGTATAATGCGAAAACATACTGGCAGTCCCCGATTTATGATCGGGTTCTGTTCCGGGAGCACGTGTTCGTAAGTCGGATTTGTTTTTAAATCTGACAAAGTGTCTCTTGCGCGCCTTTGACACGAATATACAACGTACAGTAAAGCATAGAGTACCAATCCACCCGACTAAATCTCTGTCTCATTTCCCCACACTGCCATCATGTGGCCAAAACTGTAACCGCGCCTAAGGAAATGAATCTCACACGTCAAATGTACAGTAACCGTGTCGTCTCAGCGCCTTTAAACCGCGAGGGGCATCACAGACGGCATTTTTGTCCCAGAGCTGTTTTCCACTGTATCGGACTGCGAACTCTGTTTTTGTTGAGGATTTTCTGAAATTAGGATAATTCACCATCAGGACAGACATTTTCTATCGTCGTGCTCCCGGACCGGTGAGGCCGACTAATTTCACCCGTGCACACACACATACGCACACACATACAATATACAGAACTTTAGACATTTTCATACATTCACTTACACGCTGAAAATATTGTATATCATTTTAAATATTGGTATCTGGTCACTGCAGTGTCCAACTTTTGTATAATACACGTGAGCTACTTCCGCATTTGTACTGGAAGTAGAACCGGGGTTCGTCTGTATCTGTGGAAGTCGTAACTGTGGACTTGCTGTATTGTTAGCACTGAATCTTTCTAAGCCCATGGATTACATCAAAGTTTTTCATTTGATCTGTGCATGTTTCCTTTTATCTAAATCTATAGTTCTTGGCTGAAACAAGAAACCTACAGCAGTTTTTGCTGCACAGTTAATAAAATGTTTAAGCTTTTCACGCATACAGTTGTTGAGATTTCACAGATGGACAGGAAGTGATGTGTGTATGGAGTGTGCGATTACCACGTTGCGTTTAGTCGTGTCCTCTATAGTCTGGATGACCCTCAGTCTCTGCTTGAAGCGCATCTGTTCGATCACATCCGCCCGAATAGAGCCGAATTTCTGCACGCGGTACGAGATAATGTGAATGAATGAACTGAAACTTTTTTTAATCCGCGTCTGATGAACTGATGTGAAATGATACAAAACGTAAAACCGGATATTGTCGTACCTCGTAGGAGCCGCGCACCAGTTTAAAGATGTCCACCTCAGGGTGAGGCTCTCCATCGTCAGTGAGCAGAGAGTGCAGGTGCGGGATCGGGGGCAAAGTGCTGTCCTTATTGCTAACACTGTCTAGATACCTACACACACACACACACACACACACACACTTAGTATACATCGTATGATGACGGAGGTTAGAAATGAAACATTCTGTTCTAGAAAATGACATGTTCGTTCTTTATCTCGTTAAATGTTTTAAAAAAAAAGTCTCCTGTCACTCGTGAAGTTAATTAGATCATAAATACAGCTCGTTTGACGTCCTTTGCCCGGAAGTTAAATATAAAGCTTTTAATCTCTGACTGTTACAAAAAATACGGACAATGGAGACTCCTTACAAAATGCTAACTAAATATCTGACTACAAAAAAACAAAACAAAAAAAAACATTAATAATGAAACTTTTTTTTTTAGTAAGTAATTTATTACAATGGAAACAATAATGCAAGATAAAAAGCACAAACCTGCGATTTATACTAAATAATAGTAGAAGTTAAAGCGTTTGAACTGTTCTTATTACTCGGTTAGTGTTCTACCAACTACTAATTATGTTTGTTATACTGTATTTCTATAGAAAAACTCAAGCTTCCCAGCAGGAGTGTGATGGCATCCACCATCAGGACAGGTTTGTTTATGAAATTTAGAATGACTTTGAATGATAAGATAACGATGGATGAACGACCCAAACACAGCATGGGGAGAAAAATACTGAGGAAAAAAATAGGCTAACATGATACGGGTAAAAAATAATTTAAGCTAGGGAAAAGAAAAATTTGGAACAAAAATAAAAGTTTGCAAGATCTCGCAAAACTTGACTCTTCAGAATTGCTGATTTAGTCCAGCAGGTGGCAGCAATGCTCCTAAAAGCTTGATCCTTGTCTGCGCAATACCGATCCGTTCCAGCGAGGGTCAGTAATGCGACTAAAAGCTGGCTGCCAACCGCTAAAATACGAAGGAAGAAGAAGCACAGACGGGAAAGATAATACTCAGGTTAGAGTTACACGTGTGTTGTTAAACAGCATGGAGGGAATTACTGAGTAGAATTCTAAATTGCTGAGTTTTACTTTCAGCTTGGCCTAAAATATAAAGACATTCAGTTTGTACTCGGAGCACGCCTTTTCCGTATTTTGGCGCCGGAAGTACGAGTCACGTGGCCTTGATTTTTTCCCTCCTATGTGTCCTGTTTTTTTCTTCTTCTTCTCCAATTTTTTTTTTTTGTTGAGGTTGAGGTTCTCGCTCAAGGGCCCAACAGTGATAACTTGGTTGTCGTGGGGGTTTGAACCTGAGACCTTCCGAATCGTAGTCCAATGCCTTGACCCCTGAGCGACCCCTGACCCCCATTAACCTCCATTTGTAACTGATTCTGTAAGATTCTGACCAGAGGTTGAAACGGAACCCAACAGCTTCCCACACACAGAGTGTGTATCTCGCGTCCTCAAAGCGTTGTCATGCCAAAAACTGTTTATTTATAGTTTATTTCATTAAGTACTGTTCACTGGGCTTCATAGTGCTTTGCTTTGCTTTTTTTCTTTTGAAGACTTTCTTGCTCTATACCTTTTTTTTGCACAGTACAGTAGTACCTCGGCATATGAATTATTTACGAATCTTCGCTTTAGGAGCAAAAATCAAACCAATAAACCATCAGATTCTATTCAGCTGCACGGACGCCTTAGCGTCTCTGTTGTCTGACCTGCCGAGCACCGTCATGGCTTCGCCGTCGTCCTTGCAGTTGAGCAGCTGGTGGATGTTGGCGTCGAGGACGGACAGCGCCAGCTGAAAGATCAGCTTAATGCCCTCGTAGAAGAAGCAGTCGACGACGACCACGGCGCTCTCGAAGGGCATGACGGACAGGAAGAGTGTGAGGAACCAGGACAGGGAGATGGTGGAGATGACACCCAGCTCCTGCATGCAGTCATACAGCTGAGGGACGTGCACGCGCGCCAACTCCTCAAACACACCCTGATCCACCAGGGCACCTGGAGACATGGGATAGTGTTAGCACTCGCTAATGTCTTATGACACGCATGTGTGTGTGTGTGTGTGTGTGTGTGTGTGTGTGTGTGTGTGTTTAATCATCTCGACTGACCCACGACTCTGGTGTTATAGTAGTCAGGGAGCATCCTCTCACACAGCGCCACCAGCAGCCAGAAAGCCTCCTCCTCTTTAGAGTAAAGCAGCAGCACTGACGTCACGATGTTCATTGCCTGGACAGAAACAACACACGACAACATCTGGAACATCAGGAATCTGAAAAGCACGATTCTACTCGACAGTCTCACTTGCTCAAGGTGCATGCAAAAGGTGCAGACGTGCACGTGGTAGCGGTAAAAGTGCAGCGTGTGTGTGGGTTTGAAGGAGTATGTGTGAGGCTGTATGTGGTTTGAGCCAAAAGCGGTCTGCACTGTAGTGTACGTTTATGTACAGGCACATCGAGCCATGTGAAACCTATACAGAGTTCGGTGCAGTTTAACGGCAGATGTTTCCCTTTACAGAAGAACAAAAACATACAGATGCACACACACACACACACACACACACACACACACACACACACACACACACACACACACACACACAAATATCTCATTTGCTTTACTATAAATCAAATTGATGTAATTAAACTAATGTACAAGAAAGAATATATGTGTGTGTGTGTGTGTACAGCTAGGAATGAGGAAGTGATTTATTTTGTACAATAACCAAAATAATACTATAAACTGCAACATAATTAGGGGTGTCTATATTAACGCATGCGCGTTTAATCTAAATTTGACTAAACAATTATACATTTTGAATGAGAATTTTATTATGAAGTTTGACCCTGATGGCGTCCCGCAATCGCAGCACGGTTACCAGGCTGTGCGTGACAACTGCACATTTAACGCGGAGAATTAGATTAATAAATAAGTTAAATTAATAAATAAGAAACTTAATAATATAAGTTTCATTATAAGAAGCTTCTAGATGGAAGTTTGGTTCAAACCAAAGTTGTGTTCTCAAGTGTCCTTCAAGGGGAACTTGAACATTTTCACAAGGACACATTAAATGTAAGACGTGGGCGCGGTGGCTCAGGCGGATAAGGCTCCAAGTTGATGTTTTTCCTGGATCTGATGATCCAGGTTTGGGCCCCGCCCATCGGGGGGTTGCCACACCCCTTACTACCCACCCCACTGCATGCAGCGCCGGTCACAATCGAGAGATTTTAATTTAACATTTTTGAAATGTTAATGTTTGAGATATTATTCATTTGTTTCCTCCAACCAATTTGTCGTGCGTTTTTTTTTTTTATTCCAGCATCGCATGTTTATAATACAAATAAATCAGAGTATTTTAATATTTTGATTAATCGTGACTATGACTTTGATTAACCAGATTACATTTTTTAAATAGATTTTTGTTATAACACAACTCAAAGAGTTATGTTATGGATCCCCTGTATAGATCGTTTTTCAACAACAATCTGATCGCAAATCTAACGTGCGCGTCCTGTGTGTTGTACCTGACAGTAGCCGATATTGGGATTGCGGAAGGCGTATGCAGTGAGGACCCGTCTGAGCGCGGCGATGCCCATCTCGTTCTGGAAGGCCGGGTGTTCGGGCAGCGAGCGGTGCAGGTCGCGCTCGATTTCTTCAGTGGCTAAATTATACTTCCCCATCGACTTCTCCACCAAGTCCTCATAGTAGCCAGGGTGAGTCGCCATCTCATTAATCGCCCCTGTTCAAGCGCACACACACACACACGCACACACACATATATATATATATATAAACCACGATCGAATTCAAACAGTTATGTTTCATTTTGTAAACAGGAAATGAAACGTGTAGGTGCTATTGAGGTCTGCAAAAAAAAGAAAAAAGGGGGGTGGAAGTAGGTCAACTGCCAGGTCGGACTATATATGCAATGCGTGTGTGTGTCTCACCAGAGAACAAAAGCCAGAGATCTCCTCTCATGTTCTCCGGGATGCCCTTGAGCACCAGCTCTTTGGTCTTCTCCGTGCGGTACATACACACACCCTGGCCGTATTCCGCAAAGTGATTCTTCCACGCCTGCTCCTTCAGGAACTCCTTCGCCTGGATACACACACACACACTCTCATTAAGGATTATAATGGAAGTCTAGACCTCTAGGTCTATGTATAACCTTATGTACTATTTATCAGTGTTTATTTCTTGAAACAAACAAACAAATTATAGAAACGTATCGCAACATAAAACAATGTAATGCTACTGTAGATTATTTTGCTAGCAGAATCGACCAGCATTATTAGCTCAAGCTGGACATAATAATGTTTTAATAGCAGGTAGAGACTGAAGGAGATGACAAAACACTCGCGCAGTAACGGAAGCAAGTTCCTACTGTACAGTATATACTCTATAGACAAAATCAGGACAGACCATTTCTACATTTTCTTCTGATGAATTACGTTTACACTGATAACGTCATTAGATGTTAGAGATTAGAGATTCCAACATAACATATATTATATAATATAAATAATATATATAGTGTGAGCTATAGGACTGGACAGAACTGTCCAAAATGTCCAAAGCTTTGGAAAGCTGACTGCACCCAGTACAGTTTTAGCCGGTTTTTGTACTTTTCCAACCAAAGTGAACCAGGTGGTGGTACACGTCTAGTCGGTTCGATAGCGAACCTCCTAAGAACTGGGTTTGTTTTGTTGTCACAAACATTTAGTTGGTGAAAATCAACCCACCCGCCCAATTCCACACCCCTGAATTGGGGTTCTTTGTTCGGTCTCAGCAAAGTGTCGGTGTTACCACGGAAATGATATTTCTGTCTGAGGGCCGGTGCTTCGTCTGTCTGACAAAAACAAACAACTGGTTTTAAGCTGGGCTCCGGCTCTGAACTAGCTCTAGAACCGACTTGGTAGAAAACAGATATTTGTGATTGAGTCCAGTTTTTAAAGATGGCTTTCGCAAACTTTTAGTTGGTTGTGAAAAAGACCTGCAACAACGCCCCTCCCCCCCACTCCGGGGAAGTTCTTAGTTCTAGTCCAGAAAAGTGTCGCTGAGGCCATGGAACTGTAGTTTCTGTCTGAGTACTGATGGCCAGTGCTTTGGCTGTCTGTTTGTTTGTTTTTTTTGTCAAACAAACAAACAAAAAAACTGCTTTGAAATCGGGCACTAGTTGGCGGCACCACCTTGGTGGAAACGGTGCATTTGTGATTTTGGTGCTTCGGAGTCTCTTGACCTTTTGCCGTCTGTCTGCCTCGTGCCAATCCTGCACTTTAACTTTATGATCTATAAACTTTCACTAGCACACTTTGTTCCTGTTTCCACGCGTGTGCGTGCTCTGTCCAGAGGTCAAATCTAACCGGATCGACCCAGTCTGAACGATAAAAACGCTGTCCTCGGCAAGACTTCAGATCCTCGCAGCGTTTCAGGACAAACCGTATTATAATAAAACAGCAGACTGAGTCTTAAAGGGGGTTTAAATCTTAAACTAGAGAACGTCACTCATGAAGCCACAGTGTGTGTAAACAGAGTTTCACGACATCCTTCATTCTGGTTGGCCAGAAGGTGATTGGTGCTGTGAATGAACGCATTCTGATATGTGCATCTCATATCGGCATCTCAAACAGAATATTAACGGTGAGTGTTTTATTCCCTCCACAAGCTGCGTCAATAGAAATAACACTCCAGAATGAGCGCATTTAAGCATGTGAGAGCGAACAAAGTGTGTTTGCATGTTTACCAGTTTGGGGTTGAACTCCTCAGGCGAGCGGCGGCGATACATGGTCATGAGGGCCTGCGTTGCCGTGGGAACGCTGTTGTCATTGAGGTTGAACTGCCGCTCGCTCTCGCCCTCTGAGCCCAGACTGCTGCGCTGCGGACTGCAGGAGAGAAGACTGCTGTGCTGGGAGTACACCTGTATACACACATACGCGCACACACGCACGCACGCACACACACAGAGAAATCATTAAAGAGAAGTCTGTAGTCGTTGCACAAACACAACCTTCGGCAGATGCATAATTACAGACAAAGTGCCAATTGATCTCGTTAAATCTTTAAAAAGCTACAGGGCAGAATTTGCAAAGAAAAACATCAGCGTGACCGGCTCCAGATTTAACCCAGAATCACAGAATGTTCTGCTTTGTGTTTGTTTATTTACAAACCTCTCTGTTATTGCAGCTGGGAAAAAACAAAAACAAACAGGCCTGCAAAGCACCGAGACTTACAAAACAAATACAAAAGTTCACCTCATCGTCCGAGCTGGTCAGGCTGCCCGTGATCTCTCGCTCGAAGTAGATCTTAGAGGAAGTCTGCTGCAGGAAGTCGGAGATCCTCTGCACCAGGAAGTCGCGGTCTTTCAGGTTGGCGAACAGGAAGGTCATGCGGTTCTTGGTACTGATTGATAACGGGCTGGGCAACACGTTCGAGCTGTCCGCCTTCTCCACAATGGTCACCTGATAGTGGCGGAGAGATGAGGAGGTAAAAAAAACAAACAAAACAAACAAAAAGAACGATCTATAACCAAAGGAACTTTATTCTAAACAGTCTGCAGTGATGTTTACATGCTCTAGTGTTTTATTATACAAACTTGTATGACAATTTTATTTCTGTTCTCTATTTTATTCTCTTGATCATTTTCTTTTTAAACATAGTAAAGCACTTTATAAATCAACCATGCGGTCGTTATTCAAATAAATATGACTTGACTTATTTTCCATATAACGGCGCATCCCAGAGTTTAAATCCCTTTTAGATCAGTCGCCAGTGATGAAGATTTTTTTGTATTCGTGACCCTTTTTATCCATTTATAATTATACAGTGGAACCATGGATTGCGAGTAACGCGGGTTTCGAGTGTTCTGCAAGACGAGCAAAGATTTTTACTAAATTTTGATTTGAAAAACGAGCAAGTCTTAGTTTACGAGTGCCGAGTATCCTGTATCACGCATGCGCCTCTTATTTTGACACCAAGTCTTAGTTTACGAGTGTTTTGGAACACGAGCCCACTTCCGGAATGAATTATGCTCGTAATCCAAGGTTCCACTGTATTTAAAGTTGTGGAAGTTTTGCGACGTGCTGTACTTTCTGTACTCTGTTATGATCGATGCCAACCATCACCAACTATCTACAAAACGTTTACGATTTCTATCTTATATTACTCAATCAGATGTAAACACAGTGATTAATGCTGTGTGTGTGTCTAAAAATGCGTAAAACATTCTGCGTGCCGAATTTTCAGTCCTGAAAACCGTCACACACTCCGTCACACTCTGCCGCCCCCCAAAAAAAAGAGAGAGAGAGAGAGACAGGAAACAGCTGGCAACAGCAGCCCGACCGGATACTAACAGAGTCTGACAGCTCGCTGCCTCTGCGGTTTATTTATGTCACATTGCTTACAGATTTTTCTTTAATTTTTTTTATTAACCTCCACCTGTGCGCGCACACACACACACAAAGTCGAAACCCATTTTTGTAAATCAGCAGCTTGTCAGTGTGTCCATTATTAAAAAGGCGAACTCTTCTGTAAATCTTCTACACACACACAACAAATCACAGCCGTCACATTCGAATTATTCTGCCGTTACGGAGGAGCCGAAGGATTAGAAAGATTATCAGCTGTATGTACGTAGTCTCAGGCTGCAGGTAATAAAACTGACATACAGCCCCTGATAGAGGAAATGTCTGAGATGGTCAAGAGGACAATTCATCACGAGAGACTCACAGCATCCAGGACTGAGCCGTGACCCCGAGGAAAGAGATGTAACGTCTAATTAACTTAAAGAGGTGCTGAAGAAATATGGGGATAGACAGGGGAAACTACAAGCACACGGAAACGGAGAGTGGTCATGGGTGACTGCCGTGGGAATCACCCATGGGGGTTTGGGAAATGAAAGTAAACAATATGTGAACATTTTTATTTGTTATTTGCAAAAATATTTAAACAATTTGACAGCAAAACTTGATAAATCCTATTTTGTAGCAAAACACAATCCATCCTGAAAAGCCAATCGCGTTGCTTCTTTACCAGGATTTGTTTTGTGCAAACACTATATTATACACTTAATAACACTATACGGGATGCTGATGTGTAACCTCATGTTTCGCTCCCAAATGGATTCGTCTCTTTTGTTCCTCTTGCTCCTGATATTTGATACCTGCTTTAGTGCGATAAAACTACCAAACAAACTACCATGATGATATGACATGTTTTCTTTTTTATTTATTTATTAAAACACAATCAACATATTATTCATACTAAATTTCTTTACTTAAATGACCACAAAGACAACTGCTGATTTTATCATATATCATATCATATCATATATTGTGATAAAACTGTGGGAGACTTTAGCTTTCAATTTTTTAAAACCTGCATAACCAAACAATTCTGACTTCTATTTTGTGCATTTTATCTTTATAACACCCTTGTGGTTAAAAAAAAAAAAAAAAAAAAAAAAGAAATTCACAAAATATTCCCTATAAATGTTTGCAAAAATTTTTATTATTTCATTTTGCTGTCAAACTGTTCAAATTTAAAAGAAAACCCAACATCCTTCCATCCAATTAACCATAACACACCTATTAACCATCCTACCAGTCTATCGTTCCACCCATCTATTTAACCTACACATCCATCCAACAACCCAAATAACAATCTATCCAAGCCAAGTCGGCTTTTATTGGCATTTCAACCATATACAGTGAAACGAAACAATGTTCCTCCAGGACCGAGGTGCTACAGTAAATACAACATAAATTAACAATACTAACTTAGACAAAACCTAATTAGGTACCTAGCTAAGACAACTAATTAAACATCTAACCATCCATCCACCCTATACATACATTCCCACCATCATACCTTCAACCAGGCTATATTTTCATCCACCAACACACCCATCAACATATCAAACACACCCATCCATCATCCATCCATCCATCCAGTTCCAAGCATCAATCCTGCCCTTCCATCCACTATAATCATCCATTCACTGACACTTATTCCAACCTATTATCCATCCTCATCTATCTTATTCACCTTACACTCCCAACCAACCTACTCATCTATTCACCTATTCATCAGTGTATCCATCCATCCATCCATCCATCCAGCTGCCGTCAATCCTAAACATCCATCTAATTTTAACTATACTTTGCATTATGCTGATATCTTCTCTGTGCGTCACTCAGTAAGGACAAGGCCTAATATATATAAGGCCTAATATATAAGGCCTAATAACCAAACCTTGATGATCAGACCCTTTTTTCTCACACTATTTAATGTTCATCTCAAATCTCTTACCCTTATGAAAATTCTGACTTTTAAGTTGGGAAAATATGACAGAAAAACCATAACCTCATGTTTTTTTGAAATTGTGCTGCGTTTGCCGCCCCCGGCCTACCTCTCGGAGGGGGATGATGAGGCTGCACGTGGTCTCCTCTTTACTGGTGAAGCAGATGTAGTTGGTGGAGACGAACATCTGCCCCAGGATGTGCATCTTGTTGAAAGGAGTCCACAGCGTGCAGTCCGTGTGCCCGTCCAGCTTCTCGTCTTTCGGGAGACGGAACAGTGTGCGGTAGCGTTCACTTTTAGCCCTGGCGTCCAGATCCCTGAAATGAATACAGAGATTATAAATGACCGCCCCCAAAATGCCAGCATTTACACATTCATGCATCCGCTGTGAGACTGGACGTTCCTTCACAATCTCTTCTCCGACTGCGTTAAACAGGACGATAAACGGATAACGTGATGCCGTTGTTCTTCAATAAATAAAACATTGTATAGTTAGAAAGAGCAATGCTTTGAACTGAAGACTCAGAGAACTGCTGATCCAATCACATCAGGGTCTCAAGCGGCAGATGAAATCACTTTTAACCTCAGCTAACCATGCGTCTAAAATATTCACCACCAGCCATATGTTTCCTTTGAATTTCAGACACCTTTGCATGCTTTGCAAAAACTCAGATTTGACTTGAGCAGGTTTTGAGGAGGCTGAAGATACTTTATTACAGGTGATGTACAGTATGCACAGTCAGGAACTCATGTAGGATTTGGCAATAATTTAGGTTTTTCTTTTGTTTTTAATACGTTTGAGGTGATTAATAATAAATACTGGTAAACATCCTCTTAACAAGATCATTCGTACCATCATTTGCTGTTCGCCCCAATAAATACATTTAAATGCAGTGTTACTTTTAATAGATAAATGTCGCAGTTTAAATCGCAAAAATAACTGAAGTGTGACTTTATTTTTTGTTGTTGTTTTTGGTCAGAATCTGTTATTAAGATTGGTCCAGGTTTGTGCGCACATTACTACAGAAGTACATTGCTGCCATAGAATAATAATAATCATAATCATAAAAGAAGTGTTATGTTATTATTTGAAAAGTTTACTATAAACATTGTTTCCACTTTTTAGCTAATTTTTTTTCATGTAAAAATGTGAAATGGTCGTTTCACATTATTTCAAGATGAGCTATTTTCATCGTTTTACTTTCAGAATTAAAACAATCACCTGAAATGTTTGTTGTTGTTTTTTAATTATTCAAAAAATAACAATAATAAAAAACTCTGATTACCCTAACACGTGCTTTTTCATAACTTTTGCAAGTCATTTTCCTGCTAAAACACAAGATAAGCTAAATCAAGCTACATTGCCACCAGCACAATTAAGTGGCAGAAATGTGTAGAAACCTTAACGTCTTTGTGCAGGCTTTAGCATAATGGACAGAGTCAGCAGTGTGCTGGTTTTATTTTTGTAATTATTATTATTATTATTATTATTATTATTATTTCTTTCCCGTATTTCTTTGTACCAACACTGACCTCTTGAGGGCCGACACCTTCTTGGGCGACTTCCTCTTGAGCTTGGGCAGTGAGCGGTCCTGCTCGAAGCCCTTGTTGTCCAGCAGCTGGCGCATGGCGATGTTGGCCAGCTGCTCCATCAGCTTGAAGGTCTCGTTGATGTTGAGGAACACGGAGAAGATGTGCTCGCTGCAGCGGGTGCTCACTCGCACCATGTCCGGCAGCAGGAGGGTGGCGTTCTTCTCCAGCTGAGTGATGTCGGCCCAGCGGACCAACAGCTTGGCTATGAAGGACGACAGGAACAAGGCTGAGGGTTAACACCAGCTGATAAGGTAAAGTGATTATTTGCTTAATGAAGAGGTGTTTATTTGGTATTTTGGAAAAAAAAATCTTTATGATATATGAGAAAGTCTTGAGGATGGAGGACTTTCCAGGTACTAGATATATCTCAGGTATACCCTAGGTTAAGCAACATGATCTACAGTAGGTTCCTCGCTCACCCTCCTTGCCCAGAAGGTACGAGTAGAAGCACAGGTGGTTGATGCTGAGGTAGAGACAGCCCTGTCTGGGCACTCGGCCCTTCCAGTAGCTACAGGAGTAGTAGTTCACCAACTTCTCCTCGTCTGGCATCCCGAACAACCTCCGAAACTTAGCGGTGGCTTCCTTGAACTTGTCCGTGTCGTCGTCCTCCTTATTGTCATGGTTTTTGTTGTATTCAGCAATGATGCCCTTTACGGGTTAAAGAGAAAAACACAAGTGGAAAAACTAAACTAAGAGCGAAACTCTTCAGGTCACAGTTGGTGACAGATTACAGGGACACAGCACTATAAGACAAAGTATATGACTGAACTCAAAATTTAAAAACAAATACTGTATTTGACAATAAAGAGCAGCAAATAGAATAAAAACAAAAGACAAACCGAGTCAATATTTAAAATTGCATCACTCAAGAAAATGTAAAAAGGCAAACTTCCATTAGGGTTTGATCTGAATTTTGCTCTATTACTGAATACTGTAGCTTGTTATGGCAACAACTAAGACAAAATGTATAGAAAAATGTTTATGTGTATGGATCAAAGACAAAAGCACATTACATCACAGCCATGCTGATATTTAGAACATCAATGCGTAAACACATTTTTTTTAGGAAGACAAAGTGTTGTTTTAGATGACATACAGTAACATATAGTGATGCATATAGTTAAACGTCCCAGTGATGTTGCTCCTCACTGAGAGCCTCTCGTCCAATCAGATCACTCGGTCAGAACTAACGGTTGTGTAATGTAGCAGATTTGTTTGTTTTGTTTCAGAACGTTTGTAATATGGACCATTCCTCTTTTTTCATTGCCTTCCTGAGACGGAGAAATTTGATTGAAATGATACCAGTTTTAGAATTCTGATATAATGTTTAGATTACACACATTTAGATCCAATCTCAAAGTATTATAAAGCATTTACATTTAAAAACTGATTCAAAGTTGGGACATCATTGCGTAAAAAAATGTATTTTTCTTTTTCTTTTCTCCCTAATTTAGTCGTGTCCAATTCCTCCCCGTCACTAGGGGGCTCCACATTAAGGCTACTACTACCACTCAGTGTGGAGGGCCTATCACGTGTTTCCTCTGAACCACGTGACGCCAGCCGTCCGCATCTTTTCGAACCGCTCACTCACGCACGGTTGGGGGCGGAGTAACACACTCGGAGGACGGCGCTATCCGCTCCGTCCGCTCGCGTGAGCTCACAGACGCCCCTGATTGGCTGTAGAGGCGTGATTCATGTGGGAGCACTAAGTACCT